>JACEEZ010023000.1:296115-313615 GCA_016584305.1 Chionoecetes opilio | reverse complement strand
TTTTAATTGAATAGATCACTGGTTTTGGATTGATAGAGTAAGAATGAAAACGGATTGATAAGAATGAGACAGAAAATGTTCAGATGGTTTCGTGTGTCTGTTTAAGAGTAACTGTTCGTCCCCATCTCGAGACTGTCTCCTGCGCTCCCTGGCAAGTCTCACCCAAGGAACAGCAGCGATAACAACACACTCAACGTAAAAGAGGGAAAAAAGCGAAGTCTAAACACACACAAAAAAACATTCTCAATTAAATAGCTTTTTCTCACATTTCAAAGTCAAAAGGCACAACACTTTTTTGTATTAACCACTTTTGTATTGTTATTGTTATTGTTATTGTTATTACTTTCATTATTATTACTATTCTTATCTTTTTTTCGCCAGTAAACACATTGGTTAGGTTATATGCCACGGGGACAAAGGGCGAAGGACAGGGACAGGGAGCATTAAAGACCTACAAATAACGAAAAAAGACCCTTGTAGATTTTTTTACCAATCCAATCAAACCATCGTCTGAGATCCTTCAAATCACACATTATTTTAACTTGAATATCCATCGAGTTACTATTTATTATCTCTCTTAGATCTTTAAGCCACAGTACCTTGAATACCCTTTAACTCGCCCTCTCTCGGTTAGGATCTTATTGCCGGGCAGCTCAAGGTTAGCTTCGGAAACACCGTCAACTGGGAAAAAAGAAAAAATATGGATCCTCAACCGCCCTCTCCGAAAATTTAGGACGACAGTTGGGGGTAGAGGTGTAGTCAAGACACACACACACACACACACACACACACACACACACACACACACACACACACACACACACACACACACACACACACACACACACACACACACACACACACACACACCACGTTAACAACAATCTGGACAGACTAATAACCACAAACATCGACCAACAGAAAAAAACATTCTCTTTTCTATAGTTTATACATATTTGACTCCACATTAAAATATATATAGACACCAAGCAATAATATTTTCTTCTTCATTGTCTTCATACATATAAGTGCATTTATAATATTGCTTTTTTTATATTACTATATATTAAATTATATTGGCAAATTCAACAATAGGATGTCTTCTCTCTCACATCTTTTTTTATATCTATATTTATACCACAAAATGAGTTATTTAAGGATAGGAATGTTGTGAGCTGGAATGAACTATGGACTGGAATACTAGAATAACATCTGGAATAATAGTAATAACGATAAAATAACGATATAGACGCCAATAAGATAACCTGAAAATAGCAACAACATGTTTTTCATCGACTGAAAATTGGATCAACGAATTAGCGTACAATGATAAGGGTAATAACAAAACTAATGATAACACTATTACTTAAGACTTGCCTGATGTAATAATTTCTCTATAAGATGGTTGAGGAGCCAAAGTTTCTCCGTATTGCATGATTCGCGTGACTTAATTTTACCTTTTTCAATCCTGACCTGACCTGACCTGACCTGACCTGACCACCCCGCGACGCCTCATCACGCAAACGATAACAGGAACTCCTTTATTAAGTACGAGAATAACTTTATGACTCACCCACTAGTGAGTGTATAATGACGTATCAACAAAAAAAAAACCTTCGTTACACACTAGATAACACCAATACTTATACCGCTTACGTTTACAAAGAAAAAATAGATATGTATATGTATAACCATCTAATTGATCATTGATGTCGTTATCTCTCTCTATCTCTCTCTCCGTCACGACATCTATACGCGTTATGTACATGTACAGACTTCTACACACAACACTGTAAGCGGCTAAAAAACACCTAGCTATTTCACTCTTCAAAATTAGAGTTTTCGGAATGCAGTTCAAATCCAGTTTTAAAAAAAGGATAGATTTGCCGCAATGCTATGTCCTATAACATGCCATTTTGTCCTATTCTTCATCTCCATCATCCTGTTACTTTAAAAAATCATTAAAAAAAGTAACGTAATATAACATGAGGACAATTGAAATACCTGAATTAGTAACTATAAAAGCTATTTGTGTCATGACCGGTTTGCTGAATCCAAGAACCAATCAGTGAAGGTCTTTCCCGTGACGTCACAGCTCGTGGGCCGCCGCACTGGACGGACCTCAACCACCACCACCACCCACGCACTTCCCACCAAACAACTCGATGTCAAGGGATGATCTCTCGGCATACACCCCACGCGCGTTTTCCCCATGAAATCCATCGACCAGGTTACAGCCGACGCTCCCGTCCTCGCAACCTTTGCAGTAAATATATCACAACCATGGTAGACGGGGAGCCACCGCGCCGCCCCGCCAGCCAGCCAGCCAGCCCGCCACTCACACGACAGCGGGAAACATAGATAACTAAGAGATAGACAGAGACAGATAAAAATGAGATAAGATAAGACAGATAAGATATATAAAAGATACGACAGAGATAACCAAGATAATGGAGATAATAACTCGTATGTTTGGTTAAAGAAGAAAACACGTCTAGGGTCACAATGATAAAGATTTTCTGAAGTGCTGCCACCCACATGTTTAATTCAAAGAGAAAAAGCTTTAAGAGTACTAACAATGATTCAAAATTATTCTTAAGATGCAAAAAAGGGTAGACTTCACTTGGGATTTCCGACACGTTAAAGTTACGAAGTTTATGCCAAAGGAAAGGTCTGAACGCAAACACACCAACGCTTGACCTTCAAAAAAACGTACCAATAATACAAAGGGAAGGGGACAGGGAAGAGTGTATGCATGGCCGCAGGAGGGAGAAGCAAGGAAAAGGAAGGAAGGAAGGAAGGAAGGAAGGAGGTGAGATCTGCCTTGGGTTCTTCTGTTATGCTTCACGCCCTAGATTAGAAATGACTATACTCGCCGCACGTTAAGTTGGCGAAAATGGGGCCCCTCACTCCTCCTTTCCGAACGCACGGGATTGGCTGAGGTGTTGGGTGTTGAGTTAGAATGCCTGACTCCATGTTCCGCCCTAAAGCCCCAACACCCAACACCTCAGCCAATCCCGTGCGTTCGGAAGGAGGGAGTGAGGGGGCTGTATTTTCGCCAACTTAACGTGCGGCGAGTACAGGCAGGTAACGAAGCCACGCCTCCAGGGATATAGCGTGTCATGGGACCACTACGCCCTTTGAATCTGTTGTCTAGGCGTGTGTGGGGGGCTGTAGACGTGAGGAGACTGCGAAGGGGAAAGGGAAGAGGAGAGGAAGGCGTGTGAGTAATGTGTTAGGAAATTTCTTTGGACTGGGGGGGGGGTTGAAAAATTATGGGTGTTAGGGCGTTAGGTGGAGGAAGGGTGATAGGGGTAGTGGGGGGGCTGGCGGGGGTTAGCGGGGGACTGGTCTCCCATATGCGGGATCGGGGAGGGGGGGGAGGAGCCACAACATAACAAAACACATCACATACATTATAACACGTGTGGGCGACTAAGCCATCTTGCCTCTAGTAGTAGGTATGTACACACACACACACACACACACACACACACACACACACACACACACACACACACACACACACACACACACACACACACACACACACACACACACACACACACACACACACAACACATACAACATACATACATACATACATACAACATACACACACACACACACCACACACACACACACACACACACCACACACACACACACACACACACACACACACACACACACACACACACACACACACACACACACACACAGATAATCATTCCTTGCCGCCATGTGCATCTAGAGAAGGAGTGTGTGTGCACGTCAGAACAGCCGGGGGGGGGGGGGGTTGCACCTTCTTCCCCCGCTCGAGAACAACAACAATAACAACATTAACAGTGATCAGGAAACAGCTAACAATAATAATCACATGTACGTAAAACTCTCCTATGATTATTTCGTCATCGTCGGGACGCGGGAAGGAAAGATTTGAACCCAGGTGAAACTCGCAGTAAATCATTTCAGCCAGAATTTACATCGCGCGGAATAAAGAAAACACAAGTTATAAAAATATATGAATAGAACGAAACTGAAAAAAAAATTGTGATGAATATTCCGGTGACGTGACGTACCCAGAAATATATATCTTTTTTTTTTTGACAGCACAATAATCAGTGTGATGTGATGCAGCGCGTGTGTGGCGCCGCTGCAGCACAACACCGGTGATGCTGATGGAACAGAACGTTATCTTTGGTATCCGCGGAAGCCCGGGCGGTGATGCAACACAGGCGCCGGGAAACAGAACGATTAGGGGCGACATCACACGCCGACACGCCACGACGAACTCATCCCGACTCACACTCCGACACCGAAGGGAAAAAAACACTTAGTAAGGAAGCATCCACCGACCTGCCGAGCGAGCCAATCAGCGCACGCCAAGGTACGAAGACTCATTAGCTAGTGAGGTAATACACAGATAGATGGGGACTCACTCTCTCGCAACCTCTAACACATAGCTATTTTTTTAAGGGTTTTTCCCACTATTTAATATTATTGCTGGTGGTGGTCCTACGGTCTGCACTGTTTGGACTGTCACTCACCTCGCCAAGGCTCACACGGAATTAAAGACTGAGGAACGCATTATTTTTCCGACATAGTTAACGTTTCCTCTTATTATTTTCTCCCCTTCTTAAGCAGTGGTCGCCGTTTCATTTCTGGGTTGTCGCCGCTTGGGTTGTGGGGTTGTGCCTTGTTGTTATTCCATTGAGTTATACACATGTGGTGATTGAACACTTATCTTTCCGGGGAAGCGACGGACAGTATTAAGTCTCCGGTCTTGTTCAACGGAGATCCACAATTGACACGTAAAACAGAACCTGAGCGAATGAGGAAGTAACAAAATCTTCATTGCTTGGTCTTCTATGCAATTCGTCACACTTCCCGCGGTAGTTTGATCGATATCGTTGCTGTGGTAGTATATGTGCATTCGCCACTCAGCTCATCTCGACAAGGTGGGAAGAAATCGATGTTTTTTGCTTGCTAGATTCACTTTTACGATGCCTTGCCTCTCGACTCTTCGTGGCGACACCAGTGAGCGGCGGCTGAGTGCTTCGCGTCATCCTTAAAGGGGTTTTCTGCCACACCATTCCAAATAAAACAATTCTGGCAATACTAACTGGAGGGGAGCAACGCACCAGGTCTCTCTCTCTCTTTCTCTCTCTCTTTCTCTCTCTCTCTCTTTCTCTTCTTGTATGCGATGACGTAGAGACCAGGACAGTCACCAAGCGTTCGGCAACACCACGAACTCTCACTAGAAAACACCAACAAATCTGTCTACAAAAATAACCGACGGGCACTTACTAGGCACACACTTACATCGCATAATGGGAGAATCCTAAAGGCGGAGGGAGAGGCGATCAAGGAACATGTGAAAAATGAAGGGAAAGAGAAATAAATAGGGAACTTTCTCTCATGGAAATAAATAGAGAACACGAGAGATAGAAAACAAGAGAACAAGGTCCTTCACACATGGACAAGAGAGAATGAAGGACTTAGGAAGAGAAGATCAGAGTCAAGGTAAGCTGGATATCACCTGTCCCTCCCCCTTTAAAAGCTGACTATTATGCTCGAGTCTGACATCACTACAAGACCTACTGCTTAACTGGGACTCCGGGGGATGCGGGAAGGATTGAGACGCGGCTCTTCTCCTAAGCCCTCCAGACACCTTGATACCTGGGGACCCCGAAGAGTCTTGGGGGATTTCAGAAGACTAGTTGAAGATTCTCCTCGAAGGTCAGTCGGGGAATCAATAAGGGTGACCTCGAGGACAGTGGCCAGTCTGGGGTCGTCTCGGGTGGAGGGTCAGAGAGAGCCGGAGTGACGTCCTTCTCCGGCTGGTTTACTTATCTCACAGCTTCGTCTGGTCATGCTTCTTCGGGGAGGTGATGGCCGGAGGGGAAATAATCTCCCCGACCAGGCGCTTCTTCACCCTCCCGTCGGCGGTGGTGGTGGTCGGGGCGGGGATGTCCTCTTCGCTATCTGACCCCAGGGTAAGGGCGGGGTTAATACGACCATTCATCTCCCCTGTGGCGTCATATTTGACGACTTTCTGGCTCGCCATCATGGTCATCTCGCCTTCCTGCGGTTCGCCCACGCGCTGCACGTCGTCGGGGATATTGACGACGCAGCGCAGCACGTCGTATTTGGGTGCCAGGCGGCCGGTCTCGAACACCCATTTGGAGAACATGGAGGCGAACACGAGGAACAGGCCGGAGATCACCATGGCCAGGGTGCGGAAGGGGAACAACTGCGTCTCGTTTTCATAGTCATAATACGGATACCTTGGGACGGGAGGGCAAGGAAGACGAGGAGGAGGAGGAAGAGGAGGAGGAGGAGGAAGAGGAAGAGGAGGAGGAGGAAGAGAGAGAGGAGGAAAGGAGGAGAGGAGGAGGAGAGGAGGAGGAGGAGGAGGAGGAGAGGAGGAGGGAGGAGAGAGGAGGAGGAGGAGGAGGAGGAGGAGGAGGAGGAGGAGGAGGAGGAGGAGGAGGAGATATAAGACCAGGAATTAGACTATCAAAGTATATAACTTCAGTGTTCCCAATAACCTATGTCATGTATTATTCATGTTTTATTGTTCACAAGATAGAAAGCCAATTATACAGAAACCATTTGCATTTCAATTTTGCTTTTTTCTCAACTTGATCTCTTGTTCCGACACAGTTTCTCCCTTGTTTTAACATTTCCTTTCTACTTTCTAACCTTTTCTCTGCTGTCACCTTCTTACCTCACCATCAAGACTCCTCACCATCAAGACTCCTCACCATCAAGACTCCTCACCATCAAGACTCCTCACCATCAAGACTCCTCACCATCAAGACTCCTCACCATCAAGACTCCTCACCATCAAGACTCCTCACCATCAAGACTCATCACCATCAAGACTCCTCACCATCAAGACTCTCACCATCAAGACTCCTCACCATCAAGACTCCTCACCATCAAGACTCCTTACCATCAAGACTCCTCACCATCAAGACTCCTCACCATCAAGACTCCTCACCATCAGGACTCCTCACCATCAAGACTCCTCACCATCAAGACTCCTCACCATCAAGACTCCTCACCATCAGACTCCTACCATATCCATCAGACTCCTCACCATCAGACTCCTCACCATCAAGACTCCTCACCATCAAACCCTACCATGCCACCAACGCCACCAAAGACTCCTCACCATCAGACCCACCATCCAAGACCTCTCACATAACCATCACACCATCAAGACTCTAATCCACCCACACCATAAGCTAATAACCACCACAACTCCAAACCTAATAACCCCAACCAAAGACCTAATAACCTCCACAACCAAAGACCTAATAACCATCACAACCAAAGACCTAATAACCACCACAACCAAAGACCTAATACACACCACAACCAAAACCTAATTAACACCACAACCAAAGACCTAATAACCACCACAACCAAAGACCTAATAACCACCACAACCAAAGACCTAATAACCACCACAACCAAAGACCTAATTAACACCACAACCAAAGACCTAATAACCACCACAACCAAAGACCTAATAACCACCACAACCAAAGACCTAATAACCACCACAACCAAAGACCTAATAACCACCACAACCAAAGACCTAATAACCACCACAACCAAAGACCTAATAACCACCACAACCAAAGACCTAATAACCACACAACCAAAGACTCTAATAACCCTCACAACCAAAGACCTAATACCACCACATCCAAAGACCTAATAACCACCACACCAAAGACCTAATACCCACCAACCAAGACCTATACCATCACAACCAGACCTATACACCAACAAGACCTAATACCCCACACCAAGACTATAACACCAACCAAGACTAATCACTCACCAACAAGACCTAATAACCATCACACCAAGCCTATAACACCACACCAAAGACCTATAACCATCACCACACAAGACCTATACCATCACCAACCACAAGACCTAATAACCATCACAACCAAAGACTAATAACACCAACCAAGACCTAACTACCCATCCAACCAAAGACTAATACCCACACAAGACCCTCACCATATATCCTCAAACCGACTATAACCCCACACCAAAGACCTAATAACCACACACCAAAACCTTAACCACCACAACCAAACTAAACCACCACAACCAAAAACCTAATAACACCACAACCAAAGACCTAATAACCACCACAACCAAGACCTAATAACCACCAAACCAAAGACCTAATAACCACCACAACCAAAGACCTAATAACCACACAACAAACCATAAACACCAAAAACCATCACAACCAAAGACCTAATAACCCACACAAACCTAAAAACCCACCAAAGACCTAATAACCATCACAACCAAAGACCTAATAACCACCACAACCAAAGACCTAATAACCACCACAACCAAAGACCTAATAACCATCACAACCAAAGACCTAATAACCACCACAACCAAAGACCTAATAACCATCACAACCAAAGACCTAATAACCACCACAACCAAAGACCTAATAACCATCACAACCAAAGACCTAATAACCACACAACCAAAGACCTAATAACCAAAACCAAAGACCTAATAACACACAACCAAGACCTAATAACCACCACAACCAAAGACCTAATAACCATCACAACAAGACCTAAAACCACCACAACAAGACCTAATACTACAACCAAGACAATCCACCAACCAAAGACCTAATAACCATCACAACCAAAGACCTAATAACCATCACAACCAAAGACCTAATAAACACCACAACCAAAGACCTAATAACCATCACAACCAAAGACCTAATAACCACCACAACCAAAGACCTAATAACCATCACAACCAAAGACCTAATAACCACCACAACCAAAGACCTAATAACCACCACAACCAAAGACCTAATAACCATCACAACCAAAGACCTAATAACCACCACAACCAAAGACCTAATAACCATCACAACCAAAGACCTAATAACCACCACAACCAAAGACCTAATAACCATCACAACCAAAGACCTAATAACCATCACAACCAAAGACCTAATAACCACCACAACCAAAGACCTAATAACCATCAAACCAAGACCTAATAACCACCACACAAAGACCTAATAACCACCACAACCAAAGACCTAATAACCATCACAATCAAAGACCTAATAACCACCACAACCAAAGACCTAATAACCACCACAACCAAAGACCTAATAACCACCACAACCAAAGACCTATATAACACCACAACCAAAGACCTAATAACATCACAATCCAAAGACCTAATAACCACCACAACCAAAGACCTAATAACCACCACAACCAAAGACCTAATAACCACCACAACCAAAGACCTAATAACCATCACAACCAAAGACCTAATAACCATCACAATCAAAGACCTAATAACCACCACAACCAAAGACCTAATAACCATCACAACCAAAGACCTAATAACCACCACAACCAAAGACCTAATAACCACCACAACCAAAGACCTAATAACCACCACAACCAAAGACCTAATAACCACCACAACCAAAGACCTAATAACCACCACAACCAAAGACCTAATAACCACCACAACCAAAGACCTAATAACCACCACAACCAAAGACCTAATAACCACACAACCAAAGACCTAATCCATCACATCAAGACCTATACCACACAACCAAAGACCTAATAACCATCACAACCAAAGACCTAATAACCACCACAACCAAAGACCTAATAACCATCACAACCAAAGACCTAATAACCACCACAACCAAAGACCTAATAACCATCACAACCAAAGACCTAATAACCATCACAACCAAAGACCTAATAACCACCACAACCAAAGACCTAATTAACACCACAACCAAAGACCTAATAACCATCACAACCAAAGACCTAATTAACACCACAACCAAAGACCTAATAACCATCACAACCAAAGACCTAATAACCACCACAACCAAAGACCTAATAACCATCACAATCAAAGACCTAATAACCATCACAACCAAAGACCTAATAACCACCACAACCAAAGACCTAATAACCATCACAACCAAAGACCTAATAACCACCACAACCAAAGACCTAATAACCACCACAACCAAAGACCTAATAACCATCACAACCATCCCTTATCACTCATATCAACTTATCAAACACCCTGACCCCTTACAACCCTAACCTTTAACCCCTAAAAATACAAGACAACACTTTTTTTCACTTACTTGATAATAGCAGGAATACCGATGATAGATTCCCCTCCAAGAATTCGAACCAGTAGACCAATGATATAGGCGCCCAGAGAACCGTATAGATTACAGTGGTTCCTGAAGTGCACCACCATTAGAGCTGAGGGAAGAGGATCACGTACACCAAGTCCGACGAGAGATACCTGAAGGGAGGAGAAAAAGAAATAATTGCGGTTAATTTAGTGACCCCTTCATCCCCCTTAACTATACCTCCCGTTTTCTTTTTGTATTTCTCCTTATGAGTTTTTGAATAGAAAGGCAGAAAATCATTAAAAAGGGTGGTTAAAGTATCTAATTGAAGAAACAGTAATACAGTATAAAAGGAAGAAATATAGTTTGGGTTTATGCATGTGATAAGATTTATTATAGACGAAGAATCAGAAACAGAAGCTGAGAAATGGAAGAAATCGATCTTTTTTATAGCTGAATTTGGAGAAAAAAATATTGAAACCAAACCAAAAGTATTCACACCTGAAAAACGAAAAAGAAAAGAGGAAAAAATCACTCAATGGGATGAGGTAACCAATAGGTACGCAAAAATGTATGGCTATTTTCCTTCTCGAGACTGTATCCGTCCCATAAATAACATGGAGAATGACATATAGGGTCAGTATATGAAGAAATGGTTGTAATTTCATGTCATGTTAAGAGAATTTAAATATCTCAATACACTGCTGAGAAAATGACCAGTAAAGTTGGTGCGTACCTATCATGAGGAGTTGTCCAATACGTACACCCTTGTCCAATAGGTACTCATTCTCTTATAACTTGAAGATATTAAAGCTAGACTACTAGATTATCCCCTTGAGACCCAGAACGTAATTTTCATTGTAATTTGACTACCATTAGATGATTTTTTGTGAATATAAGCAATATTTTATAGATATGACCTGTTTAGTATATTTGACGACTAACTAATTTGGTATATTAAGTTACTTTTCGTTATTTTATGGCTCGACAACAGACTATTTTTTATAGCAAAGGAAAGATATGAGTGTGAAGGGGTTAAGTAAACATATTTGACTAGATTATAGCTAACCTACTTACCACAGACCGTAGATGGAGGGTATGGTGAGGGCGAGGGTGGTGGCCAGAGCACCCACGAAGAAGATGGCAACCCTCATCACCCACAAAACCTCTGTCTCGCTCGCCTGAAATGAACCACCGAAAACCAAAGATGTAATTTTCCCTGTAGTAAATAGTCACCACTTAGTTAGGTAAGAGAGGAATATATCGAAAAAGGATGATTTTAAAGAGAAATTTGAATAGAAGAGTAGATGAAATAGTAAATAGCTACATAAGAGAGAATAGACAACCTTCTGATTGAAAATGATAGAAATAAAAGAAATAGAAGAAAAACAAATAACTGAAAACACAACTCCGGAAACCACACGAAAAATTACATCCTCAAAAACAAAACAAAAGGAAAGAAAAAAGGAAATGAACACGAAACAATCTCCAAAAATTTTAAAGAAGAGAAAAAAAATTGAAACATAACCAACCAAAAAGCATTCACACCTGAACAATTAAAAAGAAAAGAAGAAAAAAAATCACTCAATCCAACACGTCAACCAGAACACACACGTCTAAACCAAAGCCAGGAGAATGGAGGCCTAAATACTACTGGCTTTGCGTCTAAACAATCCACAAGCCAGGAGAATAAAGGCCTAAATACTACTGGCTTTGCGTCTAAACAATCCACAAGCCAGGAGAATAAAGGCCTAAATACTACTGGCTTTGCGTCTAAACAATCCACACTCACATTCTGCCGGAAAATCAGCTTCCAAATATTCCTGGAGAACATGGAAGCCGCAGAGAGCACCGAGGAGTCTGCCGAGCTCATGACGGCGGCCGAGATCGCACCCAGACCGATGAAGGACACGAAGGGCGGCGTGAGGTGCTGGATAACAAGGGGCAGGATCATGGCCGTGTGGTTCGTGCTGATGCACGTTTCTTCATTCTCGCAGACCAGCGTCGTAGCGTTCCAGTCTATTCCGGGAACGTGGGGGGGAAAAGTGGGTGTTAAAGTAGGTAAATGGATGATTATAGTAGAGAGAAGAGTAGTAAGTGTAAAGGAAAATAGGTAGAAGCGTTGTGGCGTTCAAGTCTGTTCAAGGATACTTGGGAAAAAAGCATGAAAAGGCTGGAAAAAAGGTTGAAAAAGTTGAAAAAAAGAAAAAGGATAAGGTTGTAGTATGTTGGAGATGGTAATTTGAAGACTTGTGTAGAGAAGAGTGGGAAGTGTAAAGAAAATTGAGTAGAAATATTGGAATTAATAAAAAGTGGATGTATGTTAGAAATGGTAAATTGAAGGGCGGTGTAGTCTGTTCCGGGATACGTGGGAAAAAAGTGATCGTATATTAGAAATGGTGAATTGAAGACTAGATTGGAGAGAATAGTAGGAAGTGTAAAAAAAAATTAAAAGAAGTCTTGGAATTAATAAAAAGTAGATTCATGTTAAAAATGGTGAATTAGGTAAAATGGTAAACTAGTGAAGAGAAGAGTGAAGATTATAAAGAAAAATGGATAGAAATATTGGAATAAATTATAAGTTTCATTTTAATACACCTGAAAGATACAAAAAAAAAAGATACAACAAATAAATTCCCCTCAATCCAACACGAATACTTTTAGAAATGGAGATTGAGAGAATTATTATTTGAGAGAAAAGTAATAAGTGCAATTAAAAATTGGTAGAAATATTTGAATGAGTTATGAAGGGAGTGAAAGAAGGAATAGTCAAGTTTAATTTTTTTTTTTTTTTTTTTTTTTTTTTTTTACATCACAAGGAACTGGCCAAGGGCACAACAAAAATGGGTAACACAAAGCCCGCTTAGTTGCCAGTCCCTATAAAGAAGACAGTAAGAGAATAATATAAAAAAGAGGGGTGAGCCAATTTAGTTCGGGAGGTGTCTTGTTACTCTTCTTTTGAAAAGATTTAAGTCATAGGAAAGTGGAAAAATAGAAACAGGAAGAGAGTTCCAGAGTTTACCAGTGAAAGGGATGAAAGGGTAAAGATACTGAATAACGCTTGCATTAGGAAGATGGACAGAATAGGGATGGGAATGAGTAGAAAGTCTTGTGCAGCGAGGCCGCGGGAGGGGGGGAGGCATGCAGTTAGCAAGTTCAGAAAAGCAGTGAGTATGAAAATAACGGTAGAAGAGAGCAAGAGAAGCAACATTACGTCAGTGATTTAAAGATTGAAGACAGTCAGTCAGAGGAGAGGAGTTGATGAGACGAAAAGCTTTTGACTCAACCCTGTTTAGGAGAGCTGTATGAGTGGATCCTCCCCAAACATGTGAGACATACTCCATACATGGGCGGATAAGGCCCCTGTAGAGAGCAAGCAATTGGGAGGGAGAAAAAAAAGGACGCAGACGCCACAGGACACCTAACTTCTTAGAAGCTGTTTTAGCAAGAGATGAGATGTGAGATTTCCAGTTCAGATTTTTAGTAAAGGATAGTCCTAGAATGTTCATTGTAGAAGAAGGAGACAGTTGAGTGTCATTGAAGAAGAGGGGATAGTTATCTGGAAGGTTTTGTCGAGTAGATGGGTGAAGAAATTGGATTTTTGAGGCATTGAACAAAACAAGGTTTGCTTTGCCCCAATCAGAAATTATAGAAAGATCAGAAGTTAGGTGCTCGGTGGCATAGAATATAATAGTTAAGTTTGAATAGAATAAGTTGTGTTAAACAGGAATAGAAGAGCGGATAAGGATTATAAATAGTGCATTGAAATTTGTGAAGATAAAAAAAGGAAGAGCTAGGAAATAATATAATCTTTAGTACGAGAATTGATACGATTAAAGAAGGAAATAGTAATAAAAAATTTAATAAGATGAATAAAAGTAAAGAAAGTAAGATTGATGGAGCAAAAACGTGAGCATAAACGGAAAAATAGATAAATTGAATTGAGTAGAAATAAAACGAGAAAATATTGAAACCAGGAAATAATAATAATTATAGGAAATTAAAAAATATGCAATGAAAGAATATGAATAGATAATGAAGACAAAACAAAAGGGGAAACAGAGACAAAACAGAAACTTATATCAGTGAAGAAGAGAAATGTGAAATGGGGGGCAAGGAAGGGAGAAATAGAACCAAAATATAATGAAAATAAGAAAACGCACTTCTCTCATGTCACCATAAATTTACAGCAGCTCTCCCTTCCCCCCTCCCCCTCACTCTTCCCTCTCCCTCTTCCTCCCTCTCCCTCCCTCTTCCTCCCTCTCCCTCCCTCTTCCTCCCTCTCCCTCCCTCTTCCTCCCTCTCCCTCCCTCTTCCTCCTTCTCCCTCCCTCGGCCTCCCTCTCCCTCCCTCTTCCTCCCTCTCCCTCCCTCTTCCTCCCTCCCCCTCCCTCTTCCCTTTCCCTCCTTCTTTACCAACTCTCTCTCTCTTTCCTTCCACAAATGAAACACCTGCTTCCTACGCCCTACTCTTCCTCCTTTACTTCCTTTCTTCCTTATCCCTTTCTCTTACTTTAATTTCCCTCCCTAACTCTCCTACCCTTCCTCCTACACTGTCTTTTACCCCTAGCTTTCTCTTACCTTAAATTCCCTCCCTACCTCTCACCCTCCTTCCCTTTTTTTATAACATTTGTGCCTATAGCGCCTGTAGGCAGTGGTGACCCAGGGCTCGGATGGTAGGCTCTGGAGGTTTACTTGAGGGCTGTGATGGTTGGTCCTCGCCCGTGGTGGCGCAGGCAGGATTGTTATAGTGACGCCTGTGATTAGAGGCTCATGCCGCCCCCCTGTGTCCTCCGATGCACTCGCAATCGAAGGTAGAGTTGATGGGCAGGGCATGTGGGTGTTCTTAGGCCACTCGACGGTGCAGAAAGGTTTTGGGTTTCTTCGGGATCGAACTCGGGTCACCGAGAACTCACCGAGAACGTCAGTCGGAGACGCTAACCACTCCGCTACCGCCTCCCCTAATCTACTATTCCCTCCCTAGAACGCACCTCCCTACCTCTCACCCTCCTTCCCTTCCTTGCCTTACCTCACACCTCCCCTCTCCTCCCTCCCCCGCCCTAAGAACAGCCAGGTCAGCCCATATATGGCACTGTTGACCTACCTGTGACCTTAGCAATGGCACCAATGATCACGGGCGGCACTGCCATGATGAGGCACCCGAAGGCAGCCACGTAGGAGAGAAGCTGCGCCTTTTTTCCCGACTTGCTGGACAGGACGCGTTGGAAATACACCTGCAGGATACAAAAAATACATCGCCGTTTAGATTACAAAAGTGGAAGTTACAAATTTTGGAAGTTACAAAAAAGTACATCGCGTTTAGATTACAAAAGTGGAAGTTACAACATTTAGAGATTACAAAAAAATACATCGCCGCTTAGATTACAAAAGTAGAAGTTACAACATTTAGAAGTTACAAAAAAATATGCATCGTCTGTAAATACATAAATAGCAATAGAGATTAAAGGAATTAGATCGTTTTGGAAAGAAGTTGAATAAAATTGGATTTTTTACTCGAAATTGTTGTTTTATGGGAGTTATCTGTTTATATGGGCTACGATATTTTGTTAAAGTAATAAGGAGAGATTATAGCAGTGTAAAAATAAGTGATAAGTATCCTTTCATTTCACTAGATTAGTAATACATTTCCAAGCGGAAGAAAAGATTGATTCATTAAGAAGTATATAATATTTTTTATGAGGTTCATCTGTTATAAGGAGACACGATTCTTTATATAAATAACAAAGAATTAAAACTACAAAATAAGTGACTATTTACCTTACCCAACCAACTACTCTTACTACTACTATCACTACTACTATTACTATCACTACTACTACTACTATCACTACTACTACTACTATCACTACTAATAATAATATCACTACTACTACTACTACTATCACTACTACTACTACTAATATCACTACTACTACTACTAATATCACTACTATAATAATAATAACACTACTACTACTGCTAATATCACTACTACTACTACTAATATCACTACTACTACTACTAATATCACTACTACTAATAATAATAACACTACTACTACTACTAATATCACTACTACTACTACTACTATCACTACTAATAATAATAATATCACTACTACTACCACCACCACTACTACTACTACTACTACTACTACTACTACTGCTACTACTACTACTATTACTACTACTACTACTACTACTACTACTACTACTACTACTACTACTACTACTACTACTACTACTACTACTACTACTACTACTACTACTACTACTACTTCCGTACCTGCCAGGGGATGCCGCCGAACACCAGCAGGAGGCAGTAGTCGAAGTACAGTCCCATGTCACTGAAATCCACCGAGCCTATCCAGTCCTTCTCCATGTTAATCACGTCTCCCACGGCGGGATGGTTCCACGCGAAGGGGATGCACAGCCACTGGAGGCGAGAGGGAAGGGCGAGGGTTAGCCTTTAGCCTTGACAGGGTTAAAAAGAATCTGAATACGATTTTTTTTGTAGGAATCTTTGTATCTTTGTATCTTTGGTTGATTTAGAATGTTAAAGAGGATCTCGAATAGGCCTTTTTTGTAGGGTATTTTGTATTTTTGGTTGATTTAGAGGGTAAAAAGGATCTCGTATGGGCTTTTTTTGTAGGATTCTCTATGTCTTTGGTCGACTTGAGCTTTTTTTTTATCATACATATTGTAGATACATTTTGACGACTGACAAAACTAGGGCTTGAAGGCAGGGCATTATCCATTAGGGGGTTAAAAAGGATCTTGAATAGGATGTTTTTGTAGGATTCTTTGTATTTTGGAATGATTTAAGTTTTTTTAAGTTAAGTTAAGGAAGGCATTATCCTTTAGAAGCTTATAGGTAGAGGATTAAAAAGGATCTCGAATAGGATTTTTTTTGTAGGATTCTTTGTATTTTTTGCTGATTGAAAGTTGTTGTTTTTATCATACTGTGGATACGTTTTGACGCACTGTAAAGACTGACGGTGTGAAGGAAGGGCATTATCCTTTAAAGGGTTAAAAAGGACCTCGACTAAGAATTTTTTTTAGGATTATTTGTATCTTGGGAATAATTTTTGAGTTTTTTTGTATTGCTTTTGAGGGGATCGTAATTCTGGATAAGTTTTTGTTTGATGATGATTAACCCCTTGAGGCCCAGAACGTAATTTCCATTGTAATTTGGGTACCATTAGACGATTTTTAGTGTTTATAAGCAATATTTTATAGATTTGACCTGTTTAGTATCCTTGTCGACTAACTAATTTGGTTTATTCAGTTACTTTT
>JACEEZ010023000.1:278615-281115 GCA_016584305.1 Chionoecetes opilio | reverse complement strand
AACAGATTGCTCTAAAATATCTATTCCCTTTGGCTTGTCTAGTTCCCTTGGCCTTTAACTCGACATTTCAGTCAATCATCGGTGCCAGTCGTTGCAGAAGACATTATCCATTTGTGTCTCAAGATAGAACACAAAAATCCTCGAAACTCGTACTGAAATATCAAAAAGTTACTCCTCGAAACTCGTACCGAAATATCAAAAGGCGACCAAATGAAGGAAATGAAGGAGACCACATACCTTTAACTCTGCCTTTCTTCGCCTGATCTGTGAGAGAACTGTCTATTTGAGCCCCACGAACCACAGGCAGGGGCGTGACGGGTCTATACTAAGACATTCATCAGACTATACAGTGTGTGTGAGTGTGTGTCTGGTATGAAGGCTAATGTGACTCATAAGGTGATCTATACATGCGACTCTCCCTCATAAATAACCAAGTATGAGGCTTATTACGGTGTTGTGACGGTGTTGTATTAGTGGTGGTGTTGACTCATGCCTGTACACATACTAAACTAACACTTAGGACACTTAGAAGGAAGGAAGGTTGTGAGTAAGTGACAAGAAACGACAAAACACTCACTACATTGACGAGCATAAGTCAAATAACCCATCTACCCGCCTCTCTGTGTCTTAAAAATATTTCTACGACGACGGAACTCACTAAAAAATTGCAATACACTCGCGTGCCACTCTCTTTCTTTCTCTCTCTCTCTTATTACCAGTCCTATGAATATGCAAATCAGCTGAACCACATCCGTATAGGCCACTGCATACAGGCCCCCGAAGAGAGTATACGCCACGGCTATGCACGCAGACAGGATGACAGCCATCTCTTGCCTCATATCCAGGACCACTGAGAGCGTCGCACCTGCAGGATATCAGAGGACCGGAGCACATCATAATCTCGCCTTCACACGCCCTTTGACAAATCTAAATTAATTACCTTACTGTCTTCTTTGGACTGGCAATTCATAGGACTTTTTGTTACTTCCTTTGTTTTGCCCTTGGCCAGTCCTTTGTGATGTAAAAAATAATATATGTTATCTGCTGTTTGTGTGTGTCTTGGGAGGAAAAGATTCAGGGAAAGTTGCGGTTTTTCTTGATGTTCTTTCGTGTTTAGTTCGGCAGGTTTTTTTTTGGGGGGGGGGGAGTGAGGGGGAGTTTTTTTGTAGCCTCGTGTCAGTGTATTTGGACAATTTTGAGCTTCCTGCGTGTGTGTGTGTGGGTGTGGGTATGGGTGTGGGTGTGGGTGTGGGTGTGTGTGTGTGTGGGTGTGTGTGGGTGTGTGTGGGTGTGGGTGTGCTGAGTTGGGAAATAGAGAGCCTCACACACCACCCTTAGACGTGACAGGAAAGCTAATGGACTGTTTTGCCCTTCCTTGATAACTCCTCTTTCTCCTCTTCCTCCTCCTCCTCTTTCTCCTCCTCCTCCTCCTCCTCCTCCTCCTCCTCCTCCTCCTCCTCCTCCTCCTCCTCCTCCTCCTCCTCCTCCTCCTCCTCCTCCTCCTCCTCCTCCTCCTCCTCTTCCCTTCTTCTTCCTTCCTATCTCTCCTTCCTTATATCCTCTCATGACACTTTTCTCCATTGCTGAACCGCGACGCATAAGAAAAATAATCGCACTAAAATCCTCTAACAAGTCTTGAATCTATAATCTACTTCTAAATTTGGACTCGCGTAAGAAAGAAAGTGAATGAAATTAAGAAAAAAAAAATACCGGAAATGCCTTCACCTCGCATGCCTCAACCCGCGTGACAACTTCCTCGTTTGGGGGAATTTTTAAGCTGTATTTACCCCTTACCAACCCTTCCTCACCCTCACAACCCTGCCACGGATATTAGGGAGGGAGGTAGGGTAAGGGGGAGGGGAAGGAGCCACATAAACAACTGTATAGTCGTCGCACGTTAAGTTGGCGAAAATTGGGTCCCTTCACTCCCCCCTTCCGAACGCACGGGATTGGCTGAGGTGTTGGGTGTTGGGTGAGAATGCCTTACTCCAAGTTCCGCCCTAAAGCCCCAACACCCAACACCTCAGCCAATCCCGTGCGTTCGGAAGGGAGGAGTGAGGGGGTCCAATTTTCGCCAACTTAACGTGCGGCGACTATAAGTATCCAGGACCGGTATACCAAAACGCCCACTCTGGTTCTGAAGTCAGCAAGCAGGATCGACCCTTTTCTTGACTCCTTAAAGACTTAGAGTTCGTGTTTTCATTTACGTTTCAACTTCTCTTGCCTCGTTTACTCTCTTACTGTCGTGCTTGAAGGGTCGTGCTTCTGAAGTGTTGTGTAGCTTTTGTCGTTGTGTGTGTGTGTGTGTGTGTGAGTCTCTCTCTCTCTCTCTCTCTCTCTCTCTCTCTCTCTCTCTCTCTCTCTCTCTCTCTCTCTCTCTCTCTCTCTCTCTCTTCTCTCTCTCTCTCTCTCTCTCTCTCTCTCTCTCTCTCTCTCTCTCTCTCTCTCTCTCTCTCTCTCTCTCTCTCTCTCTCTCTCTCTCTCTCTCTCTCTCTCTCTC
>JACEEZ010023000.1:261115-268615 GCA_016584305.1 Chionoecetes opilio | reverse complement strand
TATTACTACTATACATTTTTATCTCAATTTACTCACTACTTACAGGACTACTACACTACGCTACGTTCATGCCACTGACTTACCTACTTTATCTCTATTACTACTTTTACTATTTCATTTACCTCCTAATACTACTTCCTTTTTACTACAATACTTACTTACTTACTTTACTCCTAATTACTACATTATTTGTACTACTCCTACACATTAATGGTATAGTACACCATTTGTATGAAATTGTAATAATACTCAACATAATTATACATAATAGCCTCCTCAGATTAGACTGTCATCGATTATACACAGCATCGGGTACGAGGTTTCTTCTTATAAAGGAACTCGCTATGTTTTAATTATGTTAGTGTATCTATCTCATATTTAGCCGCTGACCTGCCTACCTGTCTTCCTTACAAATTATATATCTTTTATCTTTATCTTTGAGTAGAAATTCCGTAGGCCTTAGACCACTTATTGGAATTAGAAATGATAATAACATGTCTTTTTTACTCCTCTGTTATGAGATGAGATTTTAGTTAATGAGCAGAACCATCGTATTTTTGCTTATTTTCTTCTTATTGCTCTCAGAAGAAATTGTTTTTGTGTACCTCTTCTAATTTTACTTCATTTATTTTGTATCTCCTCCAATTTTACTTCATTTTTGCTTACAGGAACTACCACGTGTATGGTTCATGGCCTCTTGTAGCTTCCTTATGTTATGCTCTTATTTTTATTCCTAATTTTACTTAATTTCATTTGTACCTCCTCCAATATTACTTCCTTTTTATAATCAATTTTACATCATTTATTTCGTACCTCGTCCAATGTTCCTTCATTTATTTTCTATGTACCTTCTCCAATTTTACTTCATTATTCTGTACCTCCTCCAATATTAGGTCTGGGGGTAAGTTAAGACGATGATACGATGAGGTCATTTTCCTTCGTGTATGAGTCCCCGCGCCACAAACTATCTCTTAAGCCATCCCGCCGCGCCATTACCAGGGCCAGATGGGTATGCGAGCCACAACACGGCCCGGCATGACCTGTAATAGCCTTGTCATGATCGGGAGACAACACGAGGTCACGCTATAGCCTTTCCTTAACTCGCTACACAGATATAGTCGCCGCACGTTAAGTTGGCGAAAATGGGGCCCCCTCACGAACGGTCTCCCCTTCTGAACGCACGGGATTGGCTGAGGTGTTGGGTGTTGGTGCCTTAGGGCGGAACTTGGAGTAAGGCATTCTCACCCAACACCCAACACCTCAGCCAATCCCGTGCGTTCGAAAGGGGGGAGTGAAGGGACCCCATTTTCGCCAACTTAACGTGCGGCGATAGATAGACATTTATTGATCACAAAATTACAAGTAAACGATGCATGCAATTTAGGTTATGGTCCATTATAAAAGCCATTTAAACAACATTTGCTTCAACTAGATGACCTAATATGACAAAACAACGAAAAAAACAGTAAAATAAAAAATATATAAAATTAATTGTATAAAAAAAACCTACACACAGATAGATAAATAGATAGATAGATAGATATTGATCACAAAAATAGGCTACAGATAAACGATGCACACAATTTAGATAATGGTCCATAATAAAAGCAATTGAAATAACGTTGGCAAAACAAGATGACTTTACATTACAAAACAAAACATGAACATACAAAAATAATATAAATAAAACAGATAAAATAAGAGCCTCCACGCCAGCCTCCCTCCCTGTTAGTTGAGTCTCCCTTACTCTCCATGTCCATTTCCTGATGACTCCAAAACATGAATTATTCATTTTACCTCTAGTTAAGGAGTCACGTCGGAGATATTTTTGGTTATCTCAAGTATTCAATCATGTAGTGGCGATCTGATAGAAGTTTATAAGTGGTTGAAGGGATACATTAAAGGCGATGTAGGAGAAGTACTTTCGGCTAGTAAGCAGGGTAGAACTAGAAGTAACGGATTCAAACTGGTAAAACGTAGATTTAAAAAAGAAATAGGGAGAAACTGGTTCACAAATATAGGGTGGTAAATGATTGGAATGGACTCAGTAGACAGGTAGTTAGTGCGGAGTAATTAGGGAGTTTTAAAAGGAGGCTCGACAATTTCATGGATGGGGATGAAAGGTGGATGTAGGTATAGTGTTAAGTAACAGGAACTACCTCTTGTAGGTCTCACGGCCTCTTGTAGCTTCCTTATTTTCTTATGTTCTTATGTTCTTTTATAGGGCAGGATAAAAAGAGCTCGACGCTATTCTCTGACCCTTTCTGACCTTTATTGAACCCATGCCTTATCACCATCCATCAACACGCACTCATGTCAGGTTAAGTAGAGGCCACTTGACACGTACTGTACCCGTGTGGCCCAGTCTGTGACCCGTATGTGACTCATCATCATCATCATCATCATCATCATCATCATCATCATCATCATCATCATCATCATCATCATCCTTCCATGCCAATCATAATTTTTTTACCAAGAAATTACAATGGTAAAGTTAACTGATAATTTGTGTTTTCTTATATTGTAGTAAAATTGAGTTCGATATTTCTAATCAAACCCTCATTTATAGTCAAACTGTTAATATGATTTTCTTTTATATATGAGTGAACCCTTTGTTTTTTATCTTACCTTGTTTAGTATTTTTATATCTAAGTAGTTTTTTATTATTTCTGGTAACCTCTCATGCAGCCTTTCCTTGAGAACATAAGAGCATTAGAAAATAAGGAAGCTGCAAGAGGCTGTGAGATCTACATGTGGTAGTTCTTTCCTTGCTTCCCCTTCTCCCCACGAGCTTTCATCACTCTCCCCTTCCCTCTCACTTGCTTTAATAATTCATAGAGCGTTAGAAGCTTTTAAGGGGGGAAGGTTATGATTCCTAGGGGACCAGGGCGCCACCAGACAGGCAGACAGACAGACAGGACACAAGACAACACCAGGATGCGAGAAGTGATAGAGAAATGGGAAGATGCTGTGAAAGGAAGAAATCAAACGAAATTAGGAGTTTTGTAGGAATATTGTAGGGAAGAATTAGATAAAATTAGAAGGTTATAAGGAATATAAAGGGAAGAATCAGGTAAATTATGACGCTTAGAAGAAATATAAAGGGAAGAATCAGATAAAGATAGAAGGTTATAAGGAATATAAAGGGAAGAATTAGATGAAATTAGAACATACATAAGAACATAAGAAAATAAGGAAGCTACAAGAGGCCGCGAGGCCTACACGTGGAAGTTCCTGTCACCTAACACTACCTACATCCACCTTTCATCCCCATCCATGAACCTATCCAGCCCCTCTTTAAGCTCCCCAATGACTCCGCACTAACTACTTGTCTACTGAGACCATTCCAGTCATTCACCACCCTATTTGTGAACCATTTTTTCCCTATTTCCTTTCTAAATCTACGCTTTTCCAGCTTGAATCCGTTACTTCTTGTTCTACCCTGGTTAATAGCCGTAAGAAATTTTCCTACCTCTCCTTTATTAAATCCCTTTATCCACTTAAAAACTTCTATCAGATCGCCCCTTACTCTGCGTCTCTCGAGTGAGTGTAACTTTAATAACTTCAATCTCTTCTCATAACTAAAGTTACGCATCCCTTGTATCATTTTGGTTATCCTTCTCTGCACTGATTCTAACAAGGCTATATCCATCCTGTAATATGGAGACCAAAACTGAACCACATAGTCTAGGGAAGGCCTGACTAGAGCCAGATAAAGCTTTAGAATAACTTCCGCACTTCTACTTTTAACACTTCTGGTAATGAATCCTAACACCCTATTAGCTCTATTTCTAGCTTCAATACATTGTTTCCTAGGTCGGAGGTCTGGGCTCACTCTCACTCCAAGATCTTTTTCACCTTCTGATCTTTTCAGCGATACATTGCGTATGGTGTATCTATTACCAGGGTTTTTTCTACCAACATTCATAACGCTGCACTTATCAATATTAAATTCCATCTGCCATCTGACTGCCCACTCATTAAGTTTATCTAAGTCTCCCTGCAAGATGTTTACATTAGACTGTGATCCAATAATCCTACCTAACTTAGTATCATCAGCAAACTTGCTGATATCACTGCTAATCCCACTATCCGAAGAAGGTTAGAAGGAATATAGAGGGAAGAATCAGATGAAATTAGAAGGTTAGAAGGAATATAGAGGGAAGAATCAGATTAAATTAGAAGGTTAGAAGGAATATAGAGGGAAGAATCAGATGAAATTAGAAGGTTAGAAGGAATATAGAGGGAAGAATCAGATGAAATTAGAAGGTTAGAAGGAATATAGAGGGAAGAATCAGATGAAATTAGAAGGTTAGAAGGAATACAAAGGGAAGAATCAGATGAAATTAGAAGGTTAGAAGGAATACAAAGGGAAGAATCAGATGAAATTAGAAGGTTAGAAGGAATACAAAGGGAAGAATCAGATGAAATTAGAAGGTTAGAAGGAATATAGAGGGAAGAATCAGATGAAATTAGAAGGTTAGAAGGAATATAGAGGGAAGAATCAGATGAAATTAGAAGGTTAGAAGGAATATAGAGGGAAGAATCAGATGAAATTAGAAGGTTAGAAGGAATACAAAGGGAAGAATCAGATGAAATTAGAAGGTTAGAAGGAATATAGAGGGAAGAATCAGATGAAATTAGGAGGTTAGAAGGAATATAGAGGGAAGAATCAGATGAAATTAGAAGGTTAGAAGGAATATAGAGGGAAGAATCAGATGAAATTAGAAGGTTAGAAGGAATATAGAGGGAAGAATCAGATGAAATTAGAAGGTTAGAAGGAATATAGAGGGAAGAATCAGATGAAATTAGAAGGTTAGAAGGAATACAAAGGGAAGAATCAGATGAAATTAGAAGGTTAGAAGGAATATAGAGGGAAGAATCAGATGAAATTAGAAGGTTAGAAGGAATATAGAGGGAAGAATCAGATGAAATTAGGAGGTTAGAAGGAATATAGAGGGAAGAATCAGAAAAAAAAAGAATCTGAAATTAGAAGGTTAGAAGGAATCAAAGGGAAGAATCAGATGAAATTAGAAGGTTAGAAGGAATATAGAGGGAAGAATCAATGAAATTAGAGGTTAGAAGGAATATAGAGGGAAGAATCAGATGAAATTAGGAGGTTAGAAGGAATATAGAGGGAAGAATCAGATGAAATTAGAAGGTTAGAAGGAATATAGAGGGAAGAATCAGATGAAATTAGGAGGTTAGAAGGAATATAGAGGGAAGAATCAGATGAAATTAGAAGGTTAGAAGGAATATAGAGGGAAGAATCAGATGAAATTAGAAGGTTAGAAGGAATATAGAGGGAAGAATCAGATGAAATTAGAAGGTTAGAAGGAATATAGAGGGAAGAATCAGATGAAATTAGAAGGTTAGAAGGAATATAGAGGGAAGAATCAGATGAAATTAGAAGGTTAGAAGGAATCATAGAGGGAAGAATCAGATGAAATTAGAAGGTTAGAAGGAATATAGAGGGAAGAATCAGATGAAATTAGAGGTTAGAAGGAATAGAGGAAGAATCAGATGAAATTAGGAGGTTAGAAGGAATATAGAGGGAAGAATCAGATGAATTAGAGGTTAGAAGGAATATAGAGGAAGAATCAGATGAAATTAGGAGGTTAGAAGGAATATAGAGGAAGAATCAATGAAATTAGGAGGTTAAAGGGAAAGAATCAATGAAATAAGAAAAATATGTTCAAGAATTTTTCATTTCTTTCCTCATTTTTTTTTTACTCCAATTTTCCTCATCACACCCCCACCAACCTACTACTAAAATCTACTACCACTACTACTCTATATTTTACTACTACTACCTACTATATACTAACTACTACATACTACTACTACTACTACATACTACTACTACTACTACTACACTACTACTACTACTACTACTACTACTACTACTACTACTTACTACTAACTACTACTATACTACTACATACTACTACTACTACTACTACTACTACTACCTACTACTTACTACTACTACTACTACTACTACTACTACTACTACTACTACTACTACTACTACTACTACTACTATACTACTACTACTACTATACTACTACTACTATACTACTACTACTCTACTTTACTACTACTACTACTCACTACTATATACTTACTACTACTACTACTACTACTACTACTACTTACTACTACTACTACTACTACTACTACTTACTACTACTACTACTACTACTACTACTACTACGTTACTACTACTAACTACTACTACATACTACTACTACTAACTACTACTACTACTACTACTTACTACTACTACTACTACTCTACTACTGTACTACTACTACTACTACTACTACTTACTACTACTATTACTATACTACTACTACTACTACTACTACTATACTACTACTACTACTACTACTACTACTACTGTTACTACTACTACTACTACTACTACTACTACTACTACTACTGTACTACTTACTACTACTACCTACTACTGACTACTACTACTGTTACTACTACTACTACTACTACTACTACTACTATACTACTACTACTACTAACTACTACTACTACTACTACTACTACTACTACTACTACATACTACTACTACCACTACTTACTACTACTACTAACTACTACTACCTAACTACTAACTACTACTACTAACTACTACTACTACTACTACTACTACTACTACTACTACTACTACTACTACTACTACTACTACTACTACTACTACTACTACTACCACTACTACTACTACTACTACTAAGGAGGTTAAGAGAAAGAGAGGAAGGGAGAAATCTAGTGGCATAATTGACGGGATCTCAGATGATTCACAGATTGCTCAGCTATTTGTAGGTCACTTTCTCAAGAGTCAAACTGGACTTAATACAAAGAATGACACTGATTTCCTGAAATAATTAAAAGAAATGTGGCCTGTAAAAAGAAAAGTAAACTTAAGAATTTCTAGTGCTACTATCAAACATATTTTATCTTCTGTGAATGATGGAGTTGGCCATGATGGAATTCATCTGCTGTTCCTTAAGAATGCTTCACATGACTTTTTAGAATATTTGTCCATGTTTTACAATATGTGTTATTCACATTGTTATCTTCCCGGTGATCTGCTAAGGGGTACTATTACTCCTTTACCTAAAGATAAGAAAAATACAAATGCTTCCCTCAACTATAGACCTGTGATGCAATCCTCATGTCTGCTGAAAATCTTTGAATTACATGCTTTAAATTTCTTAACTGAAAAACTCCCTTTGAATTTTAGGCAGTTAGGTTTTAAGAAGGGATCATCCACTACTGATGCTTCTCTTTTGGTAAAAGAGGTTATGAGAAGCTACAGTAGCTCAAGGTCATCTCCCATTGCCACTTTTGTTGATTTAAGTAAAGCCTTCGATAGAATAGATCATTTCCTGCTTGGTAAGAAACTTTTATCCTCAGGTATACCTGTTGATCTGACCCTCACATTAATGCACTACTTTACAAACCAACAAGCACAAGTCA
>JACEEZ010023000.1:141115-256115 GCA_016584305.1 Chionoecetes opilio | reverse complement strand
CGTTGGTTTCGTCAGTTTATGTTCTGCGTCAGCCACCACAGACCCTGAATAACAAGACTAACTTTATATTGTTTGGGACTTGAAATTTTTATCATGCACATATACATAGGTTACGTATATACATACATACATACATACATACGCACATTCCTACATATACACCTAACGCTCAATACGCACGCACTAGCAGACAAGATATACATAAACTAACACACACACACACACACCACACACACACACACACACACACACACACACACACACACACACATAACTATATACATATAATATAACTAATATACATATATCATATAATACAATATATATATATAATATATATATATATAACAAAAAAAGACAATAAAGTGACAGGCTTAGAGAGAGAGAGAGAGAGAAGAGAGAGAGAGAGAGAGAGAGGAGAGAGAGAGAGAGAGAGAGAGAGAGAGAGAGAGAGAGAGAGAGAAGAGAGAGAGAGAGAGAGAGAAAAGAGAGAAGGAGGGAGAAGAGAGAGAAGAGAGAGAGACAGAACAGACAGAAGACAGACAGACAGGACAGACAGACAGGACAGACAGACACAAACAGAGAGAGAGAGAGAGAGAGAGAGAGAGAGAAGAGAAGAGAGAGAGAGAGAGAGAGAGAGAGAGAGAGAGAGAGAGAGAGAGAGAGAGCAACAGATAGAAGAAGATAGAGGAGGAAGAGGAAGAAGAGATGGAGAGAAGAGAGAGAAGAGAGAGAGAGAGAGAGAGAGGTGATGTAAGGTTCCAATTATTATCATAACTTTGGAAATCTTTCATCAAGGTCACGGGGGTAAATTCTCTCTCGTGGTAACATGAGATGCGAGAACAAGGTCAAATCTGACAGCTTAGAGCGAGAAGCGAAGCCCAACCCTTGAGTTACCTCTTTCTACTTTGATTTATTTCGTAGAACCTCATTTTCCTTCGTCTTATTAAGGACCAGTTTGCAAAAAATCGATGCAACGTATGATGTTTTTGGTGAAGGTTCAGGTTAAGTCTTTTGATGTCGGTTTCTTAAGAGTGTAAGTGAATTGACGTTTTCACTGTGGAGATAATTCATGTTGTCACATTACAATTTGTTTAAATAAAGGTAATTATAACCACAAGGGGGGCTCTCTCTCTCTCTCTCTCTCTCTCTCTCTCTCTCTCTCTCTCTCTCTCTCTCTCTCTCTCTCTCTCTCTCTCTCTCTCTCTCTCTCTCTCTCTCTCTCTCTCTCTCTCTCTCTCTCTCTCTCTCTCTCTCTCTCTCTCTCTCTCTCTCTCTCTCTCTCTCTCTCTCTCTCTCTCTCTAGCATTGAAGAACAAATAATTGAAGAGATTGTGTGTATAAGTCGTTATATTACCACCGCGTATGCCACCATTTATATAAGTGTCGGCGGACACTCACCACCGAGTGCCACCATTTATATAGGTCTGATAATTGTAGCGACTTATCTGGTATGAGTTAAAATGGTACTTCCAGCTTTGTACACATTTATTTAGAGTCCAATAATGAACATAGAATATTTACAACAATTATGTAGTGATACCAAGCCAGGGAGTGTTTGATGAACGCTTGTGGGAAGCGTCTTGGTAGCGTGAAGATGCGACTTGTTCTGTCTTGAACACAGCCAGGGGGTGCCAGGGATGAGTTGTTGTAGCGAGTGTGTTCCGAGGCTTTCTGTCCCTCCTCCTCGTGATTCTGGCTTCTTATCACTTCTTGTTGATCATATACTTTATGCTGACAACTAGGCATTTGTCCTGTGACATACTTTGAGAGTGCAAGCTATCACTGGTTCTCACGGAGGAACATAGGGGGGAGTTATCCTTATTATTATATATATATATATATATATATAAACATATATAATATAATTATATGTTTATTAGTGACACTGTGTTAGCTAAGGTAGTGTCAAGTTAGCATTTTTGTGAGGGCGTTTTGGTTTTGTGAGGGGTTTTGTGAGTTATTTGATCAATTAGGGTGTTGAGCTGTGTCAGCGGAATGCTTCAGCGCGGCGGTGTAGTGGGCTGGCTGCTCGTTGTGTTGCTGTGTAGCGGGAGGGGTATCTGTGTTGCGCTGGCCCATGACGAGATGATCTATGTTGCGTATCGAAGCTGCTACGTTGAGCCATGACAAGATGATCTGTGTTACGTATCCGGGGCGGATGAGACGTTGCGGTGTCTGGCAGGGCCGTGTTGGGTGGCAGTGTTGAGGTGGGCTCGACCTTATGACGAACGAGTTTGCTGAGTATGAAAAAACGACCTTTTGACTTACTTCATACACGTGTGTGTGTGTGTGTGTGTGTGTGTGTGTGTGTGTGTGTGTGTGTGTGTGTGGGTGTGTGTGGGTGTGTGTGTGTGTGTGTGTTATGAGAGAGAGAGAGAGAGGGAGCAATAATTATCCAAACATGATGTCACAAGCAAATGACGTCAGTAGACAACACTCAACACACACACACACACACACACACACACACACACACACACACACACACACACACACACACACACACACACACACACACACACACAGAGTCAGTCTTCTATCCCTCTATTGACTCTTATGTCATTACTTTTTTTGTTCTTATCCGACGAAAAAGAAAAGAATGGAAACGTCAGATGTTGGTGCATAAATGAGCGAGGAAATAAGGTATAGGCATATTTTTGATCAATTATCACATGTGTTTAAACAATATATGTATCAATGAAAGGCATACTCACACACACACGCACGCACACTCACAAGCATACGCATACACGCACGCACGCACAAGTATCTGGGCGGTCGTCGGGTTCAAGTATTCAAGGTGACCTCAAGAAATTTGCTGTTTTTGCTAGACTAGTCTAGTCTCCACACATATTATCTTGTTGGTTATTATTATTTTCCTTCATTACCACATCTCGTGCCCACGCCCTTGAATCTTACGAAATTTCTACCATCTGGCTTCGACTTCAATGTCACTCTCTTACTAAATTTATCTGTGCTGTCATAGACCACTGTATACCTGGACTGCGCACGGAATATCGGCCTGTCGCGCAAGGGCCTGAAGTCTGAGGGCCGCTCGGATTCATATATATATATATATATATATATATATATATATATATATATATATATATATATATATATATATATATATATATATATATATATATATATATAATATATATATTATATATATATATATATAATATATATATATATATATATATATATATATATATACGGATCATATAGACTGGTTTATCAGTATATATGATATACTATAATCTTCGTAAATGTTTGTTCTATAATATTATCAAATAAAAAACAGTAAAAAACGCTAAAGAAATCCCATTACGAGACTATGAAGAAATATGCATTCACTTCAACTCTTCGCCATTTAAAACTTTCCGAGTCAACTTTTATCATGAAGGGTATCAATAGAAGCGCAGTTTTATTAGCTTTCCATTGATGTATTTTGTTATCTGATAAATTAATTAGAACCATGCATAAATTAGCGTTAACTAAATAAATAAAATCATCAATCGGGTAATTTTCCCGATTGATGAGGTTATTTATTTAGTCAACGCTAATTTATACATGGTACTAATTCATTTATCAGAAAATGAAATATATAAGTAAATAAATAACATCATCAATCGGGAAAATTACCCGATTGATGATTTTATTTATTTATTTAACACTAATTTAAGCATGGTTCTAATTAATTTATCAGATAACGAAATACATCAATGGAAAGCTAATAAAATTGCGCTTCTATTGATATCCTTCATGATAAAAGTTGACTCGCAAAGTTTTAAATGGCGAAGAGTTAAGTTAATATTAAGTTCATGCATATTTCTTCATAGTCTCGTAATGGCATTTCTTTAGCGTGTTTTACTGTTTTTTATTTGATAATATTATAGAACAAACATTTACGAAGATTACAGTATACCATATTTACTGATAAACCTGTCTATATGATAGTCCATAGACCACTATATCTCTTTGTCGGGTGCCCCGCAGGCCCCTATGCAGCCCCGCAATTCAAAACATTGTCGCGTGAACAGTCCAGGTATACAGTGTCTATGGTGTTGTATATCTCTCACCTAACTCCTCTGACTATGTAAAATTCTTCGACTATTTAACATCAAAAGTGGAGCACATCTCATTTCATTTTCCTTTAGCTGAAATTTCCATTCTTGGGGACTTCAATGTTCACCACCAGCTTTGGCTATCATCTTCTTTCACTGACCAACCTGGTGAACAAGCCTACAACTTTTCTATCCTCCAAGACCTAGAGCAGCTGGTGCAGCACCCTACCCGTATTCCTGACCGCCTTGGAGACACGCCCAACATTCTTGATCTTTTTCTAACTACTAACCCTTCTGCTTACTCTGTGAAACTATTCTCTCCGTTGGGTTCCTCCGATCACAATCTTATTTCTGTAACCTGTCCTATCGCTCCGGTGCCGCCTCGGGACCCACCTAAGCGGAGGTGCTTCTGGCACTTCAACTCGGCTAAGTGGGAAGACCTAAGGCAGTAGCTACTACTCTGATTAACCATGGAATGATTACTGCTTCCATGTCAAAGACCCATCTCTTTGTGCAGAGCACATAACTGAGGTCATAGTCTCTGGCATGGAGGCGTACATTCCACATACTTTCTCTAATCCTAAAGCCCGTCAACCTCGGTTTAACTCTGCTTGTTCTCATGCTGTCCGAGATAGAGAGGTGACTCACAAACGGTACCGTAAGCATCCATCTCTTGAAACTCATGCCCTTTATATTTCTGCCCGTAATCATGCCAAATCTTTACTTCAACTTACCAAAAACTCTTTCATTCCTAGAAAATGTCAAAATCTTTCTGAATCAAATTCCTCTCGTGACTTCTGGCATCTAGCTAATAACATCTCTAACAATTTTTCTTCTTCATCTTTCCCTCCTATGCTTCACCCAGATGGCTCCACAGCTGTCTCATCTACTTCTAAAGCTGAACTCTTCGCTCAAACATTTGCTAAAAATTCCACTCTGGCTGATGAAGGGCTTGTTCCTCCTTCTCCTCCACCCTCTGACTATATTATGCCTGTCATTAAGATCCTTCGGAATGATGTTTTCTTTGCCCTTTCTGGCCTAGATCCTCGGAAGGCTTACGGTCCTGACGGAGTCCCTCCTATTGTTCTCAAAAACTGTGCTTCTGTGCTTGCACCTTGCCTGGTCAAACTTTTCCGTCTTTGTCTATCTACTTCCACCTTTCCTTCTTGCTGGAAGTTTGCTCACATCCAACCTGTTCCTAAGAAGGGTGACCGTTCTAATCCTTCAAACTACCGTTCTATAGCTTTGACTTCCTGCCTTTCTAAAGTTTTTGAATCTATACTTAATAAGAAGATTCTTAAGCATCTATCTGCTCACAATCTTTTATCTGATCGTCAGTACGGTTTCCGTAAAGGGCGATCTACTGGCGATCTTCTAGCTTTCCTAACTGAATCTTGGTCATCCTCCTTTAGGGGTTTCGGTGAAACTTTTGCTGTTGCCCTTGACATATCAAAAGCTTTTGATAGAGTCTGGCACAAATCTTTAATTTCCAAACTACCCTCATTCGGTTTCTATCCTTCTCTCTGTACCTTCATTTTAAGTTTTCTTTCAAACCGTTCTATTGCAGCTACTGTAGACGGACATTGTTCTTCTCCTAAATCTATCAATAGTGGTGTTCCCCAGGGTTCTGTCCTATCACCCACTCTCTTTCTATTATTCATTAATGATCTTCTAAGTCTAACTCAAAGCCCTATTCACTCCTACGCTGATGATTCTACCCTGCATTTTTCAACGTCGTTTATTAGACGTCCAACTCAACAGGAACTAATTGATTCACGGAGAGATGCCACCGAGCGCCTAACTTCTGATCTTTCTATAATTTCTGATTGGGGCAAAGCAAACCTTGTTTTGTTCAATGCCTCAAAAACCCAATTTTTTCACCTATCTACTCGACAAAACCTACCAGATAACTATCCCCTCTTCTTCAATGACACTCAACTATCTCCTTCTACAATGAACATTCTAGGACTATCCTTTACTAAAAATCTGAACTGGAAATCTCACATCTCATCTCTTGCTAAAACAGCTTCTAAGAAGTTAGGTGTGCTGTGGCGTCTGCGTCCTTTTTTTTCTCCCTCCCAATTGCTTGCTCTCTACAGGGGCCTTATCCGCCCATGTATGGAGTATGTCTCACATGTTTGGGGAGGATCCACTCCTACAGCTCTCCTAAACAGGGTTGAGTCAAAAGCTTTTCGTCTCATCAACTCCTCTCCTCTGACTGACTGTCTTCAATCCTTAAATCACCGCCGCAATGTTGCTTCTCTTGCTCTCTTCTACCGTTATTTTCATGCTCACTGCTCTTCTGAACTTGCTAACTGCATGCCTCCCCCACTCCCGCGGCCTCGCTGCACAAGACTTTCTACTCATTCTCATCCCTATTCTGTCCATCTTCCTAATGCAAGAGTTAATCAGTATCTTTACTCTTTCATCCCTTTCACTGGTAAACTCTGGAACTCTCTTCCTGTTTCTATTTTTCCACTTTCCTATGACTTAAATCTTTTCAAAAGAAGAGTAACAAGACACCTCCCGAACTAAATTGGCCTACCCCTCTGTTTTTATTTTATTCTCTTACTGTCTTCTTTATAGGGACTGGCAACTAAGCGGGCTTTGTGTTACCCATTTTTGTTGTGCCCTTGGCCAGTTCCTTGTGATGTAAGAAAAAAAAAAAAAAAAGAAAAAAAAAAAAAAAAAAAAAAAATCCCCTATTTCCACATGCACAGTAAAGGGGGAATAAATACGATACTCCCGTGACTTCATTGTGTGTGTGTGGTGTGTGTTGTGTGGATGTGTGCGCAGGCTGTGACATGCGCGTGCGTTTGTGTTCTTTGCACCGCCATCCCCAAAAACTGTCACTCACAAACGTTTCTGGGCTATCTCACACGGGCCTCTCACTATCCCGTTCTCCTGACCGATCGTTTAAGGAACGTTTCTCTGAGCTCTCCCTCCCTCCTCCCTCCCTGATGCTTCTCTCACTTCGTCTTGTCTCTTCTTTTTCTTCACTTTGTCACCTCATGCCGTCGTGTTATAGCCACGTTCTGCCTCCTGCTATGCTTACTTTTATAACCTCTTCACCTTAACCTCTCGTACCCTATTGGTAACTCCCCCTTCTCCCCTCTCACCTCGCTCTCCCGTCATCCTCTTCTCAGACATACCCCCCCAGCCCCCTCTCTCCACGCTGCCCTGGTCCTCCCCACCCCTCCCTCTCCCCCCACAACACACTCTTGGCATTCTTGTGATCACATCTCCCGACACCTGTCAACCTTTGCTCAACACTCATTAGAGGTGAAATGTAGTGATCACTTACCTTGCGACAGGTGGTCTATGCCTTCCCTTGCTTCACGCTATGTAGAGGGGAAAGACTATTCATCTCTTCTTCAAAATATAAATCTGTCCAAACTTCATATAAAACTTCAATGGATCAAAATAGTTTTGAATATCTTTCGTAACAAAAATAATAACTGTCGTTTCTATCCTTGCAATGTCTTGTCGCGACTCGTCACTTAAGTATTTCTTGAAAGCAACTCTTGGTGGAAGACTTGCCCGGCGCGAGGGAGAGCGAGGGGGCGTTTGGGTGACTGCTCGGTGAAGTCACTCGAGGAGAAGTTAATGAAGACAAAAGAAAGCAGCGAGGGAGGGCAAAGGAGCACCGAGGTCACCCTAGAAAGAGCGCGTGGCTACCGGGGTCGGGGTCAGGTCAGGGGGAGCCAGTCATGTCCTTTGGTGTGGCCGGAAGGTGGAGCTGGCGGCGGCACGGCACCCACAGCAGTCGCCCCAGCGCAGTGAGGTCTTCTTGGAGGGGGTGTTCTTCAGTCTGAATCCTAGGCCGCACATTTACCTCGGCGCACCACAACACGAACACAAAGAGTTAACATTCAGGAGGAGAGCACGTCGCTGAGGGCCGGGCGATCACAGCTCACTCGCGTGGAAGGCTGCGGCGACCATGACGGGACAGCCTTCAGCTGCTGCAGGTCGGAATCAATGGCGGTGTCAGCCGTACGAGTCTCCCGTGGAAAAGATCTCTGTCGCTCCGGACTCAGACACGCCTCCGCAGAGCAACACTAGGGAGAGATACTCTCAGGGCCTCCCTCCGTCAACAGAAGTCAGTCTCTCGCTCTGTCAGGACGCGTGGTCTACTCTTTGGGACAGCTGCTGACCTGGTTTCAAGAGTGCCGGTGCGTAGGTTCCCCGCCAAGGCCTGATCCCCGCTCGCCGCGCGCCTGCCTTGCCCGCCAATCGACTAGCAGTCGCGATAACGCTGCCACCTAGCGGCCCCGCGACCTACCAGCAGGACAGGTGTACCGCCAACGCACACTGTCGGGGCAGCTCACTCCGTTGGTTGATCGGGATCGTTACCGCCGTCCCTCGCCACACCTACCACACACCGCAGCCTGCCGCCGCCGCTCGCTGCAAACACACCCACAACACACACACGGCTTGCTCTTCACGTATCCCGCGGGGAAAGTCACTCAGGAACGGGGCCACGGAGATTTTTCACAAGGGAGAAAGATAAAAATCGCAGCGATCGATATCGTGCTCTTGGAGATGAAATTTCTGCAGCCGACTTTCGGAAGGGATACGAAGGACGTGGGTTCGGCGCCATATTGATCTGAGCGGCGGCGGCCAATGGGCGAGGGGGGCCGGGCGTAGCTGTATCGTGATTGGATGCGAAATATCTGTGGGCGGAGCCTTTCTGAAGCAGCTGAGGACAAGAAAGGTCTCACCAGTTTGGTTCGAATTACACCAAAACAAGAGTGATGGACGGCAACCCCTTTACCCCTCCCCCCTCCCCCCTCCCCTCTCTGTCTCTCTCTCCCCAGATATTAGGAAGCGAAGATTAAGCTCCAGATCCGTGGCGACATCTTATAACATAATTACCAGCCAGAAGTAAAACAAAACAAAATATAACCCTTTCATTGTATACCTTCATTGTAAGACAGATATAAGTCTTTCACCCACACACACACGCAGCTCATAAAATGTGGGCGAGGCGGGTTCATGACCATATTAATCAAGGCAACTGGAAGGCTTCGAGTAAATCAGCGGTCACGTCCCCTTCAATGAGTGATGGAACTCGTATTGAGCGACTCCCACGCGCGTGCCGGACCCTTGCGAGACCCGAGTACCCGCCCCACCCTGCCCCGCCCCGTCAGCCACCCTTGGAAGACTCTAGTACCCGCCCCGCCCTGCCCCGTCCCGTCCCGCCCCGCCCTGCCCCGTCCCGCCCCGCCCTGCCTCACCCAGCCAGCCAGGTACACAGTCATTCATGGGGCTACGCTGCCGCCACACTCACCACCTACACCCTGCCAGACGCATAATAAACCATACTAAAAGCGACGTAAGGAAGAGAACATTTCTTAAGCCATTAAGGTCCCGATTATGTAGTATGACCAAAGGAAAAAGAAATGTTGTCCCTTTCCCCATATTTTGCCGTGTTTAGCTGATATGAAATTATGTTTTTAGTTAGCCTTTGTGTGTCAGACGTGTGTTAGGCTATGTAGTGTCTTCTTTGACCTTGACATTCGCGGTGTGTAGTTGTGGAGGCGGCGTCTGCGTGGTGCCTGCCGTGCGAGCCGACCAGTGGGTAGTGAACTATGGCTTTGTACCGCCCTAGAGTTTATGATCAGTCACTCGCGGCGCGCAACCTTTACGGCCCGTGCTTTGGTATTCAGATTTTAGCATGTGACGAAGACCACTTTACTATATGGTTCTGGCCATATTAGTTATATTATTATTAAAGCTACAGTTAGATAATACCATATATAAGATGAGTAACTTCCTATTTGATACTGATTATATTATATCGTTCGTTCAGCATACATAGGCTACTAGATTACTGTCAAATATTTCATGGAAATTCCAGAGCAAGGTAAACATAATAGGCAGATTTTTTCTTAGGTAATAATGTTCTAATCAATATTTAGTTGCGTGAAGCATAATTCGACTCAGTAGACAGGTAGTTAGTGCGGAGTTATTAGAGAGCTTTAAAAGGAGGCTAGATAAATTCATGGATGGGGATGAAAGGTGGATGTAAGTAGTGTTAAGTAACAGGAACTACCTCGTGTAGGTCTCGCGGCCTCTTGTAGCTTCCTTACTTTCTTATGTTCTTATGTTCTTATAATGAAGTTTATGCGGCTGTCATGTACATATAAGATTAATTCATAATCACTGATCCTGCACCTGTATTATTAAAAGTCGGGAATGAGATTTTTAAAAATCAGCCTGTGTGTGTGTGATGAATGCATGTATAAGAGCAACACAGTCTTTAATAAGCCAGTCTACTAAATGTCCAAAGCTGCATAACAGTTATGTTTTTTTATTGCGCAATTGCCATCTGGTTTATTCTTACCATCAGAACACTCCCAACATTGAACAAGAACATTAGAATCGTGATAAGCTCGGTTCCTTTAACATTTCAAGCGTAACAGTGGCAATGATAACAACAACAACAACAACAACAACAACAACAACAAGAACAACAACAACAACAACAACAACAACAACAGCAACAACAACAACAGCAATAAACATGCAATGCCCTACCCAACATCCATCAGAACATTAGAATCGTGATAAGCTTGGCTCCTTTAGCATTTCAAGCGTAACAATGGCAATGATAACAACAAAAACAACAACAACAACAACAAACAACAACAATAAACAAGCAATGCCCTACCCATCATCCATCAAAGGTATCGCAATAGCAAGGGAATTGGCTGCATATTGCTCAACACACCCACCACCGAGCTATTTTCAGGTTGCATGCATTCCAAAGCACACTCTTCAGGAGCTGGCGTGTGGTTGCAAAAATAGTGAAGCAATTATTGGTTTATACTGATGAAAGAGACGCAAGAGCTCTCTGCATGCTTACCTTTGGGAAATGAGATATGGAATTGGCCCTCCTCTCTCTCTCTCTCTCTCTCTCTCTCTCTCTCCTCTCTCTCTCTCTCTCTCTCTCTCTCTCTCTCTCTCCTCTCTCTCTCTCTCTCTCTCTCTCTCTCTCTCTCTCTCTCTCTCTCTCTCTCTCTCTCTCTCTCTCTCTCTCTCTCTCTCTCTCTCTCTCTCTCTCTCTCTCTCTCTCTCTCTCTCTCTCTCTCTCTCTCTCTCTCTCTCTCTCTCTCCCCTTCCTTTATCTCTGTTATCTATATACGTATCCATTGAACCTAAACTTATAAAGGACAAAAAGACGGTTAGATAAAAGTTTTTATTTTTCCCACAGTGTAATGTTAATCATGCAAATGACGTAAAGGTGAAGGAACATCAGTAAAACTAAAGCAAAATAGAGAAAATGGACTGATATAGACTTTGGTTGATAGAAAATCTGACAAAATCATCGACATTTTTATCATTATAGCGTTTTTAGGAGATATTTGATGTTTGATGGACATAAAGAAACCGAAAAATTGAATCCGTGTGAGCTCATCAGTTCAGTTCAGTTGTGGGTCGGGAGTCAGGCCTTTTTCAACGGCACTCCCTGACGTGTTTCTTCTTGCTGTCTGGGTCTTTAATTAGTTGTCTTCTCTTATTCTATATTTTAGTTTCTTTCTCTTTCTTTCCTCTTATTTTCTCTGGTCATGCAAAAACTGTTGATTGTTCTTTTTGCTTCTTCCACATTCCCATCTCCAAACAAATACTCTCCCATGCGACATTTGTATTTGTACGTATGGTTTAGGACTTTAGGTGTATAGTGCGCCTAGTAACGACTGTGAATAGCTTGGTGAAGGGTGTAAAGATGTACTTGAAGAGAGTTTTAGAGACTGACAGTGAAAGGACGTTGCTTGGTCTGCGAGGACGGGATAGTGGCGATGCGGTGTGCTCCATCGACAGAGGAACAGCCTGTCCCTTCAATCCTACTGAGCGCTCGCGGTTGTCTTGTGTGATAGATTCGTGTTGCAAATGTCTTCCCCACACACCAAGGACCATTTTGCGGGAAAAAATCGTTTCTTGAATCTCACGTTGTATGAAAGAAAATGGAAATGTGTTTGTGAGAGAGAGAGAGAGAGAGAGAGAGAGAGAGAGAGAGAGAGAGAGAGAGAGAGAGAGAGAGAGAGAGAGAGAGAGAGAGAGAGAGAGAGAGAGAGAGAGAGAGAGAGAGAGAGAGAGAGAAATACTGTATACTGTAGGTCATAAATAGCGACAAACTGCTCCCAAATTTTCGCAGAAGTTAACGAGCTATTGTAGAAAAGTTGTCGCGTTGTGCTATTACATAAGGGTGATTCAGGGACGAGAAGAAAATGATATTCTACTTTGATCTTATTCATATTATATTTTCTGTGTAAGCATGACGCTGACTCAAGAAAACTGACGAAAAGAATGATAACAAAGGAAAGGAATTGCAGAATAATGAACGAACATATATGATTTCTTAGTCTTATTATAGAGAGTATTTCTAACCTCTTTCCATCGTCTTAAAATCTCGGTAACCGTGTCTGAAACTATAGTCTATTTTTTTTACGAGGCAAAAATTCCATTCTATTTTAAGGTCTCATGCTTAAAGTTATGCCTATGTTTACCTGATTATATGGTTAACTATGATAAAAATACAGCTGGAATTTATTAGAACCGTAGTATTTCCTTCTCCTGGCATCAAATATCAGTCAGTAAGCAGCAAGGGGGCAGGATTTTTCACCTCGATAAAAAAATAGAGTATATTCATGGAATTTCGATGAACATGTCCCAATTTCTAGTTATGAATACCAAGTAAAAACGTCTGAATTTTAATCGCGGAATCCTTGTTATAAGCTTATTTAAATCATGATCAACTGACCATCTATCAAATCAAACCATGCGCAGATTCGAATTGTTTCTAATTGATTTTAGATCTTCTCTAATTGATTCTAATCTGAGTGACCTTAGAGGAAATTTGTGTGAGAAAACGAAAATGTGTGTTAAAGTGTGTTAACCCCTTGAGACCCAGAACGTAATTTCCATTGTAATTTAGCTACCATTAGGCGATTTTTAGTGAATATAAGCAATATTTTATAGATATGACCTGTTTAGTATCCTTGTCCACTACCGTAGATAACAGTAAAGTCGCCACCTGCAATCATGTCGCCAGGCGCCATATATTACGAATTATAGCATTACTACTGATTTGTATGTGCCACTGAAGATGATACACAGTAGTTTATATCATGACTGTATAATCTATCCTGTTTCAGCGTTGTTTTATGCTTTGTAGCTGCGAGTATATACGGTTTCAAATTTCACTACTCGTTTTTTTTCGGGCGACGACGACAGTGGTAGGACACTCAGTAAATAAACACTAGATGGCGACTTTATTGTTTGTAGCCACTTTGTAGATATTTTTGTAATTTGTTCATTTATAGCCATACTATGATACAGATGAAGACACAAAATGACACATACTCTCCAGATAGCCCCTTCTAACTTTCCTGAAATCATGAATGTAGAAATGTAAGTATTAACGCCACCACACGTCTGTAAACAGAAAAAAAAGTTGTCCTGGCGACTTTACTATTATCTACGGTAACTAATTTGGTATATTAAGTTAGTTTTTGAAATTTTATGGATAACAACAGACAATTTGTTATAGCAAAGGAAAGATCTGGGCGTGAAGGGGTTAAAATTCAATTGATCTAGATTAAAGACTGGTGTCAAGAGGGCGCGGTTACCTGCTGTTGTGTCTGCAGCTTCAAGCAAGCGCCTGTCCCGCCTCAGCCACAGGGAAGAGGGCGAGGGGCTGGAAAATGGCAGTTGGCTAAAGTGCTGAGAAAACAGCAGCGCTTCCGATGTTAGCCAGGCGTGTCAGGTTCCACTTTTCTCACCCAGGACGCTTCTGAAAAATAATAATAATAAAACTTTCTCTGTTCGTGTAGTTTGCGATGCTCTTTGCTTGTTTATTAAGCATGACACAGCTTGTTACGGCTTGTTTGCTTAAGTTATTCATTCTTCTTAGCTTACTATTATATACTCTGTTTGCATGATTCGTGTTGATTGAATGTAAAACTGTGATATCAAGTCCGCTGTAAATCAATAACTATTCCTGATACAAAGGCGACATAGCTCATAGTCATAGATTTAAGTCATTAGAATTGATGTGGTGCCTAACTTGACTGCATAAAGCCCCTGGCAATAGGTAACATATAGTCATGCGTCTTGGAAAGTTAGCAGCACGAAAGAATTCCAGAAGGAAACTACTCCAAGAGAGCAATATAGTACGGGATAGTAAGTTTCGGTAGAAGGCCGTTTTTCCCGGTTTTTCGGCGGAAAATCTGCCGGTATTTGGTGACTGTGAACAGTAATGTCCAGGCTTGGAGTAATTACATTGGTTTGGGTCAATTACAATTACAATTACGACGACTTATCCAACTACTCAATTACAATTACAATTACAAGGAATGGAAAAAATGTTATTTACAATTATAATTACAATTACTCAATTTTAATATTTCCAAATTATTATTACAATTACAATTACAGCAAAGCTAGTGTTCAATTACATATTTCAATTACATTTTTCATATTATTAACTGAACTAATTGCTGATTTAAATATATATATATATATATATATATATATATATATATATATATATATATATATATATATATATATATATATTAGGGTGTCCCAATTTTTACAGTTCCCAAAGTTTGTCATGCACACACCCCTAATTTGTTCCACTCCTGAAAACATGCCAGCAAGGTTAATTTCATTCGTGTTCTTCAATTTTAAGGTCCCCTCAAACCATCTAATATACTATAGGAGTAGTCGTGTGTCTGTCTGTCTGTCTGTCTGTCTGTGTTGGGTAGCCGAAACTGTAAATGGAATTTTGATGAGAGTAGGCTCAAAAAATCGCAAATATCTCGTAGGTGGTAAACGGCTTGGTCCCATGTCGATCGAATAATTTTGAAGGGGGGTTTTGGGCAAAAAACCCTTTTCAGCGTATAAGAGTACAGTAATAAACTCTTCGGTAACGTATTGCCGTATTTCACTAATTCCGTAGACTCATGTACTTATCGTTTGTGTGCGTGTGTATTTACCTAGTTGTAACATACAGGAAAAGAGCTATGCTCGTATTGTCCCGTCTCCAAATCTACTATTATCCAGCTTGCCTTTGAAGTCCTGTATACTTCTTGCATTACTCACTTTTGCATCAAGGTTGTTCCAGGCTTCTATGCTTCTATACGGGAAGCTGTATTTTTTTATGTCCCTCTTGCAGTCCTTTTCATTTTTTTCTCATGACCTCTTGTACTTCTATCGTCCCACACAAACAGATCTTCTCTATCAATTGTTTCCAGACCCATTGATGCTCTATACCAGTGGTTCTTAACCTATTCAGAGGCACCGAACCCTAACGAAAACCTCCGCAGACTAGCCGAACCCCTCAAATATGTGAAGAAGAAAAAAAGGAATAAATTTTTTTTTTGAAAAATTGCTTCAAAATTCAAGAGTACGTATAGTATTTGGATAAGAAAAATAAATTCCATTTTAATTGATACAATAATGTAAAAAAATTTGCCTCAAATTTCAAGAGTTTATTTGAATAAGAAGGAGTGAAGAACTCAGAAGCAGTGGCGTATGTAGGTCCTTGGAAATGGGGGGCAGGGCACAGATGTGAATCCAGGATTGTTTTAAGGGGGGGGGGGAGCGAAGCAAGCCTCTACAGCTGGGGCTTTGAGGAGGGGGTCAAGATTTTTTTTTTTAAATCAAGAATAGTTAGGGGCATTATGAGGCCTCAGAGGGGATATATTGCATTAATTTGATATTCAATGATAAAACAATTTTCATCCCTTTGGGACAAAAGGAGGGGGCCATAGCAGAGTGCCCCCCCCCCCGTTCCTCTCCCCCCTATATACGCCACTGCTCGGAAGGGAGAGGCGGGTGAACAAAGGATGCAATGTAATTCTGGACACCTTCATGTGGCAGATTCATAAACTAAAAAAATAATTCAGAAACAAGACCAAATAAAAGTGAGAAATTTATTTTTCATTTGCAAAAAAAGGCAGAAGAAAGACAAAAATATAATACATGTGATAGTCGTGACGTGTGACCGCCAGTGAAGTAAGCATTAACAATGTGCAGTGATCAAGTAGACAATAGCATTTGTGTGTTTCAACCAGTCCTGTGTAGGATCGATGTGGGAGTTCTCTTAACCCTTACACGGCGGGTGACGTACTCATACGTCCATAGTAGGGTGGGCGAGGAAGGCGGGTGACGTACTCATAAGTCCATAGTAGGGTGGGCGAGGAAGGCGGGTGACGTACTCATACGTCCATAGTAGGGTGGACGAGGAAGGCGGGTGACGTACTCAACTTCCATAGTAGGTGGACGAGGAAGGCGGGTGAGTACGTCATACGTCCATAGTAGGGTGGACGAGGAAGGCGGGTGACGTACTCATACGTCCATAGTAGGGTGGGTGAGGAAGGCAGGGTGACGTACTCATACGTCATAGTAGGAGGGTGAGGAAGGCGGGTGACGTACTCATAGTCACATAGTAGGGTGGGTGAGGAAGGCGGGTGACGTACTCATACGTCCATAGTAGGGTGGGCGAGGAAGGCGGGTGACGTACTCATACGTCCATAGTAGGGTGGACGAGGAAGGCGGGTGACGTACTCATACGTCCATAGTAGGGTGGGCGAGGAAGGCGGGTGACGTACTCATACGTCCATAGTAGGGTGGGCGAGGAAGGCGGGTGACGTACTCATACGTCCATAGTAGGGTGGGCGAGGAAGGCGGGTGACGTACTCATACGTCCATAGTAGGGTGGGCGAGGAAGGCGGGTGACGTACCAGTACGTCATTAAGATTTTTGCCCAATTTTGGTCCCTACAGCAACCTCTTGTTGTGTAGATATGTATTACACTAAATGGGAGTAAATTCCACCGCACATATGGTGTCTATGTTGAAATATGTGGTATTACTCGTCCCGACACGTGCCTCATAGCGCAGTCCTTACTTCGGCCGACCCGAAAACTGTCGTGATGAGAGGATATTATCTTTTCGCGACATGGAAGTGCTATGCCTTATTAATTTTCGCCTGATTTTGACCTCTACAGTACCCTCCAGCGATGTAAGGATACCATATACTCCGCACGATATGCCTCAGTTTGTCATGAGGAGCCGAGGAGCCAATTATATATATATAGACGCAGAATGTCGTCTGCCGTCAGCCTATATACTTTTTTTTCAGTGGTGACCCAGGGCTCGGATGGTAGAGTCTGGAGGTTCACTTGAAGGCTGCTGTGATAGTAGGCCCTCGCCCGTGGTGGCGCAGGCAGGATTTTTATAGTGACGCCTGTGATTAGAGGCTCATGCCGCCCCCCTGTGTTCTTCGATCCAATCGCAATCGAAGGTAGAGTTAATGGACAGGGCATGTGGGTGTTCTTAGGCCACTCGACGGTACAGAAAGGTTTTGGTTTTCGTCGGGGATCGAACTCGGGTTACCGAGAACGCCAGTCGGAGACGCTAACCACTCTGCTACCGCCTCCCCATACTGATCAGTCTCCACCGTCTAAGCGACGTCTAGTTTCTATGCCTCTAAAAGCATTGAATAAGGGAAACGAGAGGAAAAAGAAAACTGATAAGCAGAGTGGAAGGAAACGAAGGAAAGATTGGTGATGAGTGATATCCGTGCAAGGGGAAGATAGATAAAGGGCGAGATTAGACGATAAGGAAAAAGGGGTCAACAAAATATCCACGTCTCCAGCTATAACTACTACTACAACTACCACTACCACTACTACTACTATTACTACCACTACTTAAAATGATTACGTAATTAACATATGATAATGATAGTAATAGTGATAAGAAAAAAAAGAATAATCATAATAATAATAAATAAAATAATAATAATAATAATAGCGAAAATAATAATAATATTTATAATCATAATGATAATAATAATAAAAATACTAATAGTAGTTATTTTAATGATAATAAGAATGATAAGAGTGTGAATGAAATGATCAGTTACTAAATCATCATAGTGTATTATTTATATACAGCAACAATTCCTAGGCTTCTACTATTGCTACAACTATCACCACCACCACTACTACTACATAATCTACTACTATTTCTACTACTAGTAATAATAATGATGATAATAGTGATAATGATAATGCAATGAACAGTTACTAGAATCAATACAATGTGTATGGCTAGAAAGAGAAGCCAAAGCCTTGACCGTACACAAACGTTCGAACGGCGATCAGCTCAGAAAGCCTCGTGAGACGCGAAAAATACTTTACTTCATCACCTCACTGTGAGGTATCCAGAGTACCTAGAAAGTTATTTATACTTGCATAACGTAGTAGAAAGATGAAGCTAAACGACATTCTTTTTGCTTCCGTATAGCTTCAGTAGTTATTTTACAAATTGTTGCTGAAAAGAGACGATTTAGAGCAAATTAGCCCGGCTGGTGTGCACGGGGAAGTAAAAAGTCGCCCGCCGCGTAAGGGTTAAGGTCATGATAAAAGGGTGCAAGGTGTCATAATAGAACCCTTAGAATAGAAGAACTGCATTAAAGCGGCACAGGGATTAGCCACTAAGCTTATATGTGGATTCAAGGTACGATATCGGATACCTGCGACACTTTTTAGCATATGGGTTACCGCAAACTGACACGTACTAGGTAGGAGGCTAAACGTACTCTCTCTATAGTCTATAGCATCAACGAAATGTAATCATGGCGAGACTAATGATGAAAGCTAAGATCAAACCCCAAGATAAAAAAAACAGTAACTTCTTGGAGGTAGTCGTACCTGCCAATGTCTACGCCACAACTCATCACGAAGGGCAAAGACGCTCTGATAGTCTTCCATAGCTACAGATTGAGAACTTGACAGGATCCTGGAAATGGAGCTAGAGCAAAGGGGATTCACTTTGATCCTCCACCATACATAAATGAAGGTTACGAAGACACTTATAGTTTGCGACAAGGTAGAACAACAAGCCTTCAACAACACTCTTCTCGACATCGCTGACGACATTGACCTCTCCCAAGAACAGTTAAGGGTACGCAAAATTCCATCAAGTTCCCAAATACCGGAAATTGTAGTGACACTTATATTTTGCGACAAGGTAGAACAACAGGCCTTCAACAACACTCTTCTCGACATCGCTGACGATATAGATCTCTCCCAAGAACAGTTAAGGGTACGCAAAATTCCATCAAGTTCCCAAATACCGGAAATTGTAGTAACGTGATGAAAATACAATGTGATTCTGTATCCTTGGCAGACAAGGCCTCCACACAGGGACTGAAAATTTCCTACGTCTATCGCGCCTCACTAGACAGACAAGAAGTGGTACACAAAGACATAATAACTGTAAGAGTTGCTTTGTAATAGACCAAAAGGCCAAAACCTAGAAAACACAAGATTGTGCCTTAAGTGCTCCAGTCACGACCACACGTACACAGTATGCAATCCTGAAAACAAAAACAAAACACACAAAAAGTGTAAACTGTGGGAAGCACACAGAACGTTGGCTTTTCAGGTAAGAAAAGTTAAACAAATTCGAAGCTAAAAGTGAAAAGAAAAATGTACTGTAAAGGATGTTAAGCTTCCATCCCAAGATTTTTATTGTGCGTTGTAAGAGGCTTCTTGAGTCCTTCACGTGAAAAGTATAGGCAAAGTTATTTAATTTTTAACTCACAATACAGAACACTTTAGTCTCTTCCCCATGATTTATACAACACTCGTAAACCAACATAACAACGTGTTTTGTGTGTTCCTGAAAACTGTACCGACACCACTTATTTAGGGCAAAAGTGAGTAATAAAGATGAAATACACATGCTTCAACACACACACACACACACACACACACACACACACACACACGTGTGTATTTACCCACTAGGTAAATACACACACCCACCCACCCCCAACGATATGTTGGTATCCCTGCTGCAGACAGCGTTGCCAGTCGTACAATAATTATCGTACAAATACGGAAATCTGACCGTTTGTACGATGTACTTACAATAACACCTGTACGATAATACGATAATCCCGGAATTTGTACAATAATTCAATGGAGATGTAAAATAATTTTATTATTAAATTTAAACATTTTCTCTCTCAGCTGCTGAGCATGTAATGTGTGGGTGACGCAAATGCTGGTCTGAATGTCAGTCTTTAGCCAGCGCCCTTTGGATACAGAGTGAGTGCAAAAGATACCAGTCCAAACAAACCTGGGCTGCGTTCAGTGAACGGACTGATTAACATTCAGCAAACGAATCGTAATCGCTTTGTTTCGTAGCAAATCAAAGTGCCCAAATAGACTTGATAAAGGTTTATTCTGGCTAAAGCGGCTATCACACGAGGCGTTTCGTCGGACTGTTTCGTCGAACCAAACAGGCATTTGGCTTGACCTGTTTGACAACACATCTAGCAGACGGGTGGGCCAACCGCTTCACCCAACCATAACAAAGAAAGATGAAGAGATGACAGTGTGAGGCGCGCAGATTTATTGTTAATGTTTTAAGTTTAGGGGCATATATATACGTAGCTACTGGTGATGAAAAGGGAGGTGATTGTTAGAAGAGAACTGCAGCGACAGATGAAGACGCGTTCATGTGGACTAAATTGGTTTTAGTGGACGAGAACTGCGCGGTCGCTACCGCCGGTTAAGGTTAGGTTAAGTTTCGGTTATGTTAATATTCCCGTCAGGGGGTCGAAGGGGACGGAGCCTCTCCCGTTAGAAGATTCGGTTAGGTTAGGGCATAGACCACTGTTTATAGAGTGGTCTATGGTTAGGGTAATAATTCTCTGGGCGCGGCAGAGATCAAAATGGAGTGGCGGGCGGGCGGCTGCGGGGCGGGCCGCGGGACACACTTGTTTTCGTATAATTCCGTCACTTCCCTTTCTGAGACACTGATTTCATTCATATTTTCGTGAGACACTTGGTTTCTGAGACACTGATTATTATTTCTTGGCCAAGTTTTACAGCTTTTTCTGATGGAGATACATTGTTATTAATGGAAAAGGTGACCGTAGGATTTGGTGAGAAAAAAAAAACTTGTACAATAATACAGATGCAAGTACGATAATTTTGACTGGTTTAGTACGATATTTTGGGCAAATTCCCCTGGCAACGCTGGCTGCAGTACTGTTTGGCGTGCCGTTGGTATCCCTGAAATACAATGGAGGAGGGACAGGACGACAGCTGAGGTGGGTGGCTGGAATATGTTTAATTTCAGGCATTTTTTTGTACGATATAAGGTTATTGCTGAGTCCGAGAAGAAGCAGCAACATTCCTCAGGCAGCAAAGGACTTATTGGAGTGAAGGGGTAGCAGCGTGTGTAGGTGTTTTGCCTATAGTCTATCCATGCCCTTGTACACTGCCAGGGGGAACAGACCCCCCAGGAAGGCCATGGCCTGTCCCGGGCTTTACCACTGGGCCTTAGGGAGTGTTCATGTGTTACTGCATGTGTGGTGCACTGCTCCACAATACTGGTATGAGGGCGCTGTGTTGCATCCTGGACAGACGTCCACAAGGCCACCTTCCAGCCTGCTGGGGCAGCCCAGAAGGCCGTGTCGCCTGGCCTTGGAAGGAAGGGTGGCCTTGACGCTAAAACTACAGTGATACTGTAAGGGCGAACCACCACCTGCAGGCTGGTTGAGCAACAGTTCCTTCTTCCAACCCCTGGTTTCCTGTTCGTGGATTCGTGAAAGACTGGTTCGATCACCAGTAAAGGTCTTCGCTACTTCCCGACCTCTGCTTCCTCATGAAGCCTCGACACCCTCTGGTTTGGAGCAGAGGTTACTAGGCGCTTGGTGCCGGCTGTCCCGGCATAAGAGTTCCCGACGCAACACGGGGAGCTGCTCTCTCTCCACCTCTGCTGTGTACACTTCATCGTCCCCTGCTGCCCAGGTCAACTACCCTTCCCGTCTGCCGTCGTCCCTGTGTCCAGTGCTCAGCGATCTATGGTTGACGGGAAGGCTGTTGCGAACCAGGGAGCAGGGGCGTGAGTCTATAAGAGGTGTTGATTATATATACGTGATTTGTAAATACTTGTATATAGTTGCTTGTATACTTGTAGTTTGAGCGAGATACCAAGTAAATCTCCTCAATTTTAAGCTGTGTTTGTATCACCCTTACGGCCCTCCCCCTATCTCAGCTTCGCCGTATCCTGGAATCCTTGGGCTAGCGAGTGTGTTCAAATCGCGCCCGTTTCCCTTACAGATACAGTGCATGGACATTGGTTAACCTTATTTAACTGGAGAGGCTGCGCCCCCCAAGACCCCCCCCCACCTACTTCACTAACCCAAGCTAGACATTGGTTAGTTACTACTTAACATAACTTAACTGGGGGCACAGCGGTAAAACTGAAGTGAAGTACAATACTCTCCTGACAACTGGGGGGGCTGCGTCCGGTTAAGATTAGTTTTATCAACCCTGCCATATCTCGTTTACTACTTTATGAAGGACTAACTTTTGTCACATACGTCTTCCACTAACCTTCAAACCTCTTGGCAAACTGTTACTTTGGTCAAAACCAGGGACAAAACTATCTTATAGGAATAAATATAACACTCCGCCGCCGCCATTCACGCAGCCCAGCAGCTCGCCGTCGCCTTTCCCAGGCCCGCCAGACGTGGCGATCTCAGTGCTCACTTGCCCCCTCGGTACATTTTTACACTAGGACCAGAATACTCAACACGATTGGGAGTATGTTTTCTGTTTCCCTTAATGGATTCGAAGAAACTTTCTCTCAATGAGTTTCCGTCACAAATCACTACTTTTGGAGATATAAAATGTTTTTAGTAGGAAGAAGAGTATTTAGGATTATGAAAATTAACTAACCTAACCCATTTTAGACTCACTGACCTAACCTAATCTAACCTAACCCCATGTCTTAACCTCCTAACTAAAGCCAAATCCTCAGTAAAAAGCACCCGTCAGGGTGGCATGGGAAGGGGAGAAGAGGAGGGTGTGTTATAGTGATAGCTGTGGTGGTGGTGGAGGGTTTATGGAACTGTCGCCGATGGGAATTCTCGCCGAAACACCAACCGAGAACTCTCGCCGACGTGATAATTCAAACCTAAACTGGACTAAAAATATACTATAATAATGTACTTTAAAATGTACTAACAAATGTACTAATATAATGTACTGAAAAATGTACTAAAATAATGTACTGAAAAATGTACTAAAATAATGTACTGAAAAATGTACTAAAATAATGTACTGAAAAATGTCAATAGTACTGAAAATGACTAAAAATGTACTGAAGTGTATAAATAATGTACGTGAAAATGTATAAAATAATGTACGAAATGCCGATGGAATAATGTACTCGAAAATGACTAAAAATGTACTGACAAAGTATAAATGTACTGAAAAATGTACTAAAATAATGTACTGAAATATACTAATATTTTAAGTACTGAAAAATGTACTAAAATAATGTACTGATAAATGTACTAAAATAATGTAGCCGACAGGGTAATTAGTCAAGTTTTGAAAAACTTAGATTGTTCATTCAGATAAACAACAAATGTATTTAAATATGATTGGTTCTATACCTATATGACATAAATAAACAAAATTTCCATTATCTTAAATACTGAGAGTGCGACCGCATTTTACTAAAGGGTAAATCGGCCTGTACTCTGGGTAAATAACTATAAAAAGAAAAACTATTTTAATCTCAAAGGTGACGAAACTCAAACTGAGTAAACATGTCCATACAACCACACTATTCATTCTGCTAGTTCCTAATACTCTGGAAGCAAAGATGACCAACACGCACACTTTGTTCCAGCACTGACTTCATCACATCACTTCTGTCATTCTCGTGTATGGAGTGCCCAAAGTTCTTTGCTCACTTTGTATACTTGCTCTCTTTTACAGAATATAGCTTGTTTTCACACCCTTTATTGCATCTTTAACCTTTCTTCTTTTTCCTGTTTTTTAGCTTTTTTTATAATTTAGGTTGTTACTAAGGTTTATCATCTTAATTCTTCTTATACTCATTTTGTACATTTTCTATTCTAAATTTTCTAGGCCTAGTAAACACCGATATTTTTTGTCATGTATTCACCAATGCATTTCCATTGCCTAAAATCCCTGGCCACTACCCCCCCCAGTCAATTTTTTTTTTTTTTTTTCCCAATGCTACCCATCTCCCGCCCCGCGCCCATTGGATTCATCACATATAATTGTAAATTGTTCTTTTGGCCTAGAACTACAACGTAGTAGCTCTGAAACGCAAATATGAGCCATATTACCCATTCCCTGCCCCCCCGCGTCCCATCCTGGCGACCGCATCACCATCATAATTATTTGTATAAATAGAAAAAATATATTTTCCCATGAAATAGGAATGTATACGAACGTTTTCTATCACCTCAATACATTAGACAATGGATAAATAAGAAGTTAGACCAAATTAACTTGATATTCAATAAGATAAGGTATATTCGTTGTTTTCTCAAAACACATTTTTTTTATTTTCACGGCCTACTCCTCCTGCCATTTTTGTAATACAGATCTCAAATTTTGCACACTTTATACTTGCATACATATGTGTAAAATGACGCAGCGGATTTTGATTACAATGACAGGCGGAATTTCTTGAATTTTTCTTATTCTAGATATTACATTATTTTCAGAGTGGCATTTTCAACCTTTTTCGGAGTGATAGGAGAATTTCCCTTCGTAAATTTATTGTTGAATGTTTACAGAATACCCTAAGCTAAATATCTTATCAAACAAAGAATTTTTCTATTAAGTAAATTTCCATATGACAGCATATAAAAAAATAAAAAATAAAATATATATATATATATATATATATATATATATATATATATATATATATATATATTATATATATATATATATATATATATAATTCAATAGTAATGAAACTTGGTCAGATAATGTAAACGCTCACGAAAAACACGATGGAGATAGATTTTGGACAAATGGACAAGATTTTGGCTTTAAAAGCAGCCTGGGAAATTTTGGCATCACCTGTGTGGTGTCCCCTTAATTTGATATTATTTTACACTAGGGCCAGAATTCCCTACACAATTGGGAGTATAGTTTCTGTTTACCTTATTAGATTCTAGGAAACATTCTTTCTATGAGCTTCCGCCACAACACTTTACTTTTGGAGATATGACATGTTGTTTATAGAGAGGCGAGAGACAAGTGTTTACGTGCGCCTCACTCTTCTTCCTCTTGTGGCCTGCATTGCCTCTGTTCTTCCCTTGCCATGGACACTTTTTAATGAGGATTTGGCTTTAGTTAGGAGGTTAAAACGTGAGGTTAGATTAGGTTAGGTTAGTGAGTCAAAAGGTGGGGTTAGGTTAGTTATTTTTCATATCTTCTATACCCTCTCCTTCACATTAAAAGCATTTTATATCTCGAAAAGTAGTGATTTGCGAAGGAAGCTCATAGAATGTTTCTTAGAATCCATGGTATAAGTGCAGTTTAAACCAATACACGATCGGTGGTTTTAAATATCCTGAACGTTTCATTCTCATCATAAGGAGTAGTTCTAACCCCTACAACAGCTGGCGGAAATGAAAGATAAAACAAGGGGGGTATTGGAGGGCGAAACCCCCCCCCCCCCAGTGAGGTTAGGTTGGTAAATGTTTACACTAGGACCAAAATTCTCTATACATTTGGGAGTATTGTTTCTGTTTACCTTATTGGATTCTAAGAAACGTTCTCTCTATGAGCTTCCGTCGCAAAACACTTCTTTCGGAGATATAAGATGTTTTTAATAGGAAGGAGATTCGAGTGTATAGGAGATATGAAAGTCAAACTAACCTAACCCCACCTTTTGACTCACTAACCTAACCTAACCTAACCCACGCTTTAACCTCCAAACTAAAGTCAAATCTGCAGTAAAAAAGTGTCCGCGGCAAGGGAAGAATAGAAGCGATGCAGGTCACAAGAGGAAGAAGAGTGAGTCGCTCGTAAACCCTTGTTTCTCGCCTCCCTATGAACATGTCATAATCTCCAAAAGTAATGATTTGTGACGAAAGCTCATTGAGAGAATGTTTCCTAGAATCCAATAAGGTAAACAGAAACCACACTCCCAATTGTGTAGGGAATTTCGGTCCTAATGTAAAATAATACCGTTAGGTTACGTAATCAATGCCCAGGTTAACACTTTAACACTTTAACACTTTAACACTTTATTATGTTTGCCATTTTACAATATTTTATAATGATTATAACAGGATATGGGGTTGCAAACAGCCCTTTACAAGCAAAAGCTTTTTGGGCAAAGGTGTGGAGAGAGAGGGAAAACACACAGAAAAAATAATAAATAAACACAAGGTATATAAATACTAAACAAATACTGACATAAACAGGCGATGATAGTTAGTAAGTTACTTAGACTAATTTACAGGATAATATACACTAGTAATAAATAATATTAAACAGTTGCTGTGAAGAATTACACAAAAAATAAGTACAAGAACAATAATAACAATGATAATAGTACACAGAGCTAGTATAATGATAATAAATGTTTCTTGAATGTATGTTTAAAAGTGCTTAAGCTAGGTGAATGTTTGATATGTACAGGGATATCATTCCATAACTTGGGACCTTGGTACATTAGGGAATGTTTGTATAGGGTTAGTCATAGACCACTATATACCCGTGGTCTATGGGTTAGTCTATGACTAGGTATGGACAGGGAGCGTTGGTTGCGGGTTTGGTAATTGTGAAGTAGTTCGTCATTATTGTAGTTAGACGCTGATTGTTTGTACATAAAGGATGCAATATTTAATTTTGATAAATCATTTAGATTCAAAATATTTAAGGATTTAAATAATGGAGGAGTGTGCTCGCAGTAGTCACTGTTGGTTATTATTCTGATGACTTTTTTGTGGAGTACATTTAGATGGTTTAAATGACAGGGATAAGTGGTGGACCAAATGAGATTACAATAATTGAGATGGGGGTAAATGTGAGCATAATACATGCATTTAAGAACTTCCACTGGGGCGAAGGGTTTGACTTTGAGAAGGAGTGGAATTAATCTAGATAATTTTAAACAGAGGTTGGACAGATGATGTTTAAAAGTTAAGTTTTAAGTTAAGTTAGGTTAGTTAATTAGCAGGGAGGTCTGGGGGGGCTCCCCCCCCCCCCTAGTTATGTCAGGAGAGTATAAGTTAATAGGAAGTATTGGTTGAAACTGCATATTTACCGAATCCATGAAGGTAAAATCATTATCCCAATTGTGTAGAGAATTCTGGTCCTTGAGTAAAGATTTACCCTTAATTTATATACCAGCACCCTAAAACTAATTCCATATTACCATGCAACAACCTGAAACGAAAGAAACAAATGCAAATAAGCAGTTAATCCTCACCGTGATATGCCGTGTGGGGTACATTACATGTACTAAAATAATATACTAAAAAATGTACAAAAATTTTACTGAAAAATGTACTGAAATAGTGTACTCAAAAATGTACAAAAAAATATACCAGAAAAATGTACTTAAATAATGTAGCTACTAAAATAATGTACTAAATTAATGTACTGAAAAAAATGTACTGAAATAATGTACTAAAAATTTACTTCCTGGAGTGAACAAGGTTTTTTTATCAGGGTGTGTCTACCTGAAAATCCATGAAAATCGACCAGTTTTGACAGCATATTTGTATGTCTTTACACCATTGGTGTCAATTTGTATGTGTATTTATGAACGTGTCCTTGTATTATTTTATTCTTCATCTATGTTGCTTTCATGTCTGGCTCAATATAAACAGGTATAAGACACTTTATTTCAGGTCAGTTCTGCAGCAAGTGAATGGGCCAGCAGACTGGTTAACTCCTGCCGCACGGCGTCGCGTCGATCGCACGCGCACCACAGGGCACCCTTGAGTGAGGTATCTTGTTGTAGAGGGTCTTTGATTACACTACTAAAGGTGTTGCCATTGCTCAGGAATTTTTTCAGTATTTTACATTTTTTATTTACATTTTCGTATTTCTAACCGGACGCTCCCCTTAAGTGATCAAAACCCCTCAGGATGTTGCATTAGATCACTTCCTCCATCGCACAGTTCATTTCTTCTTCATTTACAAAATGACCAAATATTCCATATATGTAGCCTACCTACTCTCTATCGCTATCCATCCAATGATTTTTCTATTGACCTGGTGTCCACTGCCTGATCCTCGACCTTTAACCTTCAAAACCTATATGTATCTCAATCGTATATGCCAGTGTTTGTACTATTGTGGTAACAGTTTCATGTCGTGCCGTCTTTCCATACTTACCGTTCTTCCTTTCATCATACGTCCCAAAGATTCTATTGCTTTCCTTCCCTGTAAGACTTTCTCCTGCTCTCACTCCCTTCTCCCACATTTGTTTAGGATCAAACCAAGACATTTTCACTTATTTCCCTCCATTACATGTTAATTGTGTTTGATTTTGAATTGCTTATACGTATTCTGTCATCACTGTTTATTAAAATTCAATTGAATCTATTTTTCCTCAGAAGTCAGATTTTTTACCGTAGATAACACTAAAGTCGCCACGGTGCACTTATGTCGCCAGTCGCCATATATTACGAACTAGCCGCAAAGCCGCCCTCCGGGCGGACTTTTTGGCTAGCTCCTGCGGAGGGCTATTGGTGGTGGGCCTTCGGACCACCACCTGTGTTTGGTGGGCCTTCGGCCCACCAAACACGGACTCTCCAGATAGCCCCTTCTAACTTTCCTGAAATCATGGATGTAGAAATGTATGTATTACCCCCACCCATTCACTCACCCATTACCCATCACCCCCCACCCATTCACTCACCCATTACCCATCACCCCCCACCCATTCACTCACCCATTACCCATCACCACACACCCATTCACTCACCCATTACCCATCACCCCCCACCTATTCCCTCACCCATCACCCATCACCCCCAACCCATCACCCCCCACCCATTCACTCACCCATCACCCCACACCCATTACCCATCACCCCACCCATTCACTCACCCATTACCCATCACCCTACATCAAGGTTTCCTCAATTCTCGCAACCCACTTTTTTTTCACAATTATCGCTAATAGGCTGCTAAAAAAAAAAAAAAAGTGATCGGATCATCTCATAATTGGGCTTAAAACCTTCCCCTGGTCAACCCGGTTCCAAAAATGTGCCATATGAGGTGATTGCGCCACGGGGGGCGGAACCTATACCAGACACACACACACACACACACACAGACAGACACACTTTCGCTTATATTTACCATTACCCATTACCCATCACCCCCCACCTATTCCCTCACCCATCACCCATCACCCCCAACCCATCACCCCCCACCCATTCACTCACCCATCACCCCACACCCATTACCCATCACCCCACCCATTCACTCACCCATTACCCATCACCCTACATCAAGGTTTCCTCAATTAGAGAGAACTGCAACTCCGAAATGCCAGTGGTCGCTGGTAGTTTTAACTCACAATTTGGTGAAAAGTTGGTCAACTTGAAAGAAAAATATGGGCTTATTCCACTGTACTTAAAACACACAAGTATAATATTAAGAACGATTTTCTTCTATATGTATATTGTATAGAAGCCTGATTCTGTAAAACATTGTATATAACCAAATAACCAAGTAGGTTATAGTTGAGGAGGCGAGGTAAATGCTACTCTATGATATTATATAGTCAATAACGAATGTTTAGAAGTTATCTATACCTAGGCAGTCATATTTTCCTGTTATTATTGTGTATCAATCAGATAGAAAGCCTAGAAGTGCAATGAGTCGACGCGTGAAGTGGCAATGTTTTGATTCAATCTCCCCGCCACAAATCTCCCCGCCCACCAACTCCCCGCCGCGGCACGTCGCCTCCACAATTATAACCTACATTGTCGCAGCAACAAGCCGATTTCGGCATTCTTTATTCTTCGTTTTTTCCAAGGCATTGCTTATTGTATTTTGACAAGCGTTTGCCAGACGCAGCAGTACTGTCTTAGAAAAACAGTGTGAACATCGCCCAAATTTTACAATGCCACAATATACATGTAAAAAAAACTATTAAGCTTTGCTACTCGAGGCGAGTAATTTGCATTTAAAATTGCTATTATAGAACGTTCCATCGTAATGCATGTCATCCATATAATTAGTAGAACAACAGAAGAACTATATTTTTTGGTATTCAGATGCGGTTGCATCAATATTTATCGCGAAATTAATTTATGAAAAATATTAGTCGCGGGAGCCAAAACACAGTAGAACCAACCTTTGAGTTAAAAACTGCCAGCGACCACTGGCATTTCTCGAGTTGCAGTTCTCTCTAATTAGAGAGAACTGCAACTCCGAAATGCCAGTGGTCGCTGGCAGTTTTAACTGCACAATTTGGTGAAAAGTTGGTCAACTTGAAAGAAAAATATGGGCTTATTCCACTGCACTTAAAAACACAAAAGTATAATTTTAAGAACGATTTTTCTTCTATATGTATATTGTATAGAAGCCTGAGTCTGTAAAACATGCTTTAACCAAATAACCAAGTAGGTTAAAGTTGAGGAGGCGAGGTAAATGTTACTCTATGATATTATATAGTCAATAACGTATGTTTAGAAGTTATCTATACCTAGGCAGTCATATTTTCTGTTATTATTGTGTATCAATCAGATCGAAAGCCTGGAAGTGCAATGAGTCGACGCGTGAAGTAGCAATGTTTTGATTCAATCGCCCCGCCACAATCTCCCCGCCCACCACTCCCCGCCGCGGCGTGTCGCCTCCACAATTATAACCTACATTGTCGCAGCAACAAGCCGATTTCGGCATTCTTTATTCTTCGTTTTTCCAAGGCATTGCTTATTGTATTTTGACAAGCGTTTGCCAGACGCAGCAGTACTGTCTTAGAAAACAGTGTGAACATCACCCAAATTTTACATGCCACAATATACATGTAAAAAATATATTAAGCTTTGCTACTCGAGGCGAGTAATTTGCATTAAATTGCTATTATAGAACGTTCCATCGTAATGAATGTCATCCATATAATTAGTAGAACAACAGAAGAACTATATTTTTTGGTATTCAGATGCGGTGCATCAATGTTTATCGCGAAATTAATTTATGAAAAATATTAGTCGCGGAGCCAAAACACAGTAGACCAACCTTTGAGTTAAAACTGCCAGCGACCACTGGCATTTCTCGAGTTTCAGTTCTCTCTAATTCTCGCAACCCACTTTTTTTTCCACAATTATCGCTAATAGGCTGCTAAAAAAAAAAAAAAAAAAAATGATCGGATCATCTCATAATTGGGCTTAAAACCTTCCCCTGGTCAACCCGGTTCCAAAAATGTGCCATATGAGTTGATTGCGCCACGGGGGGCGGAACCTATACCACACACACACACACACACACACACACACACACACACACACACACACACACAGACAGACAGACAGACAGACAGAGAGACACACTTTTGCTTATATTATTATAGATTACCCATCACCCCCCACCTATTCCCTCACCCATCACCCATCACCCCCAACCCATCACCCCCCACCCATTCACTCACCCATCACCCCACACCCATTACCCATCACCCCACCCATTCACTCACCCATTACCCATCACCCTACATCAAGGCTTCCTCAATTCTCGCAACCTACTTTTGTTTTCACAATTCTCGCTAATAGGCTGCTAAAAAAAAAAAAAAAAAAAAAGTGATCGGATCATCTCATAAGTGGGCTTATGACCTTCCCCTGGTCAACCCGATTCCAAAAATGTGCCATATGAGGTGTTTGCGCCACGGGGGGCGGAACCTATACCACACACACACACACACAGACAGACAGACAGACACACTTTCGCTTTTATTAATATAGAAGAGATAGATTAGCATCACTACTGATTTGTATGTGCCACTGAAGATGATTACACAGTAGTTTATATCATGCCTGTATAATCTACCCTGTTTCAGTGTTGATTTATGCTTTGTATCTGCAAGTATATAATTTCAAATTTCGCTACTCGTTTTTTTTTCGGGCGACGACGACGGCGGGAGAACTCTCAGAACAAAACCACTAGCTGGCGATCTTAGTGTAGGTCGCCACTTGGGTGAAATTTTTGTAATTTGTTCATTTATACTATTTTATAGCCATAATATGACACAGATGACACACTCTCCAGATAGCCCCTTCTAACTTTCCTGAAATCATGGATGTAGAAATGTATGTATTAACGCCACCACACGTCTGTAAATCGAAAAGAAACGTTGTCCTGGCGACTTTAGTGTTATCTACGGTAGTAGTAGTATGCTCGGTAAAATACCAGTGCATATACAACAGCGGTTGTATAGGCTACAGGGTCTGCTGTTTGTCCAGAATGTGGGGTAGCACAGGAGTCCATAGGCCTCTTCCATTTGCGACATTTCAAGAACCAGTTCACGGAACCCAAGAATTCAGGCGTTCCATTTGCGCACGAAAACCTGGGTCCGAGGCAAAGCGCGTAGTGACTCAGCAAAACCCTTGAACTTTCTCTACTCACATTGAGAGGTGGGTAGCTTGGGTAGAGTTTTCAGTTCATAACAAACAATGGTCGCCTTGGGCCCTCTTTCTCTTATCGTGAAGGGTTTTCCGCATGCACGAGTCGGAGAGGATGTCAGACGGCATAAAAGAGGCATACATGGCTGGTGGAGGCCATGCGCTCCCGCGATCTTAAACATGATATGATCCCTTCACATAGCAGCTAGCTGAGTTATATCTCTCGTTATCTCTCTCTCTCTCTCTCTCTTAAATTGCCTCGTCAGCTGAGTATGTTTGTAAACAAAAAACGGGGTTTTTGCGTTCCATTTGTGACACGCAAACCCAACCCTGAACCCAGAACCCAACCCTAAACTGAAAGAACTGGTTCATGCAACTTGGGCACAAATGGAAGAGGCCTCATGTATACCCTATGTATTATATGCACTTTGATACTATGTCCCCTAATGTGCCTATATTATGTATTTTTTGTTTTGCTCTAGTACTTAAGTTAACTCCTTATCTTGTTATTGTTGCTTTTTTTTTTGTCTGTATGCCTCCGGGCGATAATAAAATTATTATTATTATTACATATATCTTCATTTAGTTTTCTAATCCTTAAAACCTGCTGATCTTCCTCTTCTTGTGGCCGTGTTAACACGGTCCTCTTCTTGTGGCTAAGGGAGAACTCGCCTGCCAGCCAACAGCAGTTCATAAATAGGGTTGATGAGAACACCAAATGTGGTTCTCGCCTGCCAGCCAACAGCAGTTCATAAATAGGGTTGATAACACCAAATGTGGTTTTCGCCTTATTTACAGATTTCTATTACTCAGAACAAACACTAGCTGGCGATCTTAGTGTATCCCGTTACCAAAGTCGCTATTCAGTTTTATATTTGTACTAACTTTGTAACCAACAGAACTAAGCCTCACCCCTTTTTATTTTATTCTCTTAGTCTTCTTTATAGGGACTGGCAACTAAGCGGTCTTTGTTACCCATTTTTGTTGTGCCCTTGGCCAGTCCTTTGTGATAATTTATAGCCTTAATACTTCAGTGTTATCTACGGTAGTATGCTCGTGAAAGTGTTGCATTAATTTTTGCAAATTTATCAACTAGAAATTTTGTTCAGTGAGCCAGCTGCATGGGTGGCAATAGAAAATAGGTTAAAATAGTTATACCATAAGTAATAGGAGAATGTACATCTTATTTCCTTTTATTCCTTTACAGAACATCACCTATTTGTTTTCTGCATCTTAAAGCTGCTTTTTTGTGAATCAAAAGCCTTTAACCAGCACCTCCAGTCAACCAACCCTGCAGCTTACTAGATCCAGGCTTCAAACTGCTGCACAAAGCCTCCTGCGTCCCACCACACCAGCTGCATTGTGGCGCCGTGCTGCCTGCCATCCTATTTGCACCATTAATAAGTGTTAAATTTGCCTGACATTTTAGTGTTTGGTCATTAATCATGTGTCGAAGAAAACCGCATCAGAAAAGTTATCAGGAAGTGATGCTGTGCTGAAGTGTAGTAAGCTATGGGACAAAGGGAGAATGCTACTGCTGCTGTACTATCACCACACTGTACACCTGTACTCCAGAGCACACCACCAAAGTACTGTATTGCAGGGTTCTTCAATATACGAGTTGGGTCGCAAGCCTTTGCTCAGTGGGTCGCCACATCGTAAACGGATAATTATATATTCAATGATGTGAAATGCATTAATAAGCGAAAGAATGCTGATGGGAGAAGGCAGGACTTGTACGCATAATTTTCACTTGTCAATCAATTAATACTATTTTCTCTACTTACGTAGTTACAATTTACAGAGCAAAGACAGCACTTCTACATATTTTTTAAATACTTTTAATAGATAAAATTTACATTGGCGCACTCAAACATATGCAATTATTTTGAATACATAGATGCATGCATGTATGTATATATGTATGTAATTTGTAAAAATTAAAAAAAATCACATCGGAGAGAAATCAGCTAGACGTATAATAGGGTCGTGAATGTAATGTATAAAATCAAACTGGGTCGCTATGAAAAAAGTTCGAAGAACACTGCTGTACTGCACACTACTGAATACTATGCACCACAACTATTCTAAACTTAGTGCTGTACGCATGACACTGTTCCCCTACTCATTGTCAGAGTTGGAGAAAAGGTTTTCTGGTGGCTCTGGTGTAACGTGTAAGTGTGGGGAAGGAGTACTGGTGCCTCAAACACTGGGCAAGCTGGATAGGCTGGCTGAGGAGGTTGAAACCACACACACTACACCCCAGGTACTGATTTTCAACCCCGAAAGGGCAGATGAACAGCTGGCTGGGCAGCCTGCCAACTTGTCCTGGCCCGGATTCAAACCAAGGCCCGCAGATTCTTAGCTAGCCATGCTAGCCACAATGGAGACTACAGATATAGGAAATATATAAATAGTATATCCATAATCATTTTTATTTATATATAATTAAAGGAGTCAGGTTCTATGTAGACTCCACAGCCCTGCTAGACAGTATTTCAAGACTATAATTGCCACCTTCGCTCCACACCGGTTCTTCAAGCTTCAGTTCCATCCCTTGAATGCCTCGCTGATAACACAAACACCTGTAAATAAAGAAACCTGAACTTACCTCATGTTTAAAGCTCAAATCAATACAACCGACTTAGTCTACATAATAATGGTATAAAGGTCTTGTATTTTACAAGCTTAGACTTGGTGACCCCATCAACTTGTGTCCTGATTTGTTATTCTGCAACCATATTCTTCCATTTGATTATTTTACTCTCTAGGTAGCACTATAGTCTATTTTTTTTATTATGGTCAAAATGCAATAAGGAAGCCACGCCCCCTGCCTCCCCTTCTATTCTACGGGGCAGCTGATTGGTGCATTCCTCATATCATCACTACCAATCACAATATCTTCACTACTTAACAGCGGCGTGACCACTGGACAGCAATCTTCACTACAGAGGGTGACAAAATCAAACACCTTTGTAGGAAGATGCCTGTCCATTGGGTCACACGTGGTAAGAAACACCTTGTAGTGAAATGCTGTCCATTGGTCACACGCTGGTAAGTAGTGAAGATATTGTGATTAGTAGTGATGATACGAGGAATGCACCAATCAGCTGCCCCGTAGAATAGAAGGGGAGGCAGGGGGCGTGGCTTCCTTAGTGCATTTTGACCATAATAAAAAAAATAGACTATAGACGGTATTTGTTTCATTTCAAACACCCAGGGCGAAACTATTATCTTCTAGCCAGTTTTCAAAATAAGCATAGAAGTTGACTGAGGACTGGTACCAATTAACATTTCGCCTATTATTATAAATACTCTCATTAGGCGAGCTTTCTTGAGTACCAATATGTTGCCAAATACAAGACCTCACTGTAGGTACTTACAAGCTTGACTTTAGCTGTCCCATACTTGGGAAGATATATTGCTGAGCAATATATCTCATGTTTTAAGCTCAAATAAAATTTATTCTGTACAATAATGGCATAGGGGCACACTAGCTTGACACCATTCATCCCATATTTTGGAGAAAATTTAACTTCTAATGAACACTTATGTAATACTGAAAACAAATCTGCATGTGGCAAAAATGACTAATGAGAATGTGTACGAAGAGAATACCAAAGCTACATCAAATATGGAAATTTTACTGGAATGCATCTAAAGCCATGGATGTCCAGCACTACTGTCAAAATACTAGTACTTACCCACGCAGACCATCCTGTAACTGATTCAAGGTTGTCCACAGCCACTGTTGAAGTTGCCTTGCCCATCACCGTTCGTAGCCCCAGCCAGCCACCTCATCTTCACCTGAAACAACCTAGGGTAAAAATCTAGTGGATGGTACAATTAATACAAAATGAATAGAAAAGTTGTCCGTTATGAGAAGACTTAAGACATGTGTTCTGCCATGTTTGTTGTGTCAGAGCATATAATTCCAAAAAAAAAATATTTGAGTTAATGTTGTAAAAGTGAATCAAGTTAATTGCTCTAAAAAACGTCCGCCGCTGCCGTGGTCACTAGAAAACTAGTCACTGAGAAACTAGGATCAGCCCCTTCACGCCCAGGGCAAGGATGCTCGAAAATCCCTCGTAAGCGACAACTTAGGAGTGTATGGCTACAATAACCGTACGAGGGTGGGCTGAAGTTAATGCTCGAACAGAGGCGGCACTCCCGTATGTTGATCGCTGGGCCTCTGGGTGGGGAATATTAGGGATATTCTAGGGATGTGGGGAAATTCTGCTGACCAATCACAGAGCAGCACCTAGCTGATGATCTGGCCAATCACGTTGCTCTCAGCCATCAGGGAGCCCGAGAAAGAAATTTAAAGAGAACTTCAAATGCAGCGAGACTGTTACAGCGTGTATGTGCGTGTGTACGTCAGACAACTGACGACACCACCACCACCGAATAATCATAGCGGCCTAACTTGTATGATGAACTATACGTTTTGATCAAAGAAGTAGACCGATATATATATTTAATATATTAGGTTTGCCGATATGAATCTATTGCAAGTATAGCTATTGTATGTTAAATATGATATATATGGAGTCAATGAAGCAATAAACACATCGCATTTCAAACAGGCAAGCATGAAAGGGCTCTATAATACACAATCAACATAAAATATAGTGATACAACTTTTATTTTAGCATTTGTTAATGTCTTGCCGCCTCAAATCTCACTCGTTGGAAGCTAAGGGTGGTCCCGAGCACCCTTAGGGCCCCCATCCACGGTACGATTGGTCGTACGATCTGATCCGACAGACCTGATCCGATGGATTTCCTACCACCCACTAACGATCCGACCGCAACTCAAGACTAGTTTAGTTGATAAGAAACGGCGGAGGGCGGTTCTCATGATGGCTCTCTGCAACGAGAAATTACTTTTGATGGGTGCTGATACCACAGCTAAGGAGCATAAACATCATCCGCACTCGCACCAGATATCATAAGAGGCAGTTATTTTGTTTATTTCTTTCCGGAACACACTTAAATTATAATTCTCATGATGCATATTATTTATTTTTTACTGTTTCAACATTAGCCTCACTGTCGCTCACTGAGTTTCTCTACCAATACTTCATAAGTTGCATTTATATTATATTTATCCATTTACTCTTTGCTTTCTATTTCCCACAAACATTCAGTTTCTATATACTTGGATGAATTATCTCCAAAAGTGTTTGTTTTCAAAGAAACAATTAATTTTGGTAATCCTCTCGCGACGCTGTCAGTGGCGAAACTGACTGCTGGCCTCACGATCAGCACACGCACGATGCAATCCGGTCTGAACCGGATGATCTGTCCGATCTAAAAACCAAACACTGTTTGGTCGCATCCGACCAGCTGTCAGTCCGTCGGACAGACCAAAATCACCCCACTCACGATCCAATCTGGTTGGATCCAACCAGATCTGTCCGATGGTCGTACGACCAGATCGCACCGTGGATGGGGGCCTTTAGCCTCGCGGTCTCATAACAAGTGACAAAACGGTTTGAGCATTAACCTTATAGGCGCTACGAGGTAAAAGCCGGCTAGGGTATTACTTATGGTCCCTGAACTCCTGCGAGCATCTACCCCCCGATCTTTCCATTGATATATAAAATAGTATGTTGTTAGCCATGAAATTTAGAAAAGTAGCTTAATATACAAAATTAGCAAGTGGACAAGAATACTAAACAGGTCATATCTTTAAAATATTGCTTAGTCACTAAAAATAGTCTAATGGTACCCAAATTACAATGGAAATTGCATTCTGGGTCTCATTGGGTTAATAGAATAACTATCAGATTGACGGTGGTAATTTAACTGATTTAAGAACTGGTGTGAGTGATAAGGCATGGATGATTTCGTAGGCGAGGAGCTTCTCTACATTTCTACTCAATATTTGCTTCTAATTTATATATTACCATCTCAAAGAAATACACAAACAACAAAAACATTTTCCCTCCAAGTTTTGCCAAATTGATTGATTTAATGCCAAAAAGGGCGAAAATGTGCCAGACATCAGAGGTCATATGGCACTATGGCAAAGCATAAAAAGGGGAGGGGTTATAGAAAAAGTGAAACTGAGGAAAGGGAGAAGACAAGATACTTTGATCCTATCTAGACACTTTGCAAGTACCAACTACAAGGTTATTGACTATACAAAGTGCCACCACACCAGGACGAATTTGGTGGACTCAAACCGCTGACCGAATGGCGCAGGGACTCTGCAACACCAGTCCGTGATTCTACCAACCGCGCCACCCTGGCGGGTAGGAAAGGGAGAAGGAACGGAATGTTACAGCAGGATGGTTGGATCAGTTGCAGATGTGGATTTGTTGGAGGAAGGTGAAATTATTCAGGGAGAAGGAGGGGCATTCCAGGAGAATGTCCTCAGAACAGGAAGGTCAGGAAAGGGAGGACAAATGAGGAAAAGAACTGGAACGGACAGTAGTAAGATGAGGGCAGGATATTAGGACATGTTGGGACAGTGAGAGGAGCTTGACAAGGTGTGCAGAGGGTTGGGGAGGTGCGCAACATGAAATAGGTGTATGAGGTTGGTATGACCTATGCGTAAGCGTTGGTATGGCCTAGGTGGTGGACAGGGTCCAGGAGACTGAGGAGGGAGGCAGAGGCAGAAGAATAAATATGACACCCAGTCACGAGTGGAGAGGACCAGAACGGTGTGATGGAGGAGGGTCTTGCAGTCAGCACCCCAAGACACATGGGAGATAGTTTGTAAGTGGCAGAGGTGGTAAGGGCAGTTACTTTTAGAGATAGGACATGTGCCTTCCACTTCCAGGTTAAGTCGGGAGTTGAAAGTGAGGCCAAGGAATTTACCAGAGCAGCAATATGAGAAACGAAAGCCATGATTAGCAGCCCAGGAGGAAGCAGCGGAAATAGCATATTGAAGGAGACAGCGGAGGGGTGCCAGGGAAGGGCCGGAAGCGTAGATGGCTAGGTCATCCACGTAAAGGGAGGACCGGTCGCCAGGTGGAGACAAGTCCATTAACTGCAATGAGGAACAAGGAAGTGCTGTGGACACTTTCTTGGGGGACACCTTCATATTGTGGGAAGGACGAGGAAACGGAGGAATATGTTTTCTCTGAAGGAGCGATAACCGAGTAAGGACTGGAGAAAGACCCCCATTTTTCTAGTTATAACGAGAGGGTAACTGGTGGAGGATATGGTACCGCTAGGTGGTATCACAGGCTTTCTCCAGGTCAAAAAAACAGCAAGGACTGACTCATGGCATGCAAAGGCTGTGGTAATGTAGGTGTTTAGGTGGGCTAAAGCTCCATCCACACTAACGGGCAAAGCCCGCCGGGCAGTGCCAGTCACCGGCAAAAGCCCGCGGGCACACCGAAACTGTTGTCCACACAGCAGAGCTTGCCTGGCCCAGTCAGTGGCGAGCAGCTGGGCAGCCAGGCAGTGTAGCCGTTCTCAGGAAGACTGTGCGGTACGACAACAATGCGAAGCAAGAAGGACCGTAAGAAGCTAAAACTGTGTACCATAATCATTGCCATGTGCCTGAAAAAGAAAAAGGACAAAGTGGAGAAAAAGAAGTGGTGCAGACTGGCTAAGTAAAAGAAAACAGTTGGGAAGTCATGTTACGATTTTTTGAGAATTGCAAGATGGAAATATGCGTGACTTCATAACCTATGTGAGAATGGACCAAAGTACATTCTATAAACTCCTTGCGAAAGTAACACATATATAGAAAAGCAGGATACCAGAATGAGGGACAGCATAACCTTTCTGACTTCTTTTTTTTCTCAGTTCCCGTCTGTGTTGGTTGCAGTGTGTCTATTTTCTTTCTAATCTCATCCACTGTCACGGACACACCTACATCTTGCATTTCCTTTGCGATACTCTGGAAAGCAGCAGCTTTTTTGTCTGTCTCTGTATATGTCCATTTTCACTTGCCATAGGCACGGGTGTTGCCGATAAAGTTCAATTAGGTGAAGGATCGCATATCTTTACCACTGATTCTTGCTGGGCGGAGGAGTAGACATGATGTTCTGATGTAGACGTAGTGTAAATTCCTGACAAACTGACAATCATGACTCCAAAGATCCGCATGTAGCCTCGTATGTCTGGCAGCGACGCACTGCCGGGCAGTGCCTGTGGTGAAATCGCTCACCTACCATCACAGGCATTTTACTCATTTGCCCGCGGGCAAAAGCGGTGAGCCCGTCAACAGGCAACTGCTCGCTTGTGCCCGCGGGCATTGCCCGTTAGTGTGGACGGAGCTGAAGGGGTCGGCTGTGCTTCGGGCATGTCGGTAACCAAATTGAGAAGGGGAGAGAAGACTTTGATTCCAAAAACCACATCAAGACGGAAATTTATCATGCGTTCCAGTAACTTAAGCGGCAACTTTTTAAGGCAATAGGACGGGAATCTTGAGGGAGGGTACCGGATTTGTTAGGTTTGATGGAATGGCAGGACAAGGGCTTCGCGAAACTATTGTCATCGATATAATTCTTGAACTAAATGACAATTTTGTTTGACTATTTGACAAAATGAATATTTCATAAGTAATTAACATTACCGTTATTCCCATTGGTCTTGTAAGGGCACATGGGTTAAAGTAAGGCTTAGCAGAGTAGTGGCCAGAAACAAATCTTTGTATTCAGCATGACACAGCCTGCAAGACCCTTTGCATTTTTTTTTTACTATTCAAAACTATGAAGCTAACGCAATAAGTGTATAAAATAGTATATATGGAGCAGGCAAAGACCTTTCTTAAAAACTAAAGTAAAAATATTTTGATACGTAAGTAATTTAAGAAAATTAGGGTACACAAAAATTCAAAAAGGGACAATGTTATACTGATTACAGCATAGGATAGAAATTCTCTACCATAACTACTTTACATATATGCATTTTTCCACTAGGCTTGATAGTTACATAGACGAATAATGACAAACACCTATTCGCCAACAATCTTGTCAATTTTTTTGCAGTCCTCTGGCTTCTATAACCATTTTGGTCACATACCTTCTGTTTATTCTGTGAAACTATTCTCTCCGTTGGGTTCCTCCGATCACAATCTTATTTCTGTAACCTGTCCTATCGCTCCGGTGCCGCCTCGGGACCCACCTAAGCGGAGGTGCTTCTGGCATTTCAACTCGGCTAAGTGGGAAGACCTAAGGCAGTACTACTCTGATTTTCTATGGAATGATTACTGGTTCCATGTCAAAGACCCATCTCTTTGTGCAGAGAGCATAACTGAGGTCATAGTCTCTGGCATGGAGGCGTACATTCCACACTTTCTCTAATCCTAAAGCCCGTCAACTTGGTTTAACTCTGCTTCTTCTCATGCTGTCCAAGACAGAGAGGCGGCACACAGACGGTACCGTAACCATCCATCTCCTGAAACTCATGCCCTTTATATTTCTGCCCGTAATCATGCCAAATCTATACTTCAACTTACCAAAAGCTTCTTTTCATAGAAAATGCCAAAATCTTTCTGAATCAAATTCTCGAGTCGTCTTGGTTAAGGAGAAATTCAAGATGGCGGATGTTAGGGACTAGGATCGTCAGGGAGCTCAAAAGACTCAAAAGACTTTATGAGTCTTTTGAGCTCCCTGACGATCCTAGTCTTGACAGCCGGAACGTTGTCAGGAGCCACTTTCCTCAGGATGGCAGAGGTGTAGCGGGTAAAGCTGGGCAGCGGCGCAGATTTTAGACTTACGCCGCGAGCCGTTTTTTTTTAGAATTCACGCCGGCGCCGCTGCGCCGCTGGTTTTTAAGGTGCGCCACCGGCGCAGCGGCGCACCTGCCCACAACTGCAAATTCCTCTCGTGACTTCTGGCATCTAGCAAATAACATCTCTAACAATTTTTCTTCTTTATCTTTCCCTCCTATGCTTCACCCAGATGCCTCCACAGCTGTCTCATCTATTTCTAAAGCTGAACTCTTCGCTCAAACCTTTGCTGAAAATTCCACTCTGGCTGATGAAGGGCTTGTTCCTCCTTCTCCTCCACCCAATGACTATATTATGCCTGTTATTAAGATCCTTCGAAATGATGTTTTCTTTGCCCTTTCTGGCCTAGATCCTCAGAAGGCTTACGGTCCTGACGGAGTCCCTCCTATTGTTCTCAAAAACCGTGCTTCTGTGCTTGCACCCTGCCTGGTCAAACTTTTCCGTCTTTGTCTATCTACTTCCACCTTTCCTTCTTGCTGGAAGTTGCTCACATCCAACCTGTTCCTAAGAAGGGTGACCGTTCTAATCCTTCAAACGATCGTCCTATATAGATTTGACTTCCTGCCTTTTTTAAGTTTTTGAATCTATACTTAAGGAGAAGATTCTTAAGCATCTATCTGCTCACAATCTTCTATCTGATCGTCAGTACGGTTTCCGTAAAGGGCGATCTTCTAGCTTTCCTAACTGAATCTTGGTCATCCTCCTTTAGGGGTTTCGGTGAAACTTTTGCTGTTGCCCTTGACATATCAAAAGCTTTTGATAGTCTTGCACAAATCTTTAATTTCCCAACTACCCTCATTCGGTTTCTATCCTTCCCTCTGTACCTTCATCTTAAGTTTCCTTTCAAACCGTTCTATTGCAGCTACTGTAGACGGACATTGTTCTTCTCCTAAATCTATCAATAGTGGTGTTCCCCAGGGTTCTGTCCTATCACCCACTCTCTTTCTATTATTCATTCATGATCTTTGTCTAACTCGAAGCCCTATCCACTCCTACGCTGATGATTCTACCCTGCATTTTTCAAAGTCTTGTATTAGACGTCCAACTCAACAGGAACTAAGTGATCCACAGAGATGCCACCGAGCACCTAACTTCTGATCCTTCTATAATTTCTGATTGGGGCAAAGCAAACCTCGTTTTGTTCAATGCCTCAAAAACCCAATTTCTTCACCCATCTACTCGACAAAACCTACCAGATAACTATCCCCTCTTCTTCAATGACACTCAACTGTCTCCTTCTTCTACAATGAACATTCTAGGACTATCCTTTGCTAAAAATCTGAACTGGAAATCTCACATCTCATCTCTTGCTAAAACAGCTTCTAAAAAGTTAGGTGTCCTGTGGCGTCTGCATCCTTTTTTTCTCCCTCCCAATTGCTTGCTCTCTAAAGGGGCCTTATCCGCCCATGTATGGAGTATGTCTCATGTTTGGGGAGGATCCACTCATACAGCTCTCCTAAACAGGGTTGAGTCAAAAGCTTTTCGTCTCATCAACTCCCCTCCTCTGACTGACGGTTTTCAATCTTTAAATCACGGCTGGAATGTTGCTTCTTTTGCCATCTTCTACCGTTATTTTCATGCCCACTGCTCTTCTGAACTTGCTTGCATGCTTCCCCCCTCCCCGCGGCCTCGCTGCACAAGACTTTCTACTCATCCTCATCCCTATTCTATCCATCTTCCTAATGCAAAATGTAAAAATAAAAATAAAATAAAAATATAAAAAAAATAAAGTGAGATATTTTTTATGTATAATTTCCATCCAATTGCCCATGCAAGAACAATCACTATGGACATAACTATCATTTCTAATTATAAAATCAGTAAGATGAAACTAAATCATCTGGTCCTTTAGGAAGGTGTGGGCTGAACTCCCACTCCTGACCTTGTTTTTTTGCTTATATTCTCTTTTAATCACTACGGCGCCTGACACCCACCACATACTCCATACTCAGCGCCAGGTTGTTACTCTCCTTTGCTACATTTTAGCTTGATAGGTCAAAGCGTGTGGCCAGGCAGAGTAAACGCAATTAATCTTAAAAAAATATATATATATATATATATATATATATATATATATATATATATATATATATATATATATATATATATATATATATATATATATATATATATATATATATATATCTCTGAGCAAATCTAGAGAACTTTAGAGGAAGTTGTGATTGAAAGGATGAAGAACAGATATTAGGATCATTGAATACCAGGGAGGCTTCAGAAAAGACGGGGGAGTGCGGATCAATTATTTCACTCAGGATTGCAGTTCAGAAAATCTAAAGGAAAGGAGACAGTTTATGCTGCATTCATAGACCTTGAGAAAGACTAAGTGCCTATGTGTGAAGATGTTGGAAGTAATGAAAATTTTAATAAGTTTGGAATGTCATGTAAGGGTAGGGGATCAAATAAAGAGTGATTGAAGGGTGTGAAACCTAACACTGAGGTGGTTCTGTTGTACAGAAAGGAAGGATCGAGAAAAAGTATGACTGTAATAGATGCAGTGGGTTATAGAGAATGGTTCCCTGGGAAATGAAACCACAATGAAAAATGCTCATTAGTCAACAAAGAAACAAATTATCATTTCTTCCAAGTGGTGTATCTTCCTTGAAATAATGATTAAACAAAACCTGCACCAATAATTTTCAGCACACACACATACCTAGAGTATTCAGGTCTGGTACGGCTGAACTGGAGTCGTGACGCTCGCCACCCCAGGCAGCTAACACGGCCAAGACAGACTAGGCCAAAGACCTGCACCCGTTGACCTCTTAGAGGGTCAACGGTCAGGGTCAGCCGTCCTCCAGGCAGACCTAGACGAAAAGGCAAAGATGAGCAGCATGCATGGGCACGACACGAGGATTGATTCTCAAGTCGCAAGATCCTCAAGTAGTCGACAAGGATGATCGCGAGATTATGGAAGATTTGGCTTTAAATAGGCAAGGGACTATTACTCAAAAACGTTTATAACATTTCAGGAAGTAGGATCGTAAAGTAACTTTCGTGTTTACAGGGCGATTTAAACTAAAAAGAACAAGAACACATCCCAGAACAGTATGGATTTTCTAAATTAACTTATTACGTACTTGACAGATACGACTTAACATAATGCAAGCACAAGATGTACAAGTGAGTACATGATGGAGAGTATATTGAGGCGTTGAAATTACCACCACACTGTCATTAAGCTAGGCAATGCTTTGCTTAAGTGAGAAGACAGGATCGCAGTCGGTAAATCTTGCCAGGGAGAAGACGAGTGATGCATGTATTCTTAAGACAGTAAAAGTGGGTATCTCAATAAGGCGATGGATTAAGTGTAAAGCTTTGGATGTACTCACAGAAGGGCATACTCAAGTGACTGAGACTGGTCCTTATCCTAAAGAGCATAACCTATATGTGAGGTAGGACATGCAAGAGTCAACAGACGTTGGTTAGGGCACCGCCTCCCTTACTTGCCCCATTAAACAGCTAACCTACCAACCGCACTGTTAGACGAACGTCAGCCAAGTGAGCAAGTCCGGGCCCGTGAGCACTTGATTCACATCTCGTTCATGTTCACACGCTCCACCTGCAAGAGATGTCTCCGGGCGGCGCTGCCTTGGGCCTCTCGCACGCGGTCACTTCACCGTGGTCACAAGTCTGGTCGCTTATGATGCTTGTGAACAGTAGGGGTAGTAGTGAGTCGCACAGCATCTGGCCCATGGTATGTCTATATCCTACAGTGGACTACAAACGGATGAGGCAAGGATACTGAAGCAAGTGACAACTAAATGGTCGCCTCACGTGAATACTGAGTCTTACCTGGGTACCTGTCGCTGGACTGCTGCTTACATTTGATTTGGCTCTTTAATCAGAGTTCTTGGTTTTCGGTTTGTGGTGGTAGAGCGATTTTCTATCGCAAGGAACAAATTGAAAGAACAAAGATGAAATCCTTAAAAATTAGATTTATTGGTACGCAGTACACTTAAAAGTAAACAATATCGACTGTACTGTTGAAAACTTAAATCAGCTTTGTTCAATGAGAAGTTACGCACATATGATTTAAAAAGTCTTCCTTCGTCTCTTCCTAAGAAGGAATTTTCCATTTTCCATTTGTAAGCTTATGTTTTCAGAATGGGTATGCCACCAAGATCTGATCGGTGCATGCTCATGTCGCTGTCAGCCTCTCTACTTCGCATCTAAAAGCGTCGGGGGGGCATGTCACGGGGAGGACCGGGGTAGCTACAAGAGAACATGAAAATATAGAAATCACTTGCGGGCTCAAAATAATCTGTCAAGAGTAAAAAAAATAAATAATAACCATTATGACACTCGCACACATTAATCGGTCAATTGACTTAAACATTACATCTTACATCTACACATTCGTAATGAGTTCGCAAAAGAATTGACCACTCCGATTACTTAACGACAATGCAAAATTCAAGCGATTACTTTTTTTAAACGTTAACATAAAGCACTGCAACACACAAAATGGAATTAATTTATGTCAATATATCTTATTTACATATCTTTCAAGTCAAGGCTAAGAGGAGTGGCATCAGTACTTACCGGCGGGGAGGACTGCGTCTGGGGGGTGACCGGCCACGGGGGGGGAACATGTCCCGCCCGCCACCGTACATGTCTCGCCTGCAAGACAAAACAATCAGTCAGTCACAGATAATGATGAATGCTACTCTTTGACCAAGTGAGACCACGATGAATAGCTTAGATGTCCATTTCACTGTTGGTTCTTGGACAGCAATCAACCATTTGGCATCATAGCTTCTATTAATTAGTTGCATCAAAAGCTAACAAAAAAACCTTGCCCACATCATAGCATCACTCGCTACTCCCCAAGGCCACTATTTTTCCCCAGGCAGCAATATAATACTGAACATATAACTTTGATGAATATAAAACCTCCATCCCTCCAGAGCTTTGATGACGATCGTAGTGACTAGCGTGGCTGCAGACAATTGAATTCAAGGCATTCACAAAACTCAAAACACATTAGTCATTCTCCATTTGATAATCAAATTAAATTTATCAAAATAAAATAATCACCATACTGATTGACAAGTCCTGTAAATTGTGTTGCGCATCAAATCCACCTTACAAGTGAACCCAATAAACCGCATTTCTTGACGTATGACTTCCTTGAATAAAAAATGTGAAATCATCCCTCCGTCCTGTACACCAAAGGTCAAAACAATTGCCTTCCTTAAGTACCAAACCTTTTCTTTCTCCCCAACAGCGTGGAAACAAAGACATTTAGAAAATGTGACTAGCAATTCCCTAAAAGGCATAAAAAAATCAATGATATTACTTATGTAAAAGTGAGTTTACTTCCAGTTTCACTGTATTCGATGATGCTAAATATTCTTTAGTTTTCACAATGATTGATCTGTGTAGATATGAAACCATAATATTTTGTTATGGACTTGCATTAGTTTTATTATTGGTTGTTATAATTATAAAGTTTGTTAATGAATTATTAAAGATTGTTGTCAAATCTGTTAATGAATGAATAAAGATTATGTTGATGTTGAAAGAAATAAAATAGATTTTTTCCCTGCATAATTAGTCTTGAAAATAGAGGCGACTTATACACCCAAAAATACGGTACTTGAAAAAAAAGAAACATTTATATTAACACATGCATCCATGCAGCAGTGGGGTGATGCAACCAAGCAGAGGCACCACTCAAGCCAAGGTGGTGCAGGTGGTATGCACACACAAGCCAAGGTGGTGCAGGTGGTATGCACACACAAGCCAAGGTGGTGCAGGTGGTATGCACACACAAGCCAAGGTGGTGCAGGTGGTATGCACACACAAGCCAAGGTGGTGCAGGTGGTATGCACACAAGCCAAGGTGGTGCAGGTGGTATGCACACACAAGCCAAGGTGGTGCAGGTGGTATGCACACACAAGCCAAGGTGGTGCAGGTGGTATGCACACACAAGCCAAGGTGGTGCAGGTGGTATGCACACACAAGCCAAGGTGGTGCAGGTGGTATGCACACAAGCCAAGGTGGTGCAGGTGGTATGCACACACAAGCCAAGGTGGTGCAGGTGGTATGCACACACAAGCCAAGGTGGTGCAGGTGGTATGCACACTCAAGCCAAGGTGGTGCAGGTGGTATGCACACAAGCCAAGGTGGTGCAGGTGGTATGCACACAAGCCAAGGTGGTGCAGGTGGTATGCACACAAGCCAAGGTGGTGCAGGTGGTATGCACACAAGCCAAGGTGGTGCAGGTGGTATGCACACTCAAGCCAAGGTGGTGCAGGTGGTATGCAACACAAGCCAAGGTGGTGCAGGTGGTATGCACACACAAGCCAAGGTGGTGCAGGTGGTATGCACACACAAGCCAAGGTGGTGCAGGTGGTATGCACACACAAGCCAAGGTGGTGCAGGTGGTATGCACACAAGCCAAGGTGGTGCAGGTGGTATGCACACTCAAGCCAAGGTGGTGCAGGTGGTATGCACACTCAAGCCAAGGTGGTGCAGGTGGTATGCAAACCTTAAACTAAATAAAGTATTCAAAGTGACAAAGTATTCAAAGTGACCCTCATCCAAGATCAGGGATGTCAACAAGAAAAGAAAAAAAACTTTGAAATAAAATAATAGGGCGACCAACTCATCCGAGCGCAGCGAGGCTTACCGACCGTAGCGAGGGAACCTCCCAGCTGGGGGTTCGGGGGGGGGGGCGCTGTAAGCCCCCCGAGATTTTTTGTAATTTTCATGCTGAGAGCTTCTGAGAGGTCCTTGTTATATCTACAATAATTTCTGGTCTCAATTTTGTCTTTTTGTGTCCACAATTTGTGTATATGTATATATCTCTGGCCATACTATATTGAGTATATACCCCCTGGCCAATCTGGCTTGCCTCCTACTGTGGCATCCCTGCATTGAACTCTCCAGGCCTGGAGCCTGCAAACTTGACACAGTGAAGGCAGTGTGCCAATCGATCCAGGGGTGATACCCCTGGATCACCAGAGCTATCTCACCTGGCTGTGGCTGCTGTAATCCACCCCCAACATACTGGCTGTGGGCTGCTGTATTCCACCCCCAACATACTGCCTCCTGAGCAAAACTTGTAGCAGTGCAGTCAGGAGATATCGGCAGCCTAGTATTAACTTCCCGCTAGGCAGCCAAAAAATGTTTTATGGTCTGTGCTGGATCAGTGGCCAGGGTCAGGTTCGGCTGTGGGCTAGGCAACTATGTACACCCCCCTCCAAAAAAAAATTTACCCGAATCTACCGATTCACAGAAATGACCCAGCTGGCAATAAAATACTCGGAAATCCGCGAATCCGCGGAAAATTGACATCCCTGCAAGATACTCAACAATACACCAATGTGTTCCACAGTGGTAGTATTTGTTCGCTGTACGATACCTCTCTTATACCATCATGCCCTTACAGTACCATTTGCTCTATTACCATGGCTCGGTCACTTTTACAATTGCAGGAACAATTAGTGATGTGCTCTAGGCAGCAGGCAAGCTCTGGTGCCTCTCACATCAAAGCCCACCCAAGAGAGCAATGTTTAATATACGCAGTTCACTACACTGTTGGGTTTTCAGGAATGCAACCTGTTCCTATAGCTAAAGAATACTGTATATTAAAAAAATAGAAATGTAACTAAAATTAATAAAAATTGATTTAACATGCACTGAAATACTCTAGGAATGTTCAATATTAAACCAACACAAACTACCAAGAACATCCCACCAAAGCCTCAAGACCCCTATATCATGCAGGAATGTTAAAAATTAGGCATTTTTGCCCTCAAAAGCTGGCAGGGTCACTAAAACCCAAACCTATGTGGTTTTGTGCACCAAAAAGAGGTTTGCGGAAGGGTAAGGAAGGAACATACTCTGGTCTGGGTCCATACATGTCTCCGTAGGGGTCATCTCTGCGGTCATATCCCATGGGGGGTGGCCTGCGGTCCATGGGGGGTGGGGTGCGTCTGCCCATGGGTGGCGGGGGCATGCGGTCGTAGGAGTCATAGCGGTCATAGGGGTCTCTGTAGGCTGGCTCCCGGGGCATGGGGGGAGGTGGCCGCCGGTCCAGAGCTCCTGCTGGGGGGAGGGGACGACGGTCACGGCGCTCGTAGTCCTCGTAATATCCGTTTCTCATGGGTGGGGCTGGAGGGGGCCCTGGGGGTGGGGGGCCGTACCGGTCACCCATGGGTGGACGGCGATCATATGGCCCAGGCCGGCCCATGCCTCGTCCTCTCATGGGGCCGCCGCGCCCACGGAATCCACCTCCCATGCCCCCTCGCATGCCTCCCATGCCTCCAGCCCGCTTCTCTCCAGTGGATTGCTGTGAAGTAAAACAACAAATGTTATAAATAAAGAAATGAACTAAATACAAATATCTAGAGAAACAATGCATCAAATTTACCCACACTATTTCACATACTTGGTCAAAGTTCAGGATATAGGTAAATGAGAACAGTTCAGGTGTGTCTTGCTTACCTCAACACTGATCTTGAAGCCATTCATGTCCCAATTGTTGAGGTTCCTGATGGCTGTCCCTGCCTGGTCTTCTGTCTTCATGTGTACAAAGGCATAGTTGCCCAAAATGGAGCATTCTGTCACTTCTCCATACCTCTCGAACAGCTTTCTCAGCTCAAAATCTTTGCATGTCGGGGGCAATTTGCCGACAAATATTTTTGTCTTGGGAGGCATGATCGAAACTGGAAAGAGAAGACCCTATGAACACCATGTCTATACAATGCTGCAGGATGATACTCTAAGTCAGGCTTGGAGGATAATGTCATGACCTCTGTACTGGACTGTGATAACTGAAATAACTAACATTTACTAACACGACCAGTTAAGCTCCTGCATGAACCATTTTGATGTGACTGAAAATAGCATTATGTAACCCTTGTCCACTACCACTTGGCACAAGGCTACAACTGTCACGATGCAAACCATAATAAATAAGCCTTGTCAAACACACATGATCAAAACTCAACAATGTGTGATGAGGACAACAAAAAGTACACAATATCTATAAGTTTGAAATGGCAAGAATATTGCAACAAGCAGTGCAATAAATATACTATGTACCGATTTACTTATATTTCACATTCAACCTTCACCTAATTCCTAATACGAGCAAATACTTAAAACTTTAGCAATACAATAAATCCTGGATATCAATGAGTGTATAAACAAACAGATCCACACACTGGCTCCTTCAAACCAGATGCTTGCTTGCTCTCTCTCTCTCCCTTACTCTATCACTGTGTGCTAGTCCTACAAATTACACTCAAACCACAAGTCCAAGTTTATCCAGTGTTGGAAATGCTCTCAGTATGCATACACACACACATTCTCAGCCTGCTTAAAGATGTGCTATATGACAACTAATGGCAAATGCAAATACCAATATCAATTTGGTCTCTTTTAGTAGTCAATGGATGCTTTCGTACATGGACCACAATAGCTTTTGATGAAAATATTAAACCACGTAAAAATTAACACGAGTAAGACATGCACTGTTAATATGGCTGTAGCACACCCGATCCCTCCATGCACTGAGCAGATTCCGCCAGTCAGGGATCCTTTGGGGCTCTATCTAAGATCTATTTACCGTCAATCCCTTCAGACGCAGCTTGCCGGGGGACTGACCTAGAGATGAATGTTACAGCCATCCCACATGCCCTCCACCTCACCCTTTTATTCAGTCATGACAACCTTTAGAAGTCTACCCAAAGCCCAATATTAACTTGTCCTAAAACACAATCTCCTTCCTTCTTTAAAATTAAAAAATTCCCGGCAGACGTGGAATCCTTAGATATTCAATTTAGCATGCAGATTACCTCCAATTACCATAAAAGTTATATTTACTTTAAAGTCTGCCCATCATCTAAAGTTCAGACACGCCAGAAAAACATGTTACTGTTGAATTGCTTATGTGCCGCTTGAAAAATTATATATACTTTACAGATAGCCTTAAACTTTACTTCAGTCATGTATATTTCATTAAAGAGGAACGCATATGAAGCATGTATTTTGCTAGAACAAAACAAACTGAAAACCTAATCAATATACGTACTGCACTGGCTACACAAATGCTTTTAAAGATGAAACTTTCCATCATACTCAGGTCATGTCACCACCTTCAAACACGACTCCTATTCTAATAGGTCTAGAAAAACCTGATCATCCATAAGCACTTCGGAAGGGAGGGAGCTAAATGCCCGACAAGAAAAGGCAGCAGCATGCTAAGGAGGGAAACCATGCAAATCTTGTAAATAAGTAAATATAAAATTAATAAATAAATAAATGTACATTAAGAAAGCAGGCTATGCTGACCCAACTACATGAGAACATTTCCTGAATTCCCATCTAGAGGTAAGTGGCATATTTGGAAACCATTAAAAGCCCCGATCAGATAAGGTTAGGTAAGAACAAGAAACATTAAAGTTGCTGTTATGGCTTACGATTTTCTCCGTGACCACCAGCCATGATGATGTTGACAGCTCGATCCGGACTCTGGGGACGGTCACGGAATTAAGGTTATCTGACCTTACCTAGGTGGGGTTTTAATGCATTGATTTAGTCCATACCAATGAACGGTATGTGTGTGATGAGTTTATATGCTTTCATGATTCAGTCCAGCCAATTTTCTTAATGTACAAAACTGTTCATAAAGTCCCTACACCTCATGGGGTCGATTTACACGTGCCCGCTGATGTACTCTAGTATTTTTTTTTTTAGGAAATGTGTTGTGTAAGTATTCTAAGTAGATTACCATAGGAAATTCATTACTAATATAAAAAAATGTCCAATGATGTGAATTTCCTGAACATAAAAGCAAGAATTATAAGATTCAATAAAATTGCTGTGAGTCATATACATCTCTAGTCACACCACAAGTTTTTCTTCATGTTAATATTTCAACCTTATAAAATAAAAAGGGACAGCACACCTTAAGGGCAGAATTAAGCCAACAAGCCACAGCCTCTATACAGGGGCAAATACACAAACTGGCCATAGACACTTATGTTAACGCCAGCAAGGCCTGCAAGCCAGTGACTTAGATGAAGCTGACATTCAATACTTAATCCACGAAGAACAAGCAATCCTTCAAATAAAGGTCACCCATCACCTTGACAAATACACTTCAACAGCAAAAGGTTACTATACTTTTAACTTCCAATACTTCACTAGGAATATTTCAAAAAGAATTTCCTTTACGAAAACTGGTGAAAAAAAAACCGCAGCCTTAGCGGAAGCCTTTTCTGAATGCAGGTGGCGTCAGCATGCTGACAAACCCACCAACCCTCAAGTTTTGATGAATAACCATTTATTCTCAGAATGTTGACGTATACGCCGGTATTTCAAAACAATGTGGCATTGCACGCCTTGTTTTAAAATTTGACAAGTTAAAAAAAAAAAAAAAAAAAAAAAACTGCCAACATTCTTAATGAAGACTATCGATTCATAACCAAGGAATTTCAACTCTATCAACTCAGTCTGAAAGAAATACAGACATGAGCAATGCATTGAGCAGCCATAGCGGGTGATGGGTGAATTTCTAGTGTTTGCCCATACTCTCCCACTTCCCCAAAACAAGTCTGGGGACATGCGGGAATGCGGGGTTAATAGAATCAATAACAGTTGATTCTCAAAATGTGACTGCGAAGTTCGATTATTCAACATAGGTACTCAATTGCTAAGACCTACACTGTGAAATATTACGGTAAGGATTAATTGTTTCATGGATCCGGAGAAACAATACTAGACGGAGCATTAACATGGCAGGCATAATAAGGATCATGTGATAAATCAGGTTTAAAATCCTAGTAAGCTAGGCAGTCAATACATTACCGGGATGCTGACCAAAATGTACCAGGATCTGTGCACTAAATACCCTTATAAGGTCAGTAAACCTTGGAAGATAACAGCCACTGATAATGCTGAGTGTTCTGATCTATGAAACGGATGACAGGCTATCAGTGGCGGAAGCTACCCTGCTCAAAAATGCTGCATGTGTAGCTATAATGATAGCTATGCAGTTTCAAACCATACTTCCTATTGATCAATACTCCTTTGACATTAAATACCCCCCCAGACCCTCCTACTATTTCACTAACCTAACCTGGGCATTGATCACGTAACCTAACCTCGCAGGGGGGTCTTCGCCCCACCAGACCCCCCGTTATTTTTTAATTTCCGACGGCTGTTGTAGGGTTGTGACTCATTCAGATGAGAACGAAACTTTCAGGATACTTAAAACCATTGATCGTGTATTGGTTGTAATTGCACTTATACAGGCACTAAGGGCTATGGAACTGTCGCAGATAGGAATTCGTCGAAACACCAATCGAGAACTGTGGCAGACGATGGAACACTCGCCGATGTGGATATATTCCGAGAGTTCCACTTGGAATAGATGAAAATTAAGAATAAAGGATGACTTACCGTCTTTGTCAATCACTTGTCACACTTGAAATGTTTTACGTACACGCCTACGTTTTACACTCACGCCTCAAGGAGCAAAATTACCATCACGATAGTCAAGTGGATGAGCGTTGGCCTGCCATTCTGTGGTTAGACGGTTCGAATCCTTGCTAGCTCACGGAGATTTGTCACCGACAAATTCGGGAGGTTACTGTCCCCCTTGAACAAGGGGATGGGGGTGTGCGGTCAGTGTGGTGTGATGTCCCAGCATTACCCTACGATCGGTAATAATAAGCTCCAAGTTCACTCCGGGAGTGAAACTAGCGATCGCGAGTCTGACTCGCGCGGACAAGACCATGGGTGAATGACTACGCTCCGGAGCACTAATTTAATCCTGAATGCAGAAACACGGGTAAAAGCTTATTAAATGTATATATTGGGTTATGTAATACCAATATAAAGAGCTAGAACTGTCGCCGAAAATTGGAACACTCGCCAACGACGAATTCCAGGTACCGCTTAAAGTGTTTGTTGCAACTAGCAGTGACCATCATATGCAAATATAAGTGAACACAAATCACACACTGAAACCAGTACACTTCTCACCACAAAAACTAACCCTAACTTACAATGACTACACTGTCTATTCTTTTTCAGTCCCGCCTCCCTCCCGGCGCCAAGCCTCGCGTCCCACACCCTATCTTTTAAAGCCGAGATAGAACACACGCACCTATACTAACACCGGGAACACTGAAGATAGGTTCTTGGCGGCACACTCGCCGGTGCAGTGCAGGCCAGCCCTATATACAGTAATTACAAAATGGCCGGAGGGTTCCCAGATAAGGCGGCGAGGCGGGTACAGACAAGGCTTCCTCGCACTCCTTGCCGTGGCGCGAACACATACTAAAAACCCACTACACTACTACACACAGCCACCTCCCCCATTCCCTCCACATTACACGCGTTAATCTATACCTTAATAATACGAGTCATGACATCAATATCACGTGGCATGAAGTAGAATAACAGGGCAATAAATAAGATTATCATACCACGCCGGGTTTGTGATGCTACCGTGGTTATGGCGGCGACTCAAGGACAACTCCCACCTCCTCGCCCTTCAACTTTAACATACAAGCGTTGGTCTCACGTCGCACCAAGAGCTATATATGTTTGGCGAAGTGTTGTAACTCGCCATCAATAACGCATAATAGGAATTGATTATCGTACCGCGTCGGGGTTCACATTAAAGTCGTTGTTATGGCGCCCACTCAACGACTATTTAGCAATGAAATAGGCGTTATTCAGACTCACTACTACGCAGAATGACACAAAATTCACTGAAATAAGAGAATGCAGGAAGTGATTGCTAGCTCGCCGTTTCTATCGCTACCAGTGTTATGGCGGGGCGTTCAAGGACAAAACTTTAAACTTCATTAATCATGCATTCCCCGTGAAGATGAAACGTTTAAATGACCTTTCAGACCACGTAAAGGATCAATAGCCGGTAAAACACAGCAGTAATGAGTCCCTCGTGGCATTGGTTAGCATCTCGCATGACGCCGGTCAACCCAAGCCACCCAAGCCGCCTCCCTCGGCCATTACCCACCTCACATTTTCATCGCCTCATACCGTCATCATCCTTGAAATACCATGAATTCTACCCTACCAAACCATTTTCTACAAGACTTGAGGTTAATTTAAGGATAATGGAGAAGATGCTTTGTCCTTAAAACACAAGCGACACGTGCATTTTGACCTTGCAACCCGATATACACAATCACAATTCAGAAATCGCTATTATGGTATGTTTAGAGGCTATTTTGGGTTCACTTTGTCCTTATTTGCTGTTTTTCTGATGATTTGAACCTTGCTTCCCTCTGTCCTTCCCCGCCGACATGTGCATCCACCCTAGCAACCCGACACCGTCCCAAACACACCTTTAACATCGCCATTACACTAAAACCAATACTATTTCACGCCACTGCACTCGAGCCACGGGTATTTCGGTCACTGCATAAGGTAATCACGGTGGTCTAAACCTTCCTTACCTTCTATGAGGTGAGAAATGGTCGCTAGGGTTAGGTCAATGGCTATGCTGCAATGTAGAGGTCCTGCTCGCCGGTCGTCCCGCGCGTCAAAGGGCTTGTGGGGACGCCTTCCTCTACTCTTACGTCACGGGGATCACGTCACCGCCGCCGCCACTCGCCACCCAATCACAGCGCAGAACACTCACGCAGATGCCAAACCTCCGCTTCCTTGGCCTTTAATTTCCATTTAATTAAACATTTGATCCACAAACTATCAACTTATCATTATTTACCTTGTTTTTATACATTTACGATATGTATTTGATCCATATTAATGCATTTTGGGTATTACAATATTGATTACAGTTTAGAATTTTGGACAGTTGGCACAATCTAGGGAGGTTGAACATGCTGGAGGAGGCCAATGGCGCGAGGAGGCGGGAAGCATCCTCACACCCTTGTAAAAACTCATGATTTGGCGGGAAAAACATATATCTGAAAACCCATTGAAACAAATCCTAAATTATGATTCCAAACATCATACATAACCTTGTGACTCAAGATTAGACGGTTTGGATTAGTGGAAAGAAAATAATCTTTGGTAAGCATTGGTATATCAGAATTCAATAGGGGTTTCATTGTATCAGGAGCGAAATGATCGAAGAAATTTGTGAACTTATGTTAAGTGACATATATATCTCCCTGGCAACCGCAACAAGTTAACAACACAAGCGCAGTGAACTTTTGATCCCAAACTGAAGTAGAATCATGTTTTGCGACCCAAACTATTCTATTCGTAATGCATGACGCAAACATATAATGTGACCAGATTTTTTTAAGCTAAAAGCGGGACATTTCATATATATATTATTAGATATATTTTTCCACAGCGCACATCACTGGCTGCTGTATTTATTCTACCGTAGATAACAGTGAAGTCGCCACCTGCAGTGAAAAAAATTAAGTCGCCAGGCGCCAAATATTACGAATTATATATTAATATATAATATATATATATATAATATAATATAGCATCACTACTGATTTTTATGTGCCACTGAAGATGTTACACAGTAGTTTATATAATGACTGTATAATCTACCCTGTTTCAGCGTTGTTTTATGCTTTGTATCTGCAAATATAATTGTTGCGCATTTTGCTTCTTACGTTTTTCTTCGCACGACGCCAGACAGCAGCTGATCACCTTTCGGGCGACAGGACACAGACTTGCCTGATCTTTCAAACTTGAATAGAATTTGTTTTCATGTTGGCAGAGGAATTTTTATATATCCAAGCATCTTCCGCAGCTAATATATATAGAGACGTGTTTTACTTTACCTCTAATTTCCCTGAATTCCTCAGAGTGGCGACTCAACTGTTGGGTTAAAATACTAGCTGGCGACTTTACTGTAGTAGGTATAGTGAGGTCGCCACTCGGTTTTATTTTTGTAATTTGTTCATTTATAGCCCTAATATGACACAGATGAAGACACAAAATGACACAGACTTTCCAAATAGACCCTTCTAACTTTCCTGAAATCATGGATGTACAAATGTAAGTATTAACGCCACCACACGTCTGTAAATAACAAAGAAACGTAGAACTGGCGACTTCACTGTTATCTACGGTAGGTAGGTAATGAATGGATATTCAGACTGCAGAAACGCTCATTGAATGTGCACTTTCTCTTTGACATGTGATAAAAAATCCTGGACTCTACGGTAGGTAGTCTATGCTAACTATCCCCCAAACTGAGAAGAGACATAGACAAAAGTACAAAGGAGATCAACAAAACTTGTACTAACCATAAAACACCGTGTTTTCTGTCGTCCAAGTTTGTTTTGTCCCTGTGTTTTTGTCGTCCAAGCACGGTCTTGGATACGAAGACCGTTTTTTGTCGCGTTTGAAAAAGGATTGGTTTCAGCGACAAAAACACAACAAGCTTGGTAGGAGCCGAAATAATAATCAATGCAAAACATTGCAAACAATATCACAAAGTAGTATAACACACATTTCAGCAATTAAGTGTTATTGGATTGGGATTCGTTAGTTAATGAAGAAAGACTGAAAAAACTGGACTTACCCAAATAGGCCACTGCACTGAATATTAATTAAGATCCCGTTCCAAATGTCCATAAATCTTGATTAGATAGGCAACTTGCTGACAACTGGGTGCTAGTGACCAATATTTGATGTTATTTCAACCAAAATAAGGCAATCTTAAAGTAATCGTCCAGACCATTTCATCATTCCTGATTTAATGCAATCAAATTATAGCCATTAACGAGTATATCAACAATATGTCGTCACTTTTTGCATCCAGTCAGCCGTTTTTAAATAATCCGCAATCAAAATCTGCAAATTCCCCGAGTTCTCAAAATACTCCTCAAGGTTTGCAGACGACGCAGCACGGCTCGGTGACGTAATAACAGGAAGAAGGTCTCCTCTCCCCGCGCAGATTCAGAAGCACGTAAACACAAGAGATAAATATAGTACTTGAAGATTTTTGGGTGTTTCTCATTGATTTTTTTTTGCGATATGCCACATGCATGCATCCTTTATGGGTGCAGCAAGACAGCTGTGCCTTTCGAGAGAAGTTTGCACACGTTTCCGACTGATACGACAACGTTAAATGTGTGGAAGAGATTTGTACGGCGGACTCTCTCTCTCTCTCTCTCTCTCTCTCTCTCTCTCTCTCTCTCTCTCTCTCTCTCTCTCTCTCTCTCTCTCTCTCTCTCTCTCTCTCTCTCTCTCTCTCTCTCTCTCTCTCTTTCTCTCTCTCTCTCTCTCTCTCTCCTTTCTTTCTTTTTCATCTACTATTTCTTCTCCCTCCTTCTCCTTTTCCTTAATTATTCCTGTTCATCCTCCACGAGAGAGAGAGAGATGAGAGAGAGAGAAAGGAGAGAGAAAGAGAAAGGAAAGAGAGAAGGGAAAGGAAGGAGAGAGAGAGAGAGAGAGAGAGAGAGAGAGAGAGAGAGAGAGAGGAGAGAGAGAGAGAGAGAGAGAGAGAGAGAGAGAGAGAGAGAGAGAGAGAGAGAAAGGGAAAGGAAGGAGAGAGAGAGAGAGATGAGAGAGAGAGAGAGAGAAGGGAAAGGAAAGGAAGGAGAGAGAGAGAGAGAGAGAGAGAGAGAGAGAGAGAGAGAGAGAGAGAGAGAGAGAGAGAGAGAGAGAGAGAGAGAGAGAGAGAGAGAGAGAGAGAGAGAGAGAGAGAGACTCGCCCGGCGTGGTAACTCTGCAGCAGAAATACATAACTGGCAATTAGAGAGAACTGCAACTCCGAAATGCCAGTGGTCGCTGGCAGTTTTAACTCACAATTTGGTGAAAAGTTGGTCAACTTGAAAGAAAAATATGGGCTTATTCCACTGCACTTAAAACACAAAAGTATAATTTTAAGAACGATTTTCTTCTATATGTATATTGTATAGAAGCCTGATTCTGTAAAACATGTATTTAACCAAATAACCATGTAGGTTATAGTTGAGGAGGCGAGGTAAATGTTACTCTATGATATTATACAGTCAATAACGTATGTTTAGAAGTTATCTATACCTAGGCAGTCATATGTTCCTGTTATTATTGTGTATCAATCAGATAGAAAGCCTGGAAGTGCAATGAGTCGACGCGTGAAGTAGCAATGTTTTGATTCAATCTCCCCGCAACAATCTCCCCGCCACCACTCCCCGCCGCGGCGTGTCGCCTCCACAATTATAACCTACATTGTCGCAGCAACAAGCCGATTTCGGCATTCTTTATTCTTCGTTTTTCCAAGGCATTTCTTATTGTATTTTGACAAGGGTTTGCCAGACGCAGCAGTACTGTCTTAGAAAACAGTGTGAACATCGCCCAAATTTTACATGCCACAATATACATGTAAAAAATATATTAAGCTTTGCTACTCGAGGCGAGTAATTTGCATTAAATTGCTATCTTAGAACGTTCAATCGTAATGCATGTCATGCATACACTTACTAGAACAACAGAAGAACGTTCTTTTTTAGTATTCAGATGCGGTGCATCAATATTTATCGCGAAATTGATTTATGAAAAATATTAGTCGCGGAGGGAAAACACAGTAGACCAACCTTTGAGTTAAAACTGCCAGCGACCACTGGCATTTCTCGAGTTGCAGTTCTCTCCAATTCGAGAGAACTGGAACTCAAAATGCCAAGGGTCGCTGGCAGTTTTAACTCACTTTTTTGATAAAAAGTTGGTCTACTGGAAAACAAAATATGGGCTTATTCCACTGCACTTAAAACACAAAAGTATAATATTAAGAACGATTTTCTTCTATATGTATATTGTATAGAAGCCTGATTCTGTGAAACATTGTATATAACCAAATAACCAAGTAGGTTATAGTTGAGGAGGCGATGGAAATGTTACTCTATGATATTATATAGTCAATAACGAATGTTTAGAAGTTATCTATACCTAGGCAGTCATATTTTCCTATTATTATTGTGTATCAATCAGATAGAAAGTCTGGAAGTGCAATGAGTCGACGCGTGAAGTCGTAACGTTTTGATTCAATCTCTCTGCCACAATCTCCCCGCCCACCACTCCCCGCCGCGGCACGTCGCCTCCTCAATTATAACCTGCATTGTCGCAGCAACAAGCCGATTTCGGCATTCTTTATTCTTCGTTTTTCCAAGGCATTGCTTATTGTATTTTGACAAGCGTTTGCCAGACGCAGCAGTACTGTCTTAGAAAACAGTGTGAACATCGCCCAAATTTTACATGTCACAATATACATGTAAAAAATATATTAAGCTTTGCTACTCGAGGCGAGTAATTTGCATTAAATTGCTATTATAGAACGTTCCATCGTAATGCATGTCATCCATATAATTAGTAGAACAACAGAAGAACTATATTTTTTTGTATTCAGATGCGGTGCATCAATGTTTATCGCGAAATTAATTTATGAAAAATATTAGTCGCTGAGCCACAACACAGTAGACCAGCCTTTGAGTTAAAACTGCCAGCGACCACTGGCATTTCTCGAGTTTCAGATCATTGGAATTCAGACCGTCGGCCAGGGAGCTGAGACTCTCATGGGACCACACTGCTACAAGAGTGCCCGCCACTGGGCCAGACTGTGGCAGACTTGGTGTGACACACCAAGGCAGACTGCCTTGTATGGCAGTCTGCATCACAAAACAGTCAACACTCCCTTGGCTGTCACACTGTCTGCCTTCCCGCCCGCATATTTTCCAAATCTATGCTATAGTTAATGCTAGTATGTGGTTTCCGAGTAATGACGTTTGATTGTAGCTCCAAAACTAACCATAGGATTTTCTCGAAAGTACCTTCATTGTGATTCCCACACACACCTGGTTTCCCTTTCTTACCAATCCATGTTTTGGAGAAGTGCCAGGTCCTCCTGCTGAACCTCAGGCTCCGCTAACATCTGTTCGTCAGCCTAGTACTCTGGCTCAAACATATAGGGTTGGGCTCCCATCACAATCTAAGGTTCGTTTTCCTCATATACGCGACCAGCATAATTTCTTTCGGTCTCAGATTGAGCATCGTACTCTAGATCTGTCACAGCGACAGATTCACTGTCTGACTCCGAAGTAAAATCGCTCATCATAACATTGACCTTGACCCACCGATATGCTAACTTAACCAAATCTAACCTAAGCTAACCTAACCTAACCAAATCTAACCTATCCTAACCTAACCAAATCTAATCTAAACTAACCTAACCAAATCTAGCCTAAACTACCCAAATCTAACCTACCCTAACCTAACCTCCTAGCGGGGGGGTTGGGGGTTCTCGACAAACTAAACAAATATAACCTAACCTCCTAGCTCCTATAGACTCCATAGTGTGGGCTAAATGACTCCGTAGTGTGGGCTAAATGACTCCGTAGAGTGGGCGAAATGACCTGTGGGCGAAATGACTCTATGGTGTGGCGAAATGGCATGTGGGCGAAATGACCGGATACCAACCTAACCATTACTGTCGGCGAGTTTTCCCGATTTGTGTAGGGACAAAAATATCCGTAGACGACAGTACCATGCAGGTACCATGAGGCAAGGATGGGTAATGTCACCGTGGTTATGCAACTTGTTTATGGATGGAGTAATAAGATAAATCAAAGCAAAGGTTGGTGATGTTGGTATAGACTCAAGAGTATTCATTGGCTCGTCAAGTAACACTTAAACCATGATGTACCACTACTTATTATGAGAAAAGACTACAAAAGGAACTCAATTAATAAGGTATTTTAATACTATCATAACCATGAATATGTACAGCCTACAAAGAGAAGATTACGACGATGAAAAAAATTCGAGTTGTTTTGGGCAAAATTGATATTCCAGGTGCTATATTTCCGTGCTCGCTGACAACATATAGAAGACCTGGGGTTTGATGGTTTGATGTGCGAAGGCTTCTAAACCAGGAAACAGTCACAGCAGAGTCTCATTAAGAAGTAAGCAAGTGGTAGGGACACATTACGTACCTACCAGTTGCTTACCTTTTGACGAGGCTCTGTTATGACTCTGTTTTCTTGGTTTAGAAGCCTCTGCACATCAGCCATTACCTCAGGTCTTCTCTATAGTGTTGTCAGCGAGAACAGAGCACAGTAATATAGCACCTGGAATATCAATTTCGCGCAAAATAACTCGAAATTCTTCCATCGCCGTAGTTTTCCCTTCGTAGGTCCACCCGCGGCGACCCCGCCTTATCCCCACAATGCACCGATGTAAACAAACCGTGACGTAGTTATGTCTGGGGCCCATTGCCCACACGACACCGGGAGCAGTTAAGGAAACGAGGCATGACTCATGTTTTGGGGGAGGCCTGTCCCATACGTCCAATAAGACGATCCACCACTCATGCGCTAAGGGAGTCCCTTGGCTTTGCGCTAATCCTTATCAGCTGTAAGCTTAATCCTTATGTAGCGGTTCAGGAGGTTTGGTTATCCAGAAGGTTGTGTTTTCGGATGCCATGTAGCGCGCCAGAGGTACGATGATTACTTTTCATTTCATCCCGCCGCGCGGAGAGGCAACAGCTTGCTCCCGGCTCCTGCCTCACCCCAGCCGACCCCATGGCCGGAGATTTCCGTGGCGGAGTAATTCGCCGTAGGATACTCTGGGTGGATTTAACCACTCATCTTCATCATTTATACATTTTTTCTCATCTTCACTGTCTTTCTTAAGTATATCTTTTGCGTCTTATTACCCAGTAATGTGAATATATATAAGCACACTCAATGAGAGACGAATCTTCTTGTAAATCAAGGAAGCGTAGCTTTGCTTGTTACTCAATCACGGGGAAGCGAGACCATAGCTGAGGCAGCGCGGCCTCTCTCAACTGCCTGTTGTTCTTCGTCAGGTGGCAGCCTGTCCCTCCACAATATCGGTGTAATGCATCTCACCATGTAGCGACATGATTTGTTCTCCGTCAGGAAGCAGCCTAGCTGCCATTCCTCAGTCAAGAGGCAGCTCGGCATATCTCACCATGTAGCGACCTCATTTTGTTCTCATTATTTATACATTATTTCTCACCTTCACTGTCTTTTTACGAATATCTTTTGCGTCTCGTTACACAGTAATGTGAATTAATATCAGCGCACTCGATGAGATACAATTACTGTACGAATCCTATAGTTGTAAATAAAGGTAGCGTAGCTTTGCTGTTAAAATTTGGCCTTCCTTGTCTACCTAGTAGGGTGGGTTGGGGATGTACCATACACTTTTTTTTTTTTAAATCAGGAAAAATAAAATTGAGTGAAATCTGAATTTTTTTATTATGTATTACAAAATATAAGATATGGACTACATTATGTGTAAGGCACAACTCTGGCAACATGATAAAAGCAACTGAAAAATAGGCCCGAAAAAAAAAACTAAAAACGTACGGACCATCCATAGGTGAGGACGCTCCATACAGAGATATTTATCGATAAGTAAAAAAAAAAATTGAAAATAAAAAAATCAAGCACAGTTGAATTAGGGCAACATATTTCATGAAATGGACCCTAGTGATGAAATCAAATCAATTTATATTAGCAATATAATAGTGCAAGCAATTTTAAAATAAATTTAAAAAAGTGAAAGTAAAAAAAGTGAAAATAAATTTTGACTTTGAAGTTCCTGGATTTTTTTTTTTAATATATATTTGCAATCCTATTAATACTTTCATTACCCTACATAATGTACTTAATCATGGAAGTGTTTCTGTAGCACTTCCAGAAGGGAAACATAAATTAATAATTATTTATAATAAATGCAGATGATTTAATGCAATATTTGGCATATTTTAATTTGATTGAACTTAACACTGCTTGGAATTACCTTTAGAATGTAGATATAGGCCTATAGCCTAGTTTCATTAGGCTACACAATCTTGACAGCATGGATTAACCTAGTTTAGGCACCTTAACCACCTTACCTAATATTGTAGCCTCTTAACGAGTGTGCAAATTTGATGAACCGCTGAAGCCTAGCGGTTGGGGCTGCCAAAGGAGCCAGCAAGACCCTATCACTTGATCAGGCTCTATTTTCTGCTATGTCCTCTATCCCAGGGAAGATGAAGGTGTTCCTTCACCCATTTTGGTGGACTTTCTTAGATACGACACATTAAACTTAGTGGGGTTTTTCGGCACAATCAATAATTTTGGAAACATAATTGACAGGAGTGCCCTTCATCTTCCCTTCCTCGACTTTTTGTTTCCACCAAGATGAAATCCCCCCACTCCGGAGCCTTATTTCGAATATGCTAGCAGCTTTTTCAAGTGGTGGGGGATCATCGCCCAAAATCTTCGTCTGAATTTCAGAAGATTTCATTCAGTTCCAGCTGAGCATCCAATGCCTCTGAACTGTCCGAATCGTGTTCGGGAGGTGGGGCCTTTTTGGTGGCCTTCTTCTGGGGTGGAACACTCTTCTTCTCTTTCCGCGCCTGTTTTTCTCTCAAGCCCTCTATGGCCTCGCTGTCTTCCGTCAAAATACAGGATTTCACTCTTTCCTCCCTTGCCAAGGGGTCTGGGAGGGCCTTTGGGATATGGGCGGACATGTTCAGGGGATATAAACTTCCACAGGACCTTGTGGTTCATTGTTGGGTGTTGCTGGAGCTTGTGGATCGTTGATGTCGGTCGTTGGAGTTTGTGTATCGTTGCTGTCGGTCGGTAGAGTTTGTGGATTGTTGCTGTCATTTTCCAAATCAGATCGACCTGCCTCGTACGTGTCTCACTTCCTGGGCTTCATGATTGCGCTCTTCGTTTTCAATATTGGTTTGTACCTCTGGGTGGTCTAATGTGGCCTCGTTGATGACTGCTGTGTGTATCTCTGCAATGGGGGGAGCCTCTCTTTCACTGACAGAGGATGCAAGATAATCAATGTCTGTGAAAATGTCCCGATTTATTGGCCATATGCCTGTGGCTCTAAAACCAGCGAGAACATTATTGGGCGTGCATGCTCTGATCCAGGCCTGTGAAGCCATTTCAGGGATGATTTGCTCACGGACAGGAGTGTGGGGATTATTGAGCTGGTAGTCCGACATTAGCACACGATAGCAGGACTTGAAGGGGCCATAAACACTTACATCTAAGGGTTGTAGCTTTGCAGTTGTGTGTGGGGGAAGAGTCACAATGACTATGCCATTGTTGATGGCATAGTCATTGTGACTTCTTAATCGATCTGATTTGGAAAATGACAGCAACAATCCACAAACTCTACCGACCGACAGCAACGATACACAAACTCCAACGACCGACATCAACGATCCACAAGCTCCAGCAACACACAACAATGAACCACAAGGTCCTGTGGAAGTCATATCCACTGAACATGTCCGCCCATATCCCAAAGGCCCTCCCAGACCCCTTGGCAAGGGGAGGACAACATACTGTGGATGAACCGTACAGCAAGCTTTTCATGATGTACGGTACATCCACATGTTACACAAGGACATTTAAAAATAATAATAAACTTGTAAACATTTCTAATTAACCAACTGATGTTTGAAACAAAGGTCAGAGGATGTTTATTTGATATGCACCCCCTTAATTAAGTGTATTTTTTAATGTTCTTGTTCAGTTACTAAACACAAGAAACATACTGGTAAAACACCATAAGGATTATGAACGATGAATGAAATCACTACTGTGATAGGTGTCACTATCTAATATTATGTTGCTGCATCCTACTTGACATTATTGAAACACATAACCCATACCAGATTTTAATTTTTTTTGTTTACACTGTGGATGTTACGTACATTTAAAAACCACACTGTACGAAGTGTCCATATGACGCCATTCACATGTAAACAAACATTTCGGATCGTTCGTGTGGCTGGAATGTCTTTATATCCCTTTGGTACATCACAACTGAACACATTTCGATACTTAGGCTAATACCTTACCCCCACACTGCTGGCATATTCATGAACACAAGAGACCATGAAATGGAAGCCAAATATTACATGGGACATGCCAAAAACAACAAAACTCACCTCAAAAATTATCCAAGCGCCTACCATCCAAATCTCTCCCGCTCAGCTGATCTAACCCATTTTCTCCTACTACATTTATACGGTGACTATCCTAAACCTATAAATAGGGCCAAGGGAGCATTTGTACGTTACATCCATATGTACGGTATCTCCCCAACCCACCCTACATGTAGCTATAGGTGGCAGGGCATGACAGGTTCTGGCTTTCCGGTTTTTTCCCCTTAAGCGGCTATTACACGGGCACTATTCTGCTCAGTGAGCAGATTTCACTGAGCAGTTTTGAGGATTTTGCTCGATGAAAGCCTGTTTGGTTGAGCAAACAGAGAACTACTTCGAAGCTATTTTTGCTCGTCATTTGAGTGAGCAAAAACGTTTTCTGTTATAAAGGACCGAAATTAGTGGATGACTATATTATTTATTGCAAGATCATTTTCTTCTAAAACTCAAAAAGACATCAACATGCTTGCTGACTGGACAGACGAGATGGAAAGCTTACTGATTGACTTAGTTCAGGCACATCCTACAATATGGAACATATATATAGCCCTTTATTTGTTAAAAAAACATTAAAAAAGAAAAGATGCACCCTCAATGCCTAAGAAGCCTGACCTAAGTCATTTATTTACGGTGATACACAGGCGACAGGTGTGTAGTGACAGGTGTGGTGTATATGGTAAAGCGAGAGAGGCTAAGAGTGCAGTGTTAGCACCCGAGTGTGTGTGTCTGACCTAAAGAGCGAACGCGTAGTTCTCGTCCACTATAACGGCGTCAGCCCCGTACCACCACGGCCACGGGTACGGCGCGGGCCACAGTGGTCCATAGAAGCTACTCACGGGGATTACAGGAAGTTTAAATGAATCAAAAGCCTTTGGCCTAATCAAAAAAAAATTTCTTAATTTGGTATGTTGAATTGAAAGTAGTTAGTTTCGTACACTGATTTTGAGTATTTTCGTACATACCTGGTGTCATTTCGTAACTCTAGTAGTCAAGTTCAACTCTGCGCTGACTGTACGAAACGACTATGGTTTCATATAGACTACGAAACAACTTTTGGTAATAATGGACGAGAGTTTCGCGGTCGTTTTCAGAGACACCAACTATTTTTGGTAAAACTTTGGAAGAAGTCCTTCACCCCTATCTTTTTTTTTCTTCCCCCTATAGCCAACAAGCGTGGAGAACTGGCGGGAATACGGGGTTTTTGGGTGAGGGAAGCAAATATAAGTGATTTATGGCTCCCAAAAAAATCATCAAAGTCACTATAAGTAAAAATCTAACCTAACCTAACCTTAACCACAAAGTATACCTAACCTAACCTAACCTTAACCACAAAGTATACCTAACCTAACCTAACCTTAACCACAAAGTATACCTAACCTAACCTAACCTTAACCACAAAGTATACCTAACCTAACCTAACCTTAACCACAAAGTATACCAAACCTAACCTAACCTTAACCACAAAGTATACCTAACCTAACCTAACCTTAACCACAAAGTATACCTAACCTAACCTTAACCACAAAGTATACCTAACCTAACCTAACCTAACCTTAACCACAAAGTATAAACCTAACCTTAACCACAAGGTATACCTAACCTAACCTAACCTTAACCACAAAGTATACCTAACTAAATTAAACCCCAAAATTACCTAACCTAACCCCAACCTTAACCCCAAAATAACCCCAACAACCTAAACCTTAAACCCCAAAGTATACCTACCTTAAACCCCAAAAATAACAACCTAACCTAACCTAACCTTAAACCCAAAGTATCCTAAATAACCTAACTGGGCTTAAATTTTTTGAGGCACCTATATTTCATAGCGGCCGGGGGGTTAACCAAGNCCCTCCTACATACCTTATGGCGCCCTTGGGAAGAGAGAAGTCTTATCCGGATGATAGTACTTTTTTTCTTGCCGCCAAACACAGCAACTGCCACTCTTTAGTACTTGGAGCCTTTTTGAAAATTTGTTGTTGTAACGGAACTGAGGTCTTTGTCTTGGACTGGTCCTCCAGTATGCATCGTCTGCCCGCCGCACCCGCCGCGCCATCTCCAGCAAAAAAATCGCATTGACACCTGTCCTCACCCTCGGCCATTGAACTCTCTTATCCTCTATGTACTATCCTTGGGCGGGACCTGCGTGTCCCGTCAGCCGGGCTCCCCCTTGATCAGGCCGGCACTCCCCCTTATTAACAAACAAACCACAAACCTGTCCGTCTCAGCCCGTCACCAAAACCTTCAAAGGGGCGGGCAGCTCTTCACCCCCTTCAGGCGTAATGGACACAGCACAACACTCATCATCATTCATGCACGTGTTCTCCTCATGTCTGATTCACAATGTTCCCTCCTTAAGGTCGAAACCGAGGAGTGGTCGAAGAAGAATGCGCACCGCGGGGCTCGAACAGGCTTTGCAGTGGTTGGCAACGCCCCGCCCCTCACCTTGCGGCACCTCCAGGGCGTCTTTTACATCCTGGGCCTTGCGTGGGTGGTGTGCGGGGCTGTACTGGTGCTGGAGCGGCGCGCCATCCACTGCCGAGGGAGGCTGTCTGGGACCCTCAGCGGCTGATCCTTGGGGCTGTTTCTGTGTCTATTACTGGCTAGCTGGCTATCTATCTGTATTGTGTTGTTACCTGTCTATTAGACTGGTTATAGTTACCCAATGCCCGGTAGTAATGTGGGGTCTCTCTCTCTCTCTCTCTCTCTCTCTCTCTCTCTTCTCTCTTCTCTCTTCTCTCCCTTCTCTCCCCCCCCCCGCAAGGACGGCAAGACAGAGACATATAGGCATAACCTGCATCCGATAAACATGTGTCGGCATGTTGATGCATGAACCAAGCCTCGTGGAAGGACTATCTAATTATTTATTTAGGCGGGTTCATAAAAAAAATCGACGTCACTACAATTAATGAGAGAGGAATTAACTCATCCAAACATTCAAAAGCTTTCTTTAGTAATGGCATAGCCGAACACGAGAACAAATCGTCAGCCTCGTGTTGCCGTGTTTTTGCGAAATATTGTCAACGCGCGAAATCCTGTAGAGCCCTCCATATTTCACTGGTTTTACAGCCTCACTGCTGCCCTGATATAGATTACATGCAACATTGAAGCACTAGGTTACCATGAGAACAATTATAAGGATTAATAGTTACTCAAAAGCTTAAAATATCCACGTCAAAAAGTTCAAACAGGAGTATGGTTCTTATAATCATTATGATTTGTCGGATACCAGTGCATCTAACTACCTCATAAAAAAAGTGTTTCAGAAAACCCCTTTGTAACATGGTTTAGCGCAATAAGCTACAAACATGCAAATCAAAGTGAAAAAGCTTAACCTTTTCGTAGTTACCTAAGTATATTTTTTGATTTACATGTTTTACAGCATTACTGCTCCCCTGAAACATGTTACAGGGTACTCTGTGACACTTATTATTTTGAGAGTAGTTAGATGCCTGGTATCCAGACAAATCTGAATAATATACTTGATAAGAACCTTTACCCCCGTTTCAACTTTTGACGTGGATATTTTAAGCTTTTGAGTAACTATTATTACTTGTAGTGTTCTCATGGAAAGCTAGTGCCTCACTGTTGCCTGTAACATGTATCAGGGCAACAGTTAAGCTGTAAAACGGTTTATGGAACTGTCGCCAATAGGAACTGTCGCCGAAGCACCAAACGAGAACTGTCGCCGACGGTGGAACGCTCGCCGACGCGGAAATTTTCGGCGACAGCTCCACTTGGAATAGATGAAAAGGAAGAGTAAAGGGTTATGGAACTGCCCTTCTTGGAAGACTATGAAGAGTTTGTTGTCCCCCACCCAAACGAGGCCCATGCTGGGGGTGGTTGGGCAAATCTTGCGCGGGGCATTTCTAAAACTTGATGCGCTTCAGTGGCTGTCGAGCTGTCGTCACTGCCGTTTCTTTTTTACTATCAAAGGCTTATTACTATTATTTACAAGGATTTTTTCATAATATTGAATGATTATAATTATTATTACAAGGATCTTTCCTTACATGAGAGGCTTATAATACCATTATTGGCTCTCTCTGGGGTTTATGGAACTGTCGCCGATGGGAATTCTCGCGAAACACCAACGAGAACTCTCGCCGACGTGGAAATGCCCAACCTAACCTGGACATTGGCACCTAACTTAACCTAACTGATAAAGGGTATTGCTTAGTATTTCATCCCTGTATGCAGAAACACAGGTAAAACTTGATTAAATGTATATATTGGGGCCTGTAATATCAAGAATTGGAACACTCGACGACGGCGGCGAGAGTTCCGATTGGCAACAGTTCCAGGTACCCTCTCTGGTACAAGTCAGCCAGTGATGCGCATCGAAGCGATACTAAAGCCGTGTTTTTGTCGTCCAAGCACCGTCTTGGATTACGAAGACATACCCAAGATTTGCTGTTTTTGAGCGCGGTCTTGGTACGAAGACGGGACTAGAGAACAAGCATTAGAAAACGGTAGTTTCGGCGCCGCGTGGCTTTGTTGTGATGCCGTACAGATGCGGGGAAACCATGCCTATCTTCATAACCATCAGGAATAGCAAACAAGCGTTGCGAAGACACCTCTCAGGCTGTCTTGTAGAAAATTATCCCGTGGAAACAAGAGAAAAGAAAGGACATTGGAGCAGAATATGACGAGTGGCTGAGGTTAAAGGCGTATTCTGCGGGGGTGCAAGAGAAATTTCGCTTGCAAGAGAAAATATTTCGCTTCCTCAAATTTCGCTTACTGTTCAATCATCCTGAGAAGATGATTGCCCGACCCGCAAGAAATTTCTTGCGGGAGCAAGCGAAGAAGTGAGTGAAGTGCGTCAGCGTTCGGCTGACGTGGCGATGCTTTCTGCTTCAGTAAAAGAATGACAACAGTGTACTTTCGACAAAATCAATTACACATTTCTTATTTTAATGTCTCATCATAAAAGTTTGAATCAAATAAGGGAGGTTGCGGCGTGAAATTAAGGATAATATAATCGTCACAGCTGTATATATTGCTTTATATGCATTCGAACAGCTGGAGGTAAACATTGGAATGTGCGACTTGTCAACAAAGCCGTGTTGACCGAAAATCAACAACTTCACACACTTCACTCTTACCCGATTTGCTGACAATACCATTAGATATTAAGAAACACTGAGACCACTATCAGCTTCCTAAGGAAATTTTGCATCGCATTAGTATACATTTATAACTAATGTAAGTACAGGTATACGAGAACAAGGATTAAATAAAACAGTGCATAAACATTTTCTCCCACTTGTTTGGCTTCATCACTTCATTGCTCGGCTACTTATGATCACATTAAATTTCTAACACGTTTCCTGAATCTGCACACTTTTTTTACTATGACGGTATATGATACGTCCCAGTGTGAGAATATCTAGAGGGTCAAAATAGTCATTTTGATCTTTGTTTTGCTTACATCTCAGCCGGCGCGTCGCCTTCTCATGGAGCAAGCGACGGTCGAACGTATTCTGCGGGGATACAGCAAGAGAAAAGTGACCGCTTGCAAGCGAAATTTCACTTGCTCCCCCGCAGAAAAAGCCTTAAGAAAGGCCCCACTTTACATGAAAAACCCAAAATAATGTGACAAAGTAGTAATGACAAATGGTTGTAGAAGAAGAAATAACGGCATATAACGGATAGATAAAGAGATATGGTGTTATAACTGATGAGAAGCCGCTGTCTGTTATGTGTATTGCTACACTTTTCCAATACTCGGGGAAAATTAGGTTATTATGGACGAGAACTGCGCGGTCGCTACCGCCGTTACCAATTACGTTTTCTATATTATTTTTTGCTCAGTATATTGTACATTATTAATCCACTCCCGTGTAACCTTCAAAATGTATATACATATTGTAGAAATAATAAAGTTGGTTAATACGCATACACTACAGACACACACTCCCCTTTTTAGAGGCCCCCCAACCTATAGGAGGTTAGGTTAAGGTTCGGGTTTGGTTCATAATCTCGCCGGGGGATCGAGGGGGGGAACCCCCCCCCCCCCCCGTTATGGGGTTAGGTTAGGTTTGGTTCAGGTAATAATCCTCCCAGCAGGCAGCAGGACGAGACAAGCGGACTACTCGGCAGCTGGCGGGTGGGCTGGCGAATGCCAGGGGCGGGGCGGGGCGCACTTATTTTCGTACAATTCTGTCACTTCTCTGGTTTCTGAGACCCTGACTTATTTGTCAGGCTGGTAAAGTTTTTGTGCTTTTTCTGATGGACGTACATTGTTATCAATGGAAACGGCGAACTTAGGATTTGGTGATGAAAAAGAAAAGAAAAATGTATTGGGTTTCCGGAAAATAAAAATACCTCCATCTGAAAAAAAACCATTAATTTTAGGCAAGGAGAAACTAGTCAGTGTCTCAGAAAATGACCGCGCAGTCCTCGTCCATTTTTACCATGAAAAATAAATAGTTTTTGAAAAACCTTACTCTCTGTTTAGTAGGAATTAGGTCAAATAAATTGGTTAGTTAACGTTGTTGGGAGTCCAGGTTAGGGTTTAATTTCCTTTGGGTTTTATTTATAATGATAGTGCTTTATGGAATCATACACGTTATCTTTAATACCCTCAGACTTATCTTTTTTAATTAAATATTTTTAATAATCTTTACATAGTGTATCTTGCAAGTGGCTCCTACTCAGCATATACCCCAAAAAATATTACCTTATTCCCCATTATCCAAAAAACTTTGCTAAATTTCCAGTTTGACACCGAATTCACTTTGGTGGACGAAACAATTTTTTTCTGATGAGTTTTTATGTGTTTTGAATCAAGCTTCTAACCGTTTCTGTTGCAAATAATTTTTTCAGTGATTTGCGACAAATAATGATTGAAAAACAAAATTCAACATAACAGAACCTATACCTAACCTAAACTTAACCTAACCTAACCTTTGCCTAACCTAACCTAACCTTTACTTAACATAACCTAACCTTTACCTAATATAAGCTATACCTAACCTAACCTTCACTCCCCTCCGGGCCCTCCCCCCCAAAAAAGTGATTGCCTCAGAAACGGTTAGCAGATTAATTCAAACCACATCAAAAACTCACCAGAAAAAAATAATCACAGTTCCTTGTGCAACGTGAATAATAAAGAAATGTGCATGCCTGCAGTCGCACACACACCATATTAGGCAGGGCAGTCAGAATAATGACACTCATAATCACCACATTATATCAAGAGAGGTGAATTTGTGACATTAATATAACTGAGACGTTTTCGGCTGATGCGGAATGTTGTTTCTCATATATAATATATCTGAAGAGACTGGACTGGATGTATATTGACACTCATCGTCACCACACATAACACATAAGGTAAATAGTTAGGCAAGAGAAACGCAGGTCCCATCCTGGCTATATTTTCGGTGCTTTTGACAACTGGTTACCCTTTCGGCGCCGTGTTGTTATTGTTTATTTTAACCTTCATAATATACCTTCAGTATTCACCTCAAAGTGATAACACTTGCTGAAATGTGTGTTATGCTACTTTATGATATTGTTTGCAATGTTTTGCGTTGATTATTATTTCGGCTCTTACCAAGCTTGTTGTGTTTTTGTCGCAGAAACCAATCAAGACAAAAAACGGTCTTCGTACCAAGACGGTGCTTGGACGACAAAGGTCACAAGACGAAGAAGAAGAAGATCACGCCAAGATGGAGTATGGACGGTTTATGGCGGAAATTATATATCTACTTATACCGCTCATCCTCTCCCAAGTATATTGAATATGTGAATGTCGGCTATAAGGGTTGGGTTAGATGAGATATGTGGGGTATTATTTAGTAAGTTGATATCAAAAGGAATAACTTAGCACTACTTAATACTGCGTGAAGCGGCGCAGATGAGGATGTTATCGGGGAGGGGCGTGGCCGACCGACCCGCGGTGCCCACAACTCAAAACAGCCTTAGTCAAGAACATAAGGAAACTACAAGAGGCCGGTAGTCTTACACGTGGTAGTTCCTTCAATACATGTGCATAACCTACATCCACCTTTCATCCCTATGCACTATTTACGAAGGCAACAATAAAATATTTTTTTCCGAATGCCTGCAAGTCTTGTACCGTAGATGCCAGTAACCACCAGAACGTTTAAACACTTTGTATGAATATGAATACAAAAATGTTGAGAAAGATTTTATATATATATATATATATATATATATATATATATATAATATATATATATATTTATATATAATATATTTTATATAATATATATATATATATATATATAAAATATATATATATATTTAATTATGTCACGGAGGGATTCCATAGTGTCGTAGATGATTATAGAATTCTCAAAGGAATGGATACTTATATTGCAAATAGGAGAAAGGAGTTTGGAAATTTAGATTTCATAATTTGTACCCCTGGAGATTTTTTAATTAAATAAATGAATACTTTCAAAAATTGATGATTTAATTTTATGGCATTAAAATGTGTGGGTTTAAAATGTATTTACAAATGTATTTAAATACAATTAATGTATTTAGTATTTAAAACATTCGTAAAATATATTTTTGTATTTGGGATTTAAATACATTTCCCCCCATGTATTTAGTATTTAGAATTTAAATACATTCAATTTATTTAATGCCCAGCTCTGATAAAATATATATATATATATATAGGCTAATAATATATATATAATAATATATATATATTATATATATAAATATATATATATATATATATATATATATATTATATATAGGCTATATATATATAATATATATTATATAATATATATATATATATTGTATTTAAATACATTTGTAAATACATTTTAAATACACACAAATTTTAATGCCATGAATTAAATCATCAAGTTTTGAAAGTATTCACTTATTTAATTCTAAAATCTCCAGGGACACAAAATTATGAAATATAAATTTCCAAACTCTTTCTTCTATTTGCAATATAAGTATCCATTCCTTTGAGAATTCTATAAATCATCTACGACACTATGGAATCCACTCCGTGACATAATTAATGTTCGAGTTGCATTATCATACAAGTTTGCACACGCTTTTAACAATATGAAATTCTTGGAGGTAAATACACTATAGAAATGGTTGGAGGAAGCACCGAATACTACTGACTGATGAGAACAGAATCCCAGACACGTTAACGGTGTATATCAAACAGCAGGACAGGAACTGAACTTGTCGTTAGAGCTCTACCCTCCTGTCTCGCGGCTGCCGCTGTAGCGGTCTGGGAGGTTTGGTTATCCAGAAGGTTGTGTTTTCGGATGCCATGTAGCGCGCCAGAGGTACGATGATTACTTTTCATTTCATCCCGCCGCGCGGAGAGGCAACAGCTTGCTCCCGGCTCCTGCCTCACCCCAGCCGACCCCACGGCCGGAGATTTCCGTGGCGGAGTAATTCGCCGTAGGATACTCTGGGTGGATTTAACCACTCATCTTAATCATTTATACATTTTTTCTCATCTTCACTGTCTTTCTTAAGTATATCTTTTGCGTCTTATTACCCAGTAATGTGAATATATATAAGCACACTCGATGAGAGACGAATCTTCTTGTAAATCAAGGAAGCGTAGCTTTGCTTGTTACTCAATCACGGGGAAGCGAGACCATAGCTGAGGCAGCGCGGCCTCTCTCAACTGCCTGTTGTTCTTCGTCAGGTGGCAGCCTGTCCCTCCACAATATCGGTGTAATGCATCTCACCATGTAGCGACATGATTTGTTCTCCGTCAGGAAGCATGGGTGGTGGATGGGTTGTATAGGCTTTTTAGGCAGATTTGGCAGGATAAGAGAGTCCCAAGGAAATGGAATGAGGGTAGGGTTACTCTATTACACAAGGGAGGTCACAAAAGTAGAAAGCTCTTGAAAAATTATCGACCAATAGCAGTAATGGATACGGTGGGAAAGATATTCAGTGGGTTACTAAATGGTAGGATTAGTGAATGTTGTGAGAGAAATAGAGTAATGGGGGAGGAACAGAATGGCTTTCGCAAGGATAGGAGAGGTGAGGACAACATGTTCGTAGTTAGTTCAGTGATAGAAAAAATGAATAGGATGGGTGGGAAGACATACCTTGCATTCCTTGACATTGAAAAGGCTTATGATAGGGTCAATAGGGGTTTGCTTTGTAGACTACTGTCTAGAATTGGGATTAGTGACAGAATAGTCAGCATAATAGATAGTATGTATGAGGACACACGGGCAGTGTACAGGCTTGGGGACATAGAGACAGAGTGGGTAGGTAGTCGAAGAGGGGTTAGGCAGGGCTGCGTGTTATCACCGTTACTTTTTGGGCTTATATACAGAGGAATTAGCAATTAGGTTGAGAAATTCGGGCTATGGGATAAGGGTTGGGGAGGAAAAGTTGAGCAGTTTACTATATGCTGACGACATAGTTGTCATGAGTGAGGACAGTGGAGAACTTCAGGAGATGCTACATATAGTCGCACAGTATGGAGGGATTTTGGGATGAAATTTAACAGTGAGAAAAGTCAGGTCCTGGTTATAAATGGAGAGGCAGCAGATGAGGGTATGAGTTGGGAAATGGGAGACCTGAGGATAGGGCGCACCGAGTCATATAAATACCTAGGTATCACGGTAGATGGGAAGGGAGCAGATAGGACGAAACAGGATAAAATAGGAAAAGCATATCAGTGGGTGGGAAGGCTTGGTAGTGTAGCAAGATGTAGGGCAAACAGGTATGAGGTAGTAAGAGGGTTGTGGAAAGGCATGGCAGTACCGAGCCTCATGTATGGGGCAGAGTGTATGAGGTGGACGGTAGGAGAGCTGGACAAGTTAGAGGTAGTACAGAACAGGGTAGGTAGACTTGCACTAGAGGCAAACAGGTATGTAGCAGTGGAGGCGATCAGGGGAGAGGCAGGGTGGAGTACCTTTGCGGAGAGAATAGGAAAGTCAGTGCTTAATTACAAAATCAGGCTTAGAAAAATGGATGAAAACAGGTGGGCTCGAAAAGTTTATGAGTGGATAGGACAGAGTAGTAAATGGGATAGATCAAGCAGACGGTGGGAGAGGAAATGTGGGTTACAGGGTTTCGCAGATAGGATACACCAGTCTAGTGAGGGGGAGTTAAAGCGAAAGGTGAAAGACCAAGTTCAGAGGCAGGGCAGGGAGATGTGGAGACAGAGGATGGAGGGTAAGAGTTCTCTGACTTGGTACAAGGGGAAGACCACACCAAAGTGTGAGGTCTTTTATGATGGTAGCTTGGGGAGTAGTTTAATATTTAAAGCAAGGACTAAATCTCTGGAGGTCAATAGTAGAACATATAGATGGGCAAACGAAGGAAGCAAGATATGTCAAATGTGTATGGGTAGACTAGATGAAACTGTAGATCACCTGGTATTAATGTGTCCAAGGTATGATGAGGAAAGAGAGCAGCTTATAGCAATAGTAGCACGGGAGGTAGGCGGGGATCAGTGGGATAGAGTGGCAGAGGGGAACATTGATGGGATAATGGAATTTCTTTTAGGTTTGAGTAGGGTACAGGATACAAATAGAAGAATCATCGAAGGGGTTAAAGTATTTTTAGAAAAGGCTTGGGAAAAAAGAGCAGAGAGTTAGGGCCTCATACAAGCCCTGAGGGAGCCAGCCGGAAATTAGGCTTTGAACCGGGTGAAAACCGCGGTTTAGCTCCCCACCTGAAAGAAGAAGAAGAAGAAGCAGCCTAGCTGCCATTCCTCAGTCAAGAGGCAGCTCGGCATATCTCACCATGTAGCGACCTCATTTTGTTCTCATTATTTATACATTATTTCTCACCTTCACTGTCTTTTTACGTATATCTTTTGCGTCTCGTTACACAGTAATGTGAATTAATATCAGCGTACTCGATGAGATACAATTACTGTACGAATCCTATAGTTGTAAATAAAGGTAGCGTAGCTTTGCTGTTAAAATTTGGCCTTCCTTGTCTACCTAGTACATGTAGCTATAGGTGGCAGGGCATGACAGGTTCTGGCTTTCCGGTTTTTTCCCCTTACTGAATGAAGTTTTAATTTTCAGTGATTGCATTTGTTTATATATTTGCTTCCTCTTATCTGAGGAAATCTTTGTATTGAAGTCGTCATCGGTATAGCTGGTATTTCATAGTAGCCTACTATTTAGCCTATAATTAACTTGAGCTTATCTAGAATGGAAATTCATTCTCACACAAAATGCACCATGCATATATGGTGAGCAGCTAGTTGGTGGAAGTAAAAAAATCTGCTCTAGCTGACTCTTAATTGTCACTTTAAATTTAGTCTAGACTACGGTAGCCGTTCCTATATGCCCTATAGTGAACCTGGAACTGTTGAGTACAGTAAGGTTTTATGCTTGAAATGTAATGTACACATCCTAAGGATGCAGAAACTGCCGGATGCTAATTTGCATTTGTTGAGCAATTTGCATAATTGACCCTAATTAGCATATTCGTATTATCTTCCTTATTAAGCCGCCTATAGATTTTTTTAAGAAACTGACGCATAGGAGAGTGATATGTTGAGTGATTAATGTAATCATTACTGAATATATATAAGCACACTCGATGAGAGACGAATCTTCTTATTATATTGTATTGATGCATGATGGAAGAGCTCTCCCACGAGAGAGATGTCAAGATATGAAGAATGAAGTAAGATGAGAGACAGGAGGAGTGTGGATAGACTGATGGAGTAGCTCCTGTGGTAGTGTGCTGAGTGGAGGAATGACAGTCGTGTGGCTGAAAGTGTAAAAATAATTCTTGGAGGGCGCGCATGATAGGATTTCCGGGAAGTCTTTTTCCCTTTGAAATTTCCACTTTTTTTTTTCAGGTACCAATCCTCCGTCCCTTTTGCTTTCAAAACATAAATTTTTTTACTAGACTGAGGCGGTGGAACTGGTCTATAAAAAAAAACGGGTGGGTTTAAAAATTTCCCCCTTTTAAATATGGGAACAAAATTTACCTCTTACACAGGGGTACTTTAGCCTTACGTCATAAAGTAAGAATGTAAGTAGACTTTTTTTTAGTTTTCCAAAAATTTGTCCCCCCAATTCCTTCAAAATCCAAATAAAAAACCAGACATCTGGGCATGGGATTTTTCCCTTTAAAATCTTAAATTTAAATTTCCCAAACATTTTAAATTTAAAAAACCTCCTACAAAAAAAACTTGTAAATCCTCTCAGCACTGTACCCTTTTTTAAACACCCTCTTTACCTCAAATTAATCTTCCATCGTAAAGTCCCCATATGACCTCCATTTTTCTGGCACTTTTTCCCCTTTTTTTAGCTTTAAAAATTTAATTTTCCCCCCCCTAAAGCCCCTTTGTGTGCATGGGGATACAAAAATACCTCTTGTAGCATACGGGGCCCCCTAAAGCTATTCTCGGGGGTCGTGGTTTTGTTTGATAAATTTTTTTTTCCTTTAAAATTTGATGCAAAATTTTTGCCACTATCAATTCTAGCCCCATTCCGGCATCTAAGTTTCTTTTGGGGAAAAGGGCCTGTACTTGTGTTACTACCGTAGATAACACTAAAGTCCCAGGACATTTTTTTTTTCTATGTACAGACGTGTAGGGGGCTTAATACTTACATTCTACATCCATGTTTTCCCGGGAAAGTTAGAAGGGGTTTATCTGGGGGGTCTGTCATTTTGTGTCTGCATCTGTGTCATAAAGTTATGGCTAAAAATGATAAATTAAAAAAAATATCAACGGGATTACGACCAACAAAAAAGGGTTCGCCATCTGGGGTTTTTTAGTATTTACTGAGTGTCCTCCCGACGTGGGTCGTCCCCGCAAAAAAAAAAAAAGTTGCAAAATTTAAAACCCGAAATAAACATGCAAAATACAAAGCATAAAACCCGCTGAAACAGGGTAGTTTATACATTCATGATAAAAAATACTGTTTTATTTTTCAGTGGCACATACAAATTGGGTAGCATCCCTAAAATTTCGTAATTTTTGGGGCTAGCGACAACTGTTTTTTTACGGTACATGTTTTCTTTTCCAATTTTTTCCTTGGGGCCCCCTTTCAAATATCCCGATTTTTTTCTTCTCTTACTAGCAGGTTATTTCTGTCAACTTCTTCCAAGCCATTTATCGGGTTTAATACATATCTTGTTGTTGGGTTTTCCCTCTCCCATTGTTCTTTTTCCAAAGGTTGGAATTTGCCTTTCCTCCTGGGGTTAAAATTTTTTCAACTAGACCCATTTTTTGCTAACCTTTGTATTTTTTTTTTTTTTTTCGTTTTAAATTTTTTGAGGGGGGAAAAACCACAAAATTTATTTTAAAAATCCATAGTTTAGTACCGAGTAGTTGGGAGAGCTCCCGCTTGTTTTTTTTTGGCTTCATGATGGCTGCGTGCCCCGGGTAAAGGTGGGGTCAAAGTCAACTGGTAGAAATTTGGGACCCTTTCCCCGGTTCTTCGGGCCTCTCATGACCCTTTTGGCACTGAAAAACCTCAAAAAACCGATAAAAAAGGCATCTCTATTTTTGTAGTTGACCGGGGAACGATTTTTCATTATTGACTTAAAAGGTCAGCCATTTCCACGAAAACTCCTTTTTGCACAGTGCAAATTGTTGATTTAAAGAACAAAATGTTTATTTAGAAAAATTTTAAAAATTCAAAAAGTTTTTTTGTTTTTGATTTAGAACATATGCTATTTTCAAATGGGGAATATATTGTAATTTCGTGACATACCAAATCAAATGTAATTAGAAAAATTTTATGGACAAAAAAAAAAAATTTTACACAGAAAGCATCTTGCAGTTTTCATCATTGAGAATTTAAAAAACTTAGGTCAAACACCCATGGGAAATTCCCTTAGGGGGGTTTAAAATAAGGAAGTTTAATTACGAATGTGCTAATTGGGGCCCCAATTATCCCGAATTGTCAACAAATGCAAATTAGCACCCAGCATTTCTGCACCCTTTGGGATGGGGGTAATTACATTTCAAGCTTTAAAACCTTACTGTACTCAACAGTTCCAGGTTCACTATGGGGATATGGGAAAACGGTACCTATTTTAGACAAAATTTTAAAGTGATAAAAATTCACTAGAGCGATTTTTTTATTTCCACCAACTAGTGTCACCAAAATATGTATGGGGGCTTTTTGTTTGAGAATGAATTTCCATTCTAGAAAACCCTTTTTAATTTGGGGCTATATAGTAGGCTACTAGGGAAATACCAGCAAAGGGCCGATGACAATTTAAATACGAAGATTTCCTCAGATAAGGGGAAAAGTAATATTAAACAAAGGGAAATCACTAAAAATTAAAAAAATTAATTCTTTTGGGAAAAGGGGAAAAAAGGGGAAAGCCCGAAACCTGTCATGCCCTGCTACCTATAGCTAAAATGTACTAGGTAAAACAAGGGAAAGGGCCAAAAGTTAACAGGGAAAAACTACGCCCTTTAAAACCCTTTTTTTACAATATAGGATTCGTTTCAGTAAATTTAAATTTTTCATCGAGGTGCGCTTATATCAATTCACATTTCGGGGGAACGAACGGGAAAAGATATACTTTAAAAAAAACAGTGAAAAGGGGAGAAAAATTATAAAAAAAATGAGAACAAAAAGAAAGGGCGTACATGGTGAGATTGCCGAGCTGCCTCTTTACTGAGGAATGGCAGCTAGGGTGCTTCCGGGCGGAGAACAAATCATTTTCGCTACAAGGGGGGGGATGCATTTTCACCCATATTTTGGAGGGACAGGCTGCCCCCCTGGGCGAAAAACAAAGGGGGTTGAGAAGGCCCTGCCTCAGCTGGTTTTCGTTCCCCCTGACTGGGGGTGTGTCCAGGCCCCTCCTGACGGAAAAAATAAAATGCTGCCGTTACAGTTGGATTTCCGGGGCTGCCCGGTGACAAAAGGGGTTTTCAAGGCAAGGCCTCCTGACAGAACGCCACGCCCTGTATACCTCCAAAACCCTAACAAGCAAAAACCACGCTTCCTTGATTTACAAGAAGATTCGTCTCTCATCGAGGGGCTTATATATATTCACATTACTGGGTAATACGACGCCCCAAAAAATATACTTTTAAGGGAAAAACAGGGAAGAAGAGGGGAAAAAAATGTTTTTAAAGATGAAGATGATTGGGTTAAAACCACCCAGAGTATCCAACGGGGAATTAATCCGCCACGGAAATCTCCGGGCCCTGGGGTCGGCTTTGGGGGAGGCAGGACCGGGGGCCCAAACTGTTTGCCCCCTCCGGGGCGGGGGATGAAATGAAAAGTAAAAAATCTAAACCCCTGGGCGCCCCTAACATGGCATCCGGGAAAAAACAACCTTCTGGAAACCAAAACCCCTGGGCCCGAACCCCCAAAAACTTTAAAAAACCTTTTTTTTGGGCGGGTTTAGTCCAACGGGCGGAACCCCCAGCGCGGGAAAAATTCCCTTTGATTTCGTCCCTTTAAATTGGGCCCACTGGCCCCAAAGACTGCCAAGACCGGGAAATTTGCAGAAAAGGGCGGAAGTCTCCAGAAATGCCCATTATTGCTTGGGATTTCTTTGAAATATTTTTTTTATAGGTGAATGGAGACATTTTTGATTGCATTTGGATGGATATTAAATTTATATATATGAGTAAAGAAGGGTTTAAAAACAAGCAAGGGAATCATCTAGTCTGGCAGCACGGCCCTTTGGTAGCCCGCCAACAGCAGCAGGCCCTGAAGCCCGTGAGGGGGGATTCAAAAACCAAAATTCACAAGGGGGGGGGGATAGATTTCTTTGGTAAAATTTAGTAGGGGGGCGAGAAAACCCCCTTTAGGAATCCCCATGATCCCTGGTGCTATCACAGGCCCTGGGAAACTTTACTGTCTTCTTCAGGAAAAGGGACAGGTGAGGCCCGGGTAACTGCGGGTTTTTTTCTCAAAAGTTTTTTAGGGGGTTTGGGGGGCCGCTGGAAACCGCCGCTCCTCCGCCCCCCTGTAGGTTTGGGGGGGAAATTTAAAAGTTTTATTTCTCCCTTATTATACAACTTATGATTATGGGGAGATTCTATAAAATATTTTTCATTTTTTTAAATCAAAAGTAGCCCCCGTGTGTCCCCTTAAAAAAAGGGTATTTTTAAAAATTTATGATGAAGGGGACTGGGTGGGGGGAAAAGGGAGGTGACGGGAGGCCTTGCCCCCCGGGCCTCCCCATATCACCCAAAAATTCACTATTTTTAAACCCCCCACACATGAAACCCCTTTTACCACCAAAAAACCTTTCAACACAGGCTCTTTACTTATACATCTTTTTCCCTTTCAAATTTAAAAATCCCTTTAAAAAGCAACATTCCGAAAAAAAACGAGGGAAATTTGTTTTGGGGATGACGGGGGGCAAGGGGGAGAGGCAGTCTGGCAGCCATTTTCCCCGGAAAATGTCCCTGACTTGTGGGTTGGGCCCAGAAGTTTTAAAAAATGTTTTTTTCATTGGCGGGGCTGGGTGACGGGGCTTGATGGGCGTCAATTTCCTCGCCTTAAACCCCGGCAGCGCCTTTTCCCAAAACGTTAACGGAACCCAAAAAGGGGGGCTTTTTAGCCCCCTTTTTGGGCGTTAGGAAACGAAGTTCGGAAGACGTCGGTTTCTGGGCCCCAAATACCTTTGTTGCTGGCTTTCCCGCCCTGGACCCGCTACCAAAAGCCAGCTCGTCGCCACCCCCCACCCTGCGCCCCCCTTTCCTCCACCCCCCCTCCCCCCCCATTTCCCCCTTTTTCCTTCTGGGGGTAGTGTTTTAGATATGAAAATGAAAAGAAAAAATTTCCACCGAGAATTGTTTTTTTGGAAAATTTTGCATAGGGAAATAAAATGTGATTATAAGTCGGTATATTTTAGACTTATTTTGGGGGGTGATTTTAAAAATGCCCGTCCAAACTTTTTAACATTATATTTTAAAAAACCCCTAATAAATAGAATATTTAAAACCCCTTATGTTTGTGACACCCGCCAGGGAGTCTCGGAATTTAAAAGCTTGAGAGGTGCGTCTTTGGGAGCGTGGGGGATCCGAGAGTTCTACCCTCTCCTCTCGTTTCTGGCCTCTCGTCTCCCCTCGTACCCGGGTCGTTGAACCTAACTTACTGCTGATAGCTATACATTTGGTCCTGTGACCTACTTGGTTCGAGCTAAGAGAATGCAAGGTGTTCCTGGTCTCACGGTGAACATAGCAGGAAGATATACATATAATTATATATAAAATTACATATATATATTTTAATGTTAAGATGTTCCTAAAAATATACGGTTTCTTTTGATGTTAAGTACATGCAAATATACTGTATGGAAGTTATAATACGTGTGACACTTGTTGTGATATTAGTGTAATTCATTAGTAAAAAGTTATGCAAGTTAGTATATGTTAGAAGTAAAAACTGACTGACATTGCTCGGCCGCTATATAATTTGTCCTCAAATTAGGCACAGAAGAATTTTGCTGGGGAAAAAAAAAATGGTACACCTAACTAAAAATAAAAATATAAAATATAAACTCTAAACTTCCCAAAGCTTGATTCCTATCGCTAAAAGTGAGTAAAATCTGAGCTAAATACACAGAAAAATTTGGAAAACAATGGATTACATGATGTTCAACTCAAAGAAAATGACAGGCCGAGAAAAAATTATTATATTAATATAATATATTTTATATAATATATATAATGTAGTACTAGTGTGGGTAAATCCACAATGTGAAAAATATCACTGTTAATAAATGTTAAGTGTAAAGTGTAGCAAGTGTACGTGTACCGTAGACGGTAGCTAGCAAGCTCAACTGTCAGCGAAAGTAGCTGTGAAAATTACAGGGAAAAATTGAGAACTTAAAATTTCAAGTAATGAAATTGTAAACTTAAATCGTCAAGTAATCGTTAAAAACCATGAATGTGTCAAGTAATGACGAAGGCTCGTCTGACTGTAGAGCTGCTGCTGTGTTTGCATTGTGTGCGGGCAAATCCAAGTTTGCCAAAAAAAATCATACATAAACGATAATAATTCAATGCTATTGTAGAAAATATTTTGACATCATCGAATGTAAAACTGACTGGCAGAGAAATTAAATGAAGTTTACATATTTGAATGAACTTCAGAAAACATGGCGATGTATAACAGGTAGAGTGATGAGCACTCTTGTATTGAACTTGTAAGAATCATGTGCTAAAGAAGCATGATTAACCATTAAAGTATGGAATATGCATGAGGACAGGAAACTGTCACTCAGGTGAATAAAAATTTAAGATTTGTTGATTATGAGACATTTAATGTCATTAACCAATCCTCATTAGGGCAAATTTTATATGCTACAGCTGAAACTTTTAAACTGGAAAAAAAAACTGGGCACAGATTGATATGATATTTACCGTATCTGCCATGAAAGGAGACAAAGTGTCTGAAACAAGCATGGAGTTCTCAGAGATCAGCAAGGAGGTAGATGGTAAAGTTACATTGAACAAAGAACCATGTAAAATTTCTAGATAGGGTATAAAATTTCAAATATGTGATAGTGCCATGCGGTAGCAAAGGAAATGCTTTATCAACCCTTACGGGAAAAGGAAGAAAATTTCAGCCGTGAGTAATAAAATTTATAATCGTCAAGGGTGAACAATGTTAAGAGAGATAAGTTTAACTGTATCAATCAATTTTTTCTGAGGTCGTATTGGACCAGTATTTTATTCTTTAATTTCTCTGCGAGTTGAATTTGTTAGTAAGTAATGATAAATGGTTAGTTAGTTGTACATAGGTAATACATGTGAGCATCATGTATGTAAAAAAGTTCTGGGGGCACTGCTTGTCATGCATATAGTACCTAGATTAGTATGTTAGAAAGTACACAATCCTATCATTCAAATAGTGATCGTGGTTTACAAACAGGAAGACGTAAGTAATTCATATTCTGTAGTGAATTTTAATTCACGTATGCTTTTAAATACATGGGTTAGTATTAATACAATGGGTTAGTATTTCATGCAATTAAATAATGTTTTTTCAACAATAAGTGCGTAATAATTCCTTCAATTGAGGAAGAATGAATGTAATGCAATGCACTGGGGGTGCAACTTTAACATTTTACTAATAGTATTCTAATGTAAAGAGATATACATAGGTTATCTAGGTTCTGCTATCCATTAGAGTTTCTATCGTGCAAGAGTTACAAGGTAAACATGGAAACTATATCAGTTTCTACTAGTAGTTGGTCAGAACAATATGTAGCTAAACCAAAAAAAAAAAAATCGTAAAACTCCAATGTTAAGTATTTTCAAGAGTATATAACATTGGCTTAGTGTGTTGTGTAGACCTTTTCCTAAAAAGAGAACAACACACATTAAAATATCGAATACATGGTAATTGTGAAATAATCAGGTGAACTGTTTATAAAATGTAATGATTGAATGGTATGGAATGGAATGACACTACTGTTTCTGCGTGTGTGACCGCAATTTTTGACGGTAATTATTTGTAGCAGTGTGTGTGTCATCATTAACTACAGGTGTGTCCTGTGTTTTAGTATTTGGGCATGGCAATTCTTCACCTGTATCTAATCCTCTAGCTACTCGTTTAACCTGGTCAATATGTACTGTCTTTGCTTTGGTATTATAAATATGCTGTAATTTTATTTTGTGTCCATGTTTCCCAATGGCAATGACCTGAAAGGGTCCTTCAAATGTAAAAATCAAACTTTGACGTTAATTGTGAAACCTGAAAGTATACACATCACCTATAGCAATTGGCTTTTCTGCTGTGTATGGGCATTGGTATTTTATCATGTCCTCTCTGGACAAATCAATAGCATCTTGACACACTTGTATATTTTCTGAAAATCAGCCACTCTAACTGTTACGTAGTCATAAAAATTTATATATTGGCTGTGTACTCTGCTCTAGAATATTGTAAGGTTTAGTCTTTTGTCTTGCCCAAATACAATGAAATGTTGGTGTTCACATGTAGACTTGTTTTAAGGAAGATTTAAGTGTGGCAGATACTTGTGGCATCCATTCATCCCAGTGTGAACTGAAGGGTTGAGCTAATACTTCAGAAGTTGTATAGTCTTCCTATTTTGTTTTCTCCCATGCCGTTGCTGGTAGGGTGATAGCTATTATGTTACATTTATTTATGTGAAAAGTTTGCAAATTTCAGTGAGAATTTGATTGTTAAACTCGGCACCATTGACCGAGAGAAATGTGGAGGGGTTTATTGAATTTAAAGAACACTTCATCCGTAAGTGCTTTAGCAGCTGTTAGACCCGGTTTTGTCCTTTCAGTGGGCCCAAAACTGAAAATCTAGAAAAATGATCAATGGCTACTAACAAGTATGAGAACCAGATTATGTTAGTGGGAGTTTTAGCAATTTCTATGGCTATTGTCCCCCAAGGTCCTTTAGGTGTAGGATAAGGTAGCATAGGGGCAGGTTAAACCAAAACTGAACCCTTGTTCAGCCCCATGACGGACATTTATCTATGTGAGCAAAAATATCACGGCGCATGAATGGCCAAAAGTATTATAAACGTGCTTGGTGCAAAAAATCTATCTTCCCTGGGTGACCTGCAAGGCTAGAATCATGTAAAAGGGAAAGAAATCTTGGTATAAGTGTAGAAGGTACTATCAGCTGTGTAACCGGGCCCGTTTAGGTTCCTGTCCTGTCGTGAGATATGTATCTCGCACCAAAGGGTTTGTAATGTAGCCTAAACTCAGGAAGTTGGGACAGGTAATTTTGGCCCAATTTTGTTTCATCCCCCTGACTCCAAGTAGTAAATGATGGGAGCACAGAAGGAATCATTTCGCTGTTCCTCCTCAATGTTGGGAATAGCGATTTGGTTGTCATGTTTTGGTTGTTCAGGTGTTGCGGTTACAAGCGCAATATTCCGTGACAATGAGTCAGCAACGAAATTTACTTTGCCTGGAAGATACTCAAATTTTGGGTGGAAGTCTAGTATCGGCAGGCGCCAACGTGCAAATTGCCTAAACAGTTCCTTAAATTTGAATAATTCTACTACAGGTGCATGGTCTGTTTTAACAAGAATGTTGTACCCATAAATTACAGATTTGAAATGCTTTAAAGACCATACGACCGCCAGAGCTTCCTTTTGGGTGGTTGAATAGTTACACTCTGCGGGATTAAGAGCTCTGCTGGCATAAGCTAATGCACGTCATTTACCTCTATCATCCTTCTGCATCAGAACAGCACCAAGGCCTACATCTGATGCATCAGTGAAGAGTGTAAACTGACGTGTATAATCAGGGTAAGCAAGGACTGGGGCATCACACAACAATGCCTTTAATTTAGAAAATGCTTGCTCTTCATGAAAAGAGCTTCCCATGAAAATTCTACATCTTTCTTTAAGAGATGTGATAGTGGACTTGCAATTCGTGAGTAATCCATAATAAATTGTCTGTAAAAACCACTGAGGCCCAAAAAACTTCTTAAGGCTTTGACATTTTTAGGGGTTGGAAAATTTATCATTGCATCTACCCTTGACGTTGTGCAAACCATTGGCATCCAAAACATGACCCAAGAAAGAAATTTGTTTCTTCATGAAGGAACATTTTATTAGTTTAACCTTCAAATTAGCATCTTTGAGTTTAGAAAGTACTCTGTCTAGTATTCTTAGGTGAGAGTTTGTGTCGGGGGTACAAATAACTATGTCGTCCAGGAATGCAAAAACTGTATCTCCTAGTAATTCCGAGAAAACAGTGTTGATTAGATATTGAAAAGCTAGCGGTGCGCCTGCTATTCCAAATGGTAGCATTTTGAAAGCGTAATGGCCTGAAGGAGTACTGAACGCTGTGAGGTCCTTAGATACCTCATCTAATGGGACCTGCCAGTATCCACTGACAAGGTCGAGTGTAGAGAACACTTTCTTATCAGGCCCTATGGACATCAGAATATCCTGCAATACAGGTAGAGGATACCTGGTTACTTGACAAACATCTTTGAGGCGCCGATAGCCCTACGACCGGTCGCCAATCGCCTGTTTTTTTTAGGGATCCAAAATAATGGAAATTCCATGGGCTGGTGGAGGGTTCAATGACATCACCTCTAACATTTTCTTAACCATCCCATCAAGTATAGACTTTTGTAGTGGGGTAACCTATATGCTGGATTAGATAGGTTGTTGTGTCAGGTAGCAAAGGAAAATGTGATGGTAATAAGGTTTGTCGTGCCTAAAGAATCCCCTTGTATGGCAATTGTGTCATGTTTTTGCAGTTAGTACTTGCAATAGTGTTTTGCTTTGACTCTGGAAATCCATATCCTCTAAGGAAGGACTAAATGCATCCTGTACACACTGTGCTGATCAGTGGCAGGGGGGTCTCCAGTTGATAAAATGGGAACAAACTGGCAAGTCGCAATCAGACCTATGCGCGCTGGGGGTGACTACGAAATCTGCTAAGTACGTTCCTATGTGCAGCTTTTGAGTGCACGGTGACTTATTATGAATGTACATTTTAGTAATGCCCTTGGTGTTAACACTGCACAAAGCTGATTCCATGAAAAGAGTCTTCACTCGTACTGATTCACTCAAACATATTGCTTCGCATTCACCATTCACACCGGCAAGTTTCAGAGATACCAAAAGAGATTCGCGGCCGTTTAGTGAAACGTCTTTCACCAGACAGCCACGAAGCGTCTCTGAATCTTGCGAAGGACAGAGAACAGTCGGGGTAGAACAGGAATCAGTTTCAGTGTTACACGGTGAATTTATTTCAATGTGAGCTGTCACCGCTGATGGCCGCTTGGGCACGCTAGTTAATTAGTTTACGTTAATTTCAGGAGCTTTCACTATTGCAGAACTAAATGTAAGCACTGGGGAAGGATTTTTGACTTCGGGTATATATGTTCCATAATACCTAATCCCGTGTAAGTGTGGACAAACTTCAATGCATTCATCTCGCATTGTTGAAATACCTATCAGGAGGTCAGCAGGGAATGATAATCCCTGTGATATATGGAAACAGATAGGGCTTGCAGGCACGAATTCCTCAAATTTTAAGTGAAGCCATACTTTACCAATGACAGGGAATTTCTTGCTATCTAAACCTGTCAGTCTGATGGACGGAGGCTCTAAGAAAAGGACAGACCTCGTTTCTTTACGTAATGCATTCAGTGTATATATGTCCATAATATTTGCTCCTGCACCTGTGTCCATAAAAGCAGTTAATTGCTTGTCCTTGTGTAAGACAGGCACAGTGAGAACTTCGATAAAGTAGATGTACCTATAAATACCTCAAACTAAGTTTCATCATTTGCAGTAATGTCACTACGAAGGTATCCTGTAATGTTTGTTCAGTGTATGAACTGTAATGATAGGTTTTAAACCTTGTCTGGCATGGGTAAAGGAAAATATTGCCTTTCTATGTTAATCTCTGGGGAACCCTGTATTACATTCACATTGTGTGCGTCACCATGAGGAACATGTGTAACGGAGGGGCGTTGTGTATTTTGCCTAAACCTGCCTCCGTCGGCGGGAGGGAATAAGTGTTGTTGCCTGTGTTGCAAATAACGGCACTGGTCAGAGTTATGACTCCAGGAAATATGATATACACAATACTGTTTTCTTGTAAAGTATGTATCTGTTGTAGTCTATTGATCTACAATGTGACAGAGTATGTCTTGGAACTTTACAAAACACACAAAAATAACTAGTACGTGCGTAATTGTAGCTATCATGACGTTGATAACGTCGCTTCACCTGATAAGGTGGACTTGTGAAATGCTTATGTTGCATATAGCGGTAAGAATATCTACTCTTACCGTGTGTTGTAGGGAAAAAGTTTTGAAAATAATGCGGTCTAGCACTTCGCCTATAATATGAAGGATAGATAGCTGTTTGCTGTGCACCATGATTTAAGTGACATGACGGTGTCTGTACAGATGTATTGTACGTAGCCATTGTAATGTAAATGTAAATGTATGTTAAAATAGCACTATAAAATTTATAACGTTAAAAATTGTCTAGAAACGTGGTGTAGATGTGAACGTCACTGTGTGAGACACTAATGTAATGTAATGTAATAATGTAACACTTGTGTAATACCTACAACTGTATAACTGCCCAAAACTGTAAAAATTACTTAGCTGTTTGCTACTAGCATTGGTGAATGATTAGGTGAGGGCCTGGTGACCGACGGATGGTGGAGTGCCAGGATGATGGATGAACACCAGTGGATGGGTGCATGGATGATGGAAGTACCTTGGCTGGATACAGACAATCTGTTAAAAAGTTCATATCAGAAAAAAAAATAACATATACATACACAAATAAGAAATATTAAATATATACTCAGACAGTTGTGTGGTGGGGCACGCGCTTAAGTCCATAGTGTGGGACGGGTGGAGGTTAGCAAGTGGTAGTGGCAGTGTTGTGTCAAAGGCGCTGGGCGGCAGGGAGGGGTGTTGCAGGGTGGGTGGCAGAGTAAGCGTTATTCGCTCGGAAGGTAGGGGGTGGTGGGGGCAGCTGGTTGTGTTTCTGTCCAAGGGTGTTGTGTTGCTTTGTTGCTTGAGGGTATTAAGTTGTGGGAGGGGCAGGTTGTTGTGTTGCGGTGGGCCATGATGAGAAGATCTGTGTTGCGTATCCGGTGTAGCGGTGCGGCTGGAGAAGTAGGGGTCGTGAGCTGAGATGTTGTCCGGCAGCGGTGGTTGGGTGGCTGTGGAGCTCTGTTGACCTCGTGACTGCGGAATGTGCTGAGTTGATTGTAGTGCGTCTGCCTCTCTGTCCCTCTGTAGTTGCTGCTTGTAGACTTGTAGATTCTTGTAGTTAGTTGCTGGCTGTTGTGTTGCGGTAGTTACGGCTTGATAACGAGGGTTGTGGCTCGGCTGTGCTGGCTGGAGGTACGGAGGTTGCCATGTTGATGGTTGTGGTTGTGGTAATGGTTGTTACTTGATGGTTGTACTGGCTGGTTGTTGTTGTACTTGCTTGAAGAAGATCGGCGTATAATCTTGGTAGACGTGGAAAGCTGTAGAATGGCCGGAGTTTGGTAATCTTTTGTAGATTTGGCTTGTAGTGTTGCTTGTAGACAGCGTGGGGTATCTTAACACCGCTTAGCCACCATTTATAAGTCGGTATATTTGTAGACTTATTTGGGTTGAGTTAAATATGTACGTCCAGCTTTGTACACATTTATTTAAAGTCCAATAATGAATATAGAATATTTACAACCAATTATGTAGTGACACCAGCCAGGGAGTCTCGGATAAACGCTTGAGAGGTGCGTCTTGGTAGCGTGGAGATCCGAGATGTTCTACCCTCTCCTCTCGTTGTCTGGCCTCTCGTCTCCTCTCGTACACGGGTCGTTGAACCTAACTTACTGCTGATAGCTATACATTTGGTCCTGTGACCTACTTGGTTCGAGCTAAGAGGGAAAGCAAGGTGTTCCTGGGTCTCACGGTGAAACATAGCAGGAAAGATATACATATAATTATATATACATTACATATATATATAATTATATGTTTAAGATGTTCCTAAAAATATACTGTTTCTTTTGATGTTAAGTACATGCAAATATACTGTATGGAAGTTATAATACGTGTGACACTTGTGTGATATTAGTTGTAATTCATTAGTAAAAGTTATGCAAGTTAGTATATATGTTAGAAGTAAAAACTAACTGACAGTATTATCAGCTCACCTGGCTATTTAACTTAATCTACATATTTCTAGAAATGTCCGAAAAAAAACTGGATTTCATTAAGATTTCCTTAGATTTTGTGTTTCTTTAAAAATTTCCTTCTCAGGCCTAAATTTCCTTAAAATAAGGAAATTTCCTTGAAAGTGGAAACACTGGTTCACTGTAACATCAGGGTTGCCTACTTTACCAAACACTTTATTTTCCTCCGCGCATCTTGATTTTTCTCCTCCCACCTACACCATAATACTATTATTATACAACATTATACAGCTATATTCCCTATATACAGCACTTATTTTCCCTAAATATATCACATAGAGATGCTACAACATCTCTTGACCACCCAAGATTGGTCATTTCTCTTTATTTAACTGAAATGTGTAGTTCGTACAAGTCTTGCGTGGCGTCGGCTGCTCCAAAATGTAAACAAGGATGTGTCGTGTGGGCAAGTGTGTGTTTATGAGGGAATGTCTGTTTACTAAACAAAGGCAAAGAAAACGGGAGTTGAGGGAAATAATTACTAATTTTGACTTCTACTATAATAATATAAGCGAAAGTGTGTGGGTCTATCTGTCTGTCTGTCTGTCTGTCTGTCCGCGATAGGTGCCGCCCCCTGTGGCGGAATCCCATTATATTGTACATTTTTGGAACCAGGTTGACCAGGGGAAGGTTTTAAGCCCACTTATAGGATGATCCGATCACTTATTTTTTCCTTTTTTTAGCAGCCTATTAGCGAGAATGAAAAAAAAGTGGGTTGCGAGAATTGAGGAAACCTTGATGTAGGGTGATGGGTAATGGGTGAGTGAATGGATGGGGTGATGGGTAATGGGTGAGTGAATGGATGGGGTGATGGGTAATGGGTGAGTGAATGGATGGGGTGATGGGTAATGGGTGTGGGGTGATGGGTGAGTGAATGGTGTGAAGGGTGGGGTGATGGGTGAGTGAATAGGTGGGGGGTTATGGGTAATGGGTGAGTGAATGGGTGTGTGGTGATGGGTAATGGGTGAGTGAATGGGTGGGGTTGATGGGTAATGGGTGAGTGAATGGGTGGGGGGTGATGGTAAAAGGGTGAGTGAATGGGTTGGGGGTGATGTGAATGGGTGGCGTTCATACATACATTTCTACATCCATGATTTCAGGAAAGCTAGAAGGGGCTATCTGGAGAGTATGTGTTTGTCTATCGATCTATATAATATAAGCGAAAGTGTGTGTGTGTGGTCTGTCTGTCTGTCTATCTGTCTGTCTGTCCCGTCCGCGATAGGTGCCGCCCCCTGTCGCGGAATCCCATTATATTTCACATTTTTGGAACCCGGTTGACAGGGGAAGGTTTTAAGCCCACTTTTAGGATGATCCGATCACTTTTTTTCTTTTTTTTAGCAGCCTATTTGCGAGAATGTGAAAAAAAAGTTTGGGTTGGCAGAATTGAGGAAACCTTGATGTAGGGTGATGGGTAATGGTGAGTGAATGGGGGGGGTGATTTGGGGAATGGGGTGGGTTGATGGGTGAGTGAATGGTGTGAAGGGTGGGGTGTGGGTGATGGGTGGGAATAGGTGGGGGGTGATGGGTAATGGGTGAGTGAAATGGGTGTGTGTGATGGGTAATGGGTGAGTGAATGGGTTGGGGGGGGATGGGTAATGGGTGAGTGAATGGGTGGGGGGTGATGGGGAATGGGTGAGTGAATAGGTTGGGGGTGTGTGAATGGGTTGCGGTAATACATACATTTCTACATCCATGATTTCAGAAAGCTAGAAGGGGTATCTGGAGAAGTCTGTGTTTTTGGGGGGCCCCACCATTAGCCCTCCGCAGGAGCTGGCCAAAAAGAGCCGCCCGGAGGCCCGGGTTTGCGGCTAGTGATCAATAAAGGCATGTCCCGGCGGATATTCTCCACGCGCCCCTCCCTTTTCGGCAGACCGCTAGGTTAGGTAAGGTTAGAAAAAAGTTAAATTAGGTTAGGTTAAGTTAGGTTAGGTTTAGGTTTACTCTAATTTAGTAAAATTTGTGTGGGAATCACAATGAGGTTATTTTCAAGAAAATCCTGTCAAAAATTTAAAAGTTATTCCCCTCAACTCCCGTTTTTTGCCTTTGTTAGTAAACAGACATTCCCTCATAAACAGCACTTGCCCACACGACACCGGTACTGGTGGCAATAGAACAACATGCGCGATTCCGCGTTTGCTACCAAAAGATGCCGGTATCAGGCGTCAAATGATGCCTGATACGCGTTTGCTACCAAAAGATGCCGGAAAAAGTGTCCGTGTGACATGGCCTTAAAGCTATACATGGTGTAACACGAGCTTCTGCAAATATTGATACAGGTGAAAGAACATGTAATTCTAAGCACAAAATATTCTATAACCATATGCTTTTTGAAGCTTCCTTTAGACGTGAGATGAAGTTAGAAAAATTAGCGCGGCCAGTAATTTCACCATGGCAGGCGGTTGCCGCTCGGTGATGTTTTGAATGATTTTAAACATAATGTTTACTAGTAATGGAGCATTACATTATCTTATAACAACACATTGGTACTAATGGAAACATGTTATTACTAAATAAGCAGTACAGAGAACAGCAGGGCTGTAAAAACAAACTGTAAAAGGCTAAGTGGCAGGGCGTCGGGCGGGGGAGGAAGGAGGGACTAGGCTGCGAGGGGCCCCACGCCCATCAGCTGAGTCACGTTTTCATCCTAACCCCCCCCTGACACAATGCCACTTAACCTTTTACAGTATTGTTTATTTAAAAGCCCTGCTGTTCTCATGTACTGCTTATTTAGTAATAACATGTCCATTAATCAATTGTGTTGTTATAAGATAATGTAATGGTCCATTTTCTAGTAAAACATTATGATTAAATCATACAAATGTCACCGAGCGGCAACCGCCTGCCATGGTGAAATTACTGGAGCGCTAATTTTTCTAACTTCACTCACGTCAAAGGAAGCTTCAAAAAGCATATGGTTATAGGTATTTTGGCTTAGAAATTTCATGTTCTTTCACTGTATCAATATTTGCAGAAACTCGTGGTTACACCCTTTTAGGTGCCTTGCACTGACGTCACGATCTAGCGGCTTCAAGCCAGATGCCGCACGTCGGAGCGAGCTGGAGGACCAACAAACTCCACTTGCCGCCCGTGTTTGCCAGCTTATGGTAATTTTCCCCTACTAAATATATGATTATTAGTATAAAAGGTATACTGTCATCTTCGGAAATGTTTGTTCTATAATATTATCAAGTAAAAAACCGTAAAACACACTAAATAAATGCCATTATGAGACTTTCAAGAAATATGCATGAACTTAATATTCACTTAAACTCTTCGCCATTTAATATTTTGCGAAAAAACTTTTTACATGGAGAATATCAATAGAAGCGGAACTTTATTAGCTTTCCATTGATATATTTAGTTTTCTGATAAATGAATTATCAGGATGCATAAATTAGCGTTAACTATATAAATAACATCATGAAATCGGGTAATTTTTCCAGATTGATGGTGTTATTTATTTAGTTAACGCTCATTTATGAATGCTGCTAATTCCTTTATCAGAAAACGAAATATATCTCTAGAAAGCTAATGAAATTCCGCTTCTATTGATATTCTCCATGTAAAAAAGTTTTTCGCAAACTATTAAATGGCGAAGAGTTTAAGTGAATATTAAGTTCATGCATATTTCTTGAGAGTCTCATAATGGCATTTATTTAGTGTGTTTTACTGTTTTTTATTTGATAATATTATAGAACAAGCATTTTCGAAGATAACAGTATATCTTTTATACTGATAAACATATATTTGATAGGGGAAATTACCATAAGCTGGCAAACAGGGGCGGCAAGTGGAGTTTGTTGGGCCTCCAGCTCGCATCTCCCGCGTCTGTCGCAGCCACAACAAGGGCTGTGACGTCGGTTCCATGAAAATTCCACCCAAGAAAATTCCACCAACGAAAATTCCACCCAGAAAATTCCTCCCAAGAAAATTTCACCCATGTAAATTTCCACCCAAGAAAGTTCCACCCACAATGCGTGAAATTAGTATAGAAGGTGTACTTGCTTTTGTGTGTGGTTTTTTTTTATTGACAGCGAGCTTCGCTCGCTGTCGCTTACCATAAGACCCGTGGAACCAAGTTTCCGCCAGAAAGTGTATAACTACTCCTAATTATTGTCGGATTCAGCTAAAATTTGACATGCAAGTAGTGCTGTCAAAATCAATGGGGGTCGTCGGATGAATTTTTTTGCGTAAAACAAGCCCTTAATGAGTAATTAGCGTAAACTACTCCTAATTATTGTCGGATTGAGCTGACATTCGACATCCAAGTAGTGCTGTCAAAATCAACGGGGGTCTGTATTACAAACTTTTTGCATAGAACAAGCCCTTAATGAGTAATTCACGTAATGAGTTAATTGGCTGGAACGTGGCTTGCTGTCACGTTCCAGCCGCAAGAACTGAGCCAAAAGCAAAGGGGCCAGAGGCTGGACGTCTATACTTGATTTATTTTTTTATAATGTTATCCCCTTTATTCCTCGTAGGCTATATGTACCTCCGATATCTGTGGGTCGCAGCCTGTCAGTGAGCGGAGTAATTGCTTATAGTGACACCTACCCATTTTTATATTTTAACAGGCAGGCCATGTAAGCTCACTGTGTCCACAGGCACAAGGCCATTACTAGATGCACAGTACACGAGCAGACATGAGGGTGCTTTTACGTCACCTTAGTGGGAGCGAGCTGGGATCGAAACGGTCTCCTAGCACAGAACCCAGAGCTCTTAACCACTCGGCCACGCCTCCCCTAAACACACACACACACTCCCCTAGTGTGTGTGTGTGTGTGTGCGTGCGTGCGTGCCTGCGCTCTTTTAGGTGTACCGAAGCTTTGGATTGCGAAATTAGAACCGGAAACTATAAACGCTTGTGAGTATGACTTTCAAAGCTTCGAAGCAGAAGCTTCCTCTGAAGGTATAATAGGCTACTACTTCAGTTTCTCCCTACTCTCCATTACATTAAAACGTGCCCATTTCTTCTATCTATTATCTATAATAATATAAGCGAAAGTGTGTCTGTCTGTCTGTCTGTCTGTCTGTGTGTGTGTGTGTGGTATAGGTTCCGCCCCCCGTGGCGCAAACACCTCATATGGCACATTTTTGGAATCGGGTCGACCAGGGGAATGTCATAAGCCCACTTATGAGATGTTCCGATCACTTTTTTTTTTTTTTTTTTTTAGCAGCCTATTAGCGAGAATTGTGAAAACAAAAGTGGGTTGCGAGAATTGAGGAAGCCTTGATGTAGGGTGATGGGTAATGGGTGAGTGAATGGGTGGGGTGATGGGTAATGGGTGTGGGGTGATGGGTGAGTGAATGGGTGGGGGGTGATGGGTGATGGGTGAGGGAATAGGTGGGGGGTGATGGGTAATGGGTGAGTGAATGGGTGTGTGTGTGGTGATGGGTAATGGGTGAGTGAATGGGTGGTGGGTGATGAGTAATGAGTGAGTGAATGGGTGTGTGGTGATGGGTAATGGGTGAGTGAATGGGTGTGTGGTGATGGGTAATGGGTGAGTGAATGGGTGGGGGTGATGGGTAATGGGTGAGTGAATGGGTGGGGGGTGATGGGTAATGGGTGAGTGAATGGGTGGGGGGTGATGGGTAATGGGTGAGTGAATGGGTGGGGGTGATGGGTAATGGGTGAGTGAATGGGTGGGGGGAATACATACATTTCTACATCCATGATTTCAGGAAAGTTAAAAGGGGCTATCTGGAGAGTCCATGTTTGGGGGCCGAAGGCCCACCAAACACAGGTGGTGGGCCTTCGGCCCACCAATAGCCCTCCGCAGGAGCTAGCCAAAAAGTCCGCCCCGGGGGGCGGCTTTGCGGCTAGTAATAATATAAGCGAAAGTGTGTGTGTCTGTGGTGTGTGTGTGTGTGTGTGTGTGTGTGTGTGTGTGTGGTATAGGTTCCGCCCCCCGTGGCGGAATCCCATCATATATCACATTTTTGGAACCAGGTTGACCAGGGGAAGGTTTTAAGCCCACTTATGAGATGATCTGATCACTTTTTTTTTTTTTTAGCAGCCTATTAGCGATAATTGTGAAAAAAAAGTGGGTTGCGAGAATTGAGGAAACCTTGATGTAGGGTGATGGGTAATGGGTGAGTGAATGGGTGGGGTGATGGGTAAGGGTGTGAGGTGATAGGTGAGTGAATGGGTGGGGGTGATGGGTGATGGGTGGGGGAAAGATGGGGGGTGATGGGTAATGGGTGAGTGAATGGGTGGGGGGTGATGGGTAATGGGTGAGTGAATGGGTGGGGGGTGATGGGTAATGGGTGAGTGAATGGGTGGGGGGTGATGGGTAATGGGTGAGTGAATGGGTTGGGGGTGATGTGAATGGGTTGGCGTTAATACATACATTTCTACATCCATGATTTCAGGAAAGTTAGAAGGGGCTATCTGGAGAGTCTGTGTTTGGTGGGCCGAAGGCCCACCATTCGGCCCACCAAACACAGGTGGTGGGCCGAGGGCCCACCAATAGCCCTCCGCAGGAGCTAGCCAAAAAGTCCGCCCGGAGGGCGGCTTTGCGGCTAGTATACCATATACCATGGCACTGACATTTATTAAAAGTGAAAAAGGAAAAAGAAAACTGTGTGATGAAGAAAACTACGTCTATGAGAAGCATCAAGACAATCCCACCAAAACAAAAACTTACTGGAGATGTGAACTATTTTATACAGGCTGCAAGGCCCGTATTCACACGCCTTACAACTGTGACGAGCCCGTCTCAGTGTTTCGTTCAGGAAGTCATACTCATCCGGCTTCATGTGCTAAAGTAGAAGCACGGATTGCAGTAAATTCGATGCGCGATGTAGTGCATGCGGGTTGTGCAACATCAACAAGAGAATTAATAGCAGGTGCTACACAACCACTTCAGGAAGAAGCTAGATCGCAATTGCAAAATATTAACACGCTTTCTAGGACTATTCAAAACTGGCGACGGACTGCTTTAGAATATCCTGCACTTCCAGCATGTCGCACTGGATATGAAATCCCTGATTCATTTAAATATCTTGCTGATGGTTCCAGTTTCTTGGCGTTTGATAGTGGCATTGATGACGTGCATCGAATACTAATATTTGCAACAGATTCTGGCTTGGATGAATTAGCAACAAGTAACTCATGGCCTTGTGATGGAACATTCAAAGCAGCACCAAACCTTTGGACCCAGCTTTTTACGGTTCATGCTATCATTAATGATTTATGTCTCCCACGTGTGTTTGCTTTGCTTCCTAATAAAAAAGAAGCTACCTATCGAAGACTTTTTTCGGCTATTTTTAACTTACGTCCAAATAGTCGACCAGTTCAGTGCATCATGGATTTTGAGATAGCTGTACACACTGCTTTCACAACGGTTTTTCACAGTGCTGTAGTTTCTGGTTTGTTTCATTTTGGTCAATCCTGTTGGCGGAAGATATGTCAAATTGGTAAAAAAGAGCAGTACAACAATGCCCCTTCTTTTGCTCTTAAAATAAAATGCTTTAGTGGCTTGGCATTTCTACCGCTCGAGGACGTTGTTGATGCATTCGAGCTTCTGTCTGATGATGAAGTTATACCAGCTGAATTAATTACATACTTTGAAGGCGCCTACATTGGTATTCAACGGGGAAGGGGTGAACGACGAAGAAGAGTAGAACCTCTTTTCCCAATTGAAGTGTGGAACGTACGAGAGCAAGAGTACGAGAGTACGAGGGCAAGCGGACCACTCCGCAACTGGCGGGTGGGCTGGCGAATACGGGACGGGTCGGGGCGCACTTATTTTCGTACAATTCTGTCTCACACACACACACACACACACACACACCCACCCACCCACCCACCCACCCACATTATATATAGCATATATTATATATTCAATAAACATAACATTTTATTAGAGGTATGGTTGCACGCCACCATCATTGGCGGCCCGGCCGGGGCCAACGACTTGCGATCTTAACGAGCTCTACGAGCCGCTAACATTGCAACTCCCTTACGGATGGAGGCCCTTTTCACTGTGTGTGTGAAAACACACACACACACACACACACACACACACACACACACACACACACACACACACACACATCAGTTGCTGAGGAATATATGAATCGCATTCAAATAACTGGATGAAGAGATGATTAAGAAATTGAAAACATCATTTGATTCAACCAAAGTTGGAATATGCGGCAGTGATTTGGTCACCACATAAAAATATGGATATAAGGAAGATTTAGAGAATACAAAGAGCAGCCACAAAAATGGTTCCAAGCCTGAGAGATTTACCATATGAGGAAAGACTTTCAAGACTGAAACTGCCGAGGGAAAATTCAGAAAAGAGAAAAGAAGAGAAGGGACGATTAGGTTTCCGCCACCACCTCCGGGTGGACGAAGGGTTTCCGGGAAATAAAAATCCATCCATCTGAAGAAGAAAAAACTAATTTTAGGCAAGGAAAAACTAGTCAGTGTCTTAAAAAATGACCGCGCAGTCCTCGTCCATTTTTACCATGAAAAATAAATAGTTTATTGGAGCATTTGCCCATAATCACTTAAAATATTTTGAGCTTTACATTCTTATTCATGATCATATATGTTGCAATCTACTCTATAGTATTTGTATCGCAAATTATTACTTTTTGAAAAACCTTACTCTCTGGTTAGTAGGAATTAGGTCAAATAAATTGATTAGTCAACGTTGTTGGGAGTCCAGGTTAGGTTTAATTTCCTTTGGGTTATTAGTTTTATAATGATAGTGCTTTATGGAATCATACACGTTATCTTTAATACCCTCAGACTTATCTTTTTTAATTAAATATTCTAATATATCTTTACATAGTGTATCTTGCAAGTGGCTCCTACTCAGCATATACCCCAAAAAATATTACCTTATTCCCCATTATCCAAAAAACTTTGCTAAATTTCCAGTTTGACACCGAATTCACTTTGGTGGACGAAACTATTTTTTTATGATGAGTTTTGGTGTGTTTTGAATCAATATTCTAACCGTTTCTGTCGCAAATAATTTTTTTAAAGTGATTTGCGACAAAAAATGATTGAAAAACAAAATTCAACATAGCTGAACCTATACCTAACCTAACCCTTACCTAACATAACCAAACCAAATCTTTACCTAACATAACCTTTACCTAACATAAGCTATATCTAACCTAACCTAACCTTTACCCTCCCCCCCCCAAAAAAAAAAGAAGTTATTGCTACAAAAACTGTTAGCAGATTAATTCAAAACACATCAAAACTTACCAGAAAAATATTGTCACTGTTCCTTGTACAACGTGAATAATAGATAAATATGCATGCCTACAGTCGCACACACACCATATCAGGCAGGACAGTAACAATAATGACACTCATGGTCACCACATATATCAAGAGAGGTGAATTTGTGGATAAAAATAACTCAGACGTTTTCGGCTACCTTTTCGGTGAAGCGGGATGTTGTTTATCATATATGATATATCTGAAGAGACTGGACTGGATGTATATTGACACTCATCGTCACCACACACAGTGCTGGGCACTAAATACATTGAATGTATTTAAATACTAAATACTAAATACATGGGAGAAATGTATTTATATACTAAATACTAAATGCATTTTACGAATGTATTTAAATACTAAATACTAAATACATCAATTGTATTTAGATACATTTGTAAATACATTTCAAATACACACAAATTTCAACATGTCCGAAAAAAATTAATTTCCTTAGGATTTCCTTAGATTTTGGGTTTCCTTAGAAATTTCCTTATTAAGCCTAAATTTCCTTGAAATCAGGACATTTCCTTGGCAGTGGCAACCCTGGTTCACTGAAACATCAGGGTTGCCAGATAGTTGGGCGGGTTTATGGCCTAATTAACTGTGAAAAAAGTACTTATATTTTTATATTAAATGTATTTAAATACAATGTATTTAAATACTCAAAAAGTATTTAAATACTGTATTTAAATACATGACAACCAATGTATTTATAAATACATTTCTAAATACACAAATGTATTTAAATACGTATTTAAATACAATTGTATTTAAATACTGCCCAGCTCTGACCACACATAACACATAAGGTAAATATATTGTCAAGAGAAACACAGGCCCCATCCTGGCTATATTTTCGGTGCTTTTGACAACAGGCTACCCTTTCGGCGCCGTGTTGTTATTGTTTATCATAACCTTCATAATATACCTTCAGTATTCACCTCAAAGTGATAATGTAGCGACTAAAGTAGTCACCCCTTTCAGTCTTTTCATGTTTCCGTTCTCTACCAGTGCTGTCTCTAACAGAGAACCAGCGTAGCACGGGGACTATTCTATTTCGTAGTCTTCAATATTTGTTGTTATCATTATCATGTTCTTGCACTGTTATCAGCTCATCAATGTAAGTAATTATATACAACGTGTCACCAGCAATGTATACTGGAAGTGTCTTTGGTGAAACTCGCAAGTCTTGGTCGAGTTTCACATATACCTTTAAAATCACCATTTATGAAACCAGAAATTCTGTATATATACTCCAGATTTTATGCAATAAAATTAACCTGAACTGACAAAATGAGTATCCATCATTCCAGTTCAACCATAAGCTATGAACACTCCACCTAGTTACAAATGGTGACCCTGGAGTGTAGCTAATGGTTCCTAGGTTGGCTTAAAACTGGTGCTGTACATCATGGCATAGAAATACAATTTCTATGCTTTGCTGGACACATGAGCACACCTCTCCTAGTAGTGGGACCTGCGTCTTCGGAAGCATTCGTCCCATTGCTCCTGCTGTATATTCCTAGCCTCCAGCTTCACTGGTGATCGCTAGGGTTGAAAGCGGGATAGGGAGAATTACACTTCATACGTGTAGCTGCCACCTAGTCAGGTTTCCCACCCAAACCCCGGCACCTTCTGTGCCTTCCTCAGGGCATTTTTGCCCTCAGACGCCTTACTGCGTCCTCAGCGGCCTATGCGCATTCAGCGCGGCCACTACCCCGCCAGGCGCCTCACTGCGTCCTCAGCAGCCTATGCGCATTCAGCGCGGCTACTGCCCCTTCAGACGGCTCACCGTGTCTTCAGCGGCCTTATGCGCATTTAGCGCGGGCCCTGCTTCCTCCGAGGCCTCACTGCGGCCTATGCGCATTTAGCGCGGCCGCTGCCCCCCTCCAGACGGCTCACCGCGTCCTCAGCGGCCTTATGCGTGTTTAGCGCGGGCCCTGCTTCCTCAGACGCCTCAGTGGCCTATGTGCACTCAGCGCTGCCACTCCACCCTCTGACGCCTCCTTGCGCCCTCAGCACGACCTCACGCGCATTCTGCGCAGCCCCACGGTGTTATTGAATCACTCCACGGCCGCCGCTCGCCGCCCTATGGATTACTTACCAGCCCTGTGGATTACTCAACCCTCAACTCCACAGTGTTAACGTGACTCACTCCACGGCCGCCGCTCGCCGTCCTATAGATTACTCAACAACCCTGTGGATTACTCAACCCTCAGCCCCACAGTGTTAAAGTGACTCGCTCCACGGCCGCCGCTCGCCGCCCCATGGATTACTCTACTCTTCCGCGGATTAACGGTGCTCCCACCCCCAGTTAAGTGCAGTTACTCACCGGCGTACAGTTACGCACCAGTGCTACTTGCGTAACCGTGTTTCGTTCCCTGAACAACTGGGACACCCGTCCAGTCCACACCTGCGCTTTCACTCAACTTCGCCATGCCTGACGACGACAACCTACCCACTGCAGCAGCAGAGACACTGAGAGCGCCACCTTTCTCTCCACTTAACCCGTCCATGTGGTTCACTGTCCTGGAATGCGGATTCAAAGCATCCAAATCACAACAAGCTCACCCAGTTCACCCACGCCGCTAGTTTCCTGCCTCTCGACGTCCTTCCACAAGTTGCTGACGTAATCTCAACAGCTGCCACCTCCGCCACACCCTACGAAGACCTAAAAAAATGCGTACTCTCAAGCCTCCAGTCTTCTACCGCCACCCGCCTTAAAGAACTGTTCTCCAAGGACGAGTTGGGTGACGAGAAACCGACAGACCTACTGCGTCGCATGAAGCTACTACTGGGTGACAAGTATAGCACTTTCGACCCAGAGTTGTTCAAACAGCTGTTTTACCAACGCCTGCCTACTGCTACACAAAACGTCCTTTTCTGCGTCAAGGATAACCTAGACCCCGATGCCATCGCCAAGTTAGCAGACGACTTTGTAGCAACAGTTCCTACACAACATGTTTCTTCAGTGTCCTCAGCTTCGACCCAGGACAACACTCAGCTCGCCTTGCTCACCCAGCTGGTATCCCAGCTTTCGACAGAAGTCATCTCTCTCAAGAATCAGTTCACGACTGAGGTTACTTCTCTCAAGAGGCAAATGCAGGACCACCAACGACCCCGCTCATCCACACCTCAGCAACGCCAGTACCGTCCACGGCCACCCACACCTCAACGCCGCCAGCAACGCTTTCGCTCGAGAAGCCCAGGACTCTGCTGGTACCACGACAACTTCGGCAGCAAAGCCTCAAAGTGCGACCCCCCCTGCTCGTACGCGGCATCAAACGAAAAAGGCGAGTACTAGTGCAGCATACTTCTCGCCAAACCTCATCGCTGCTCCGCCTTCACGACAAACGCTCCAACTTCAATTTCCTGATCGACACCGGCGCCGATGTCAGCGTTATCCCGCGCCCGCCAGTCTACGAACCTTACCTCCCATCCTGCATCTTTTCGCCGCTAACGGGACCAAAATACCTGTTTACACACGGCGCACCTTGAAACTCAATCTCCCACCTACGACGTTCTTTCGAATGGACCTTCTATGTCGGGAACGTTTCCCAAGCAATCCTCGGAGCAGACTTCCTGAGGCACTTCAACCTCTTGGTGGACGTCAAGGGTCAAAAGTTGGTTGACCCACTCACCTCCATCTCCTCCACAGCACGACCAGCGCCAGGACACAGCATGCACCTCTCTGTCATCCAAAAGGACCACCAGTTCGCCGACCTTCTTAGATCTTTCCCTACGCTGACTCAACCTTACTCACCAGCTTGCCCGACAAACACCATGTCCACGCATCACATCGAGACCACAGGACCTCCAGTACACGCCAAGGCCCGTCGCTTAGCGCCTCAACGCTACCGGCAAGCCAAGGCCGAGTTCGAGTCTCTGATGCGACAAGGTATTGTGCGGCCCAGCAGCAGCAACTGGTCATCAGCCTCCACGTCGTCCCAAGAAGAACGGCGACATACGGCCCTGCGGAGACTACCGTGCCCTCAACTCTCACACCCAAAGGGACAGATACCCGGTGCCAAACATCCAGGATTTCTCGTCCCAACTCATCGGCAACCAACATTTTCTCACGCATAGACCTTGTCAAGGCCTTTCACCAGATCCCAGTCCACCCTGATGACATCCCGAGACTGCCATCATCACGCCCTTCGGCCTGTTCGAGTACGTCCAGGATGCCTTTTCGGTCTCATGAATGCGGCCCAGACCTTCCAACGTTTCATCGACGAGGTTCTTCGAGGTTTGCCTTCCTGCTTCGCTTACATCGACGACCTACTCATCGCGAGCCCAGATGAAGCCTCACACCGCCAGCACCTTCACCAAGTCCTCACCCGCCTGCAAAACTACGGCATACAGATCAACGCGGACAAGTCTGTGTTCGGCGTCACCTCTCTCACCTTCCTCGGCCACACTGTAACTCAGCAGGTTTCGCTCCACTCCACACGAAGTTGTGAAGCCATTCGGCAGTTCCCGAAGCCATCCACCCAGCGTAAACTCAAAGAATTCCTGGGCATGATCAATTACTACAACCGTTTCATCCCACGCTGCTCTCTCCTCCTTCAGCCACTCCACGCCATGATCAGACCCTGTAAGCGGGGCCAATCTGTCACACTGATCTGGACTCCGGATGCTGACGCTGCTTTCCTCGCAGCTAAAAAGGCCCTCAGCGACACAGCCATGTTGTCTTTCCCATCCCCTGACGCGGAGACTTCCATCGTGACGGACGCCTCCGACACTGGGACCGGTGCCATCCTCCAACAACTCGTCGACGGTGCCTGGAAGCCGATTGCCTTTTCTCACAGAAGCTCAACACGGCCGAAACCAAGTACAGCGCATTCGATCGAGAACTTCTCGCCATCTTCAAGGCCGTCAAGCGTTTCCGCTACTTCATTGAAGGCCGTCACTTCCGTGTATACACCGACCACAAGCCTCTCACTACTACCTTTTTGAAAAACAAGGACTCTTACACCCCACGGCAGTTACGCCACATGGATTACATTTCTCAATTCACGACCGACATCAGGTACATCAAAGGTGCAGACAACGCCCCCGCAGACGCCCTCTCCCGGAACATCACTGCTGTGACGTCCTTTTCTCTTGACTACGCCGCCATAGCTGCTGACCAGTCTGACGACGCTGAATTGAACAAGCTACTGCACAACCCGGCGCTCAAAATGAGCAACTCACGCTCCCAGGTACCAAGGTCGTCCTCTACGCTGACATCTCTACAGACACCGTCCGTCCCTACCTGCCACAACGACACGGCTACCAGGCTTTTCGTCAGCTCCACGATCTCTCTCACCCCGGCATCCGAGCTACAACAGCATCTGATGACGTCCCGTTTCGTATGGAGGGCATCAACAGAGACGTCAGACATTGGACTCGCACCTGCACCAGCTGTCAAGCCTCCAAGGTGACTCGGCACACCCACTCTCCACCCGGCACTTTCTCACCCGTCACGGAGAGATTCGACCACGTCCACATTGACCTGGTCGGGCCCCTGCCACCTTCTGCCGGTCATCGCTACCATCCTCACCTGCGTGGATCGCTTTTCACGTTGGCCCGAAGCCACCCCTATCGCTGACATCACAACGGACACCGTCGCCCACACCTTCATCACTACCTGGGTCTCCAGGTTCGGTGTCCCACTCAGCCTCACCTCAGATCGTGGCGGCCAGTTTCGAGGCCAGAATATGGAACAAGGTCATGACCCTGCTCGGCATCCGCCGCTACAGGACTTCCAGCTACCACCCACAGGCCAACGGCATGGTCGAACGTTTCCATCGCCAATTAAAGTCCTCCTCATGGCTTCCGCCCAACGAGAGATTTGGCCTCTGGCTCTCCCCATCGTTTCTCCTCGCATCAGATCATCCCTGAAGGAGGACCTGCACCACTCCTCGGCTGAGCTGGTTTACGGCACCAGTCTTAGACTCCCAGGTGAACTCCTGGTGAAAACACCCGACCCTGCACCCTGCAGTGTCCACGACTTCGCCTCTCGCCTCAAAAGCACTATGGGAAGCCTTCAGCCAGTGCAGCCTCGTTCTTCCCCAAAGAAGACCTTTGTGAGCCAGGACCTCGACACCTGCACCCACGTTTTCGTACGCGTAGATGCCGTTCGCCGGCCTCTAACGCAGCCCTACCAAGGCCCCTACCTCGTCCTGAGAAGGACCAGGAAGACTGTCACCATTGACAGAAACGGTACTCAGGACGCAGTGGCCATCGACCGCGTCAAACCGGCATACCTGTTGGCCCCAGAGCAAGCCACACATCGCTACCATCACATCGCCAACACCCAGGCAACGCCGCTCTACAAAAGCTCTACAACGCCGCTCTATCAAAGTCTCGTTCCTCCTCCCGCGTCACTAGGGGGGGGGTACTGTAGCGACTAAAGTAGTCATCCCTTTCAGTCTTTTCATGTTTCCGTTCTCTACCAGTGCTGTCTCTAACAGAACCAGCGTAGCACGGGGACTATTCTATTTCGTAGTCTTCAATATTTGTTGTTATCATTATCATGTTCTTGCACTGTTATCAGCTCATCAATGTAAGTAATTATATACAACGTGTCACCAGCAATGTATACTGGAAGTGTCTTTGGTGAAACTCGCAAGTCTTGGTCGAGTTTCACATATACCTTTAAAATCACCATTTATGAAACCAGAAATTCTGTATATATACTCCAGATTTTATGCAATAAAATTAACCTGAACTGACAAAATGAGTATCCATCATTCCAGTTCAACCATAAGCTATGAACACTCCACCTAGTTACAATAACACTTGCTGCAATGTGTGTTATGCTACTTTGTGATATTGTTTGCAATGTTTTGCGTTGATTATTATTTCGGTTCCTACCAAGCTTGTTGTGTTTTTGTCGCAGAAACCAATCGCTTCAAAAAACGGTCTTCGTACCATGACGGTGCTTGGACGACAAAAACACGGCTAAGGTTGTATGCTCGAGAACTAGTCCCTCGCAACACTGGTCCATGAAATACCATGCAGCCATGCTATAGGCCTACTCCATTATCTATATACGGTGTGTGTGAATGACAGTATAATCTGATCCATAGTATGGCTCTTTAGGAGTGATACTAGTCGTCCTTAACACATAAATTAAGGTGAATAACATCTGTAAGCCGCAAGACTCAAATTCATCAAGAGTTGCCAGATTTTCTCAATTCTCTGTATACCTAACCATTCTTATTTCATCTATAACTTTTTCTTATTGTCATCCGTGTTTTCTCTGTCTTTAGTCCTTATGTAGTCTTTTCGTAAACTTTTCATTCCTTACTTGCAGTTTCTCCATCGTCAAACCTCGTATATATATAGGGCTATATTCAAGAATGCTCGTCAAATCCCGGCCGGTGGAGATTTTCCACCGTCGTACCTCCACTGGTCTCATCTACAAGAACTGCCCCGACTGGTGGATATTTGACAGGCGTACCAACACAAGCGAGCCCAAAGCGGCATCAGTATTTTGACTGTTTTATACATATCTAATACATTTTACTAGTGAAATTTATCATTTCTGACATTAAAATAATAGCTAAGTTAGTGTTCGCCACTTGTCTGAGGCGTTGGTGCAGAAAAAATTGGCCTGAGTGATGCGTGCGAGTACATTTGAACGGCCCGCCACCACTGCTCCACACAATGGCTGCCCTCCACCCTCCCGCCGCCGCCTGGCTTCCTCACAAGTTCACACACCTATATAAGGCCTCCTGGACCAGATTTTACCTTAATGATGACACGTGTGCATTCACAGTGTATGGCTGTCACTCTCGGTTGTGTTGAAAACTCTCCTGTAATGGTCTGGGAAGAAATACGATGGAATGAGTGGAGAACGGGATGAAGGGGGGATGTCTTCTTCTTTCTAGGTGGGGAGCTAAACCACGGTTTTCAGTCGCAGTTCAAAGCCTATTTTCCGGCTGGCTCCCTGAGGGCTTGTAGGATTAGGCCCTAACTCTCTGCTCTTTTTACCCAAGCCTTTTCTAGAAATACTTTAACCCCTTCAATGATTCTTCTATTGGTGTCCTGTACCCTACTCAAACCTAAAAGAAATTCCATTATCCCATCTATGTTCCCCTCTGCCACTCTATCCCACTGATCCACGCCTACCTCCCGTGCCACTATTGCTATAAGCCGCTCTCTTTCCTCATCATACCTTGGACACATTAATACCAGGTGATCTACAGTTTCATCTAGTCTACCCATACACATTTGACATATCTTGCTTCCTTCGTTTGCCCATCTATATGTTCTACTATTGACCTCCAGAGATTTTGTCCTTGCTTTAAATAATAAACCACTCCCCAAGCTACCATCATAAAAGACCTCACACTTTGGTGTGGTCTTCCCCTTGTACCAATTCAGAGAACTCTTACCCTCCATCCTCTGTCTCCACATCTCCCTGCCCTGCCTCTGAACTTGGTCATTCACCTTTCGCTTTAACTCCCCCTCACTAGACTGGTGTATCCTATCTGTGAAACCCTGTAACCCACACTTCCTCTCCCACCGTCTGCTTGATCTATCCCATTTACTACTCTGTCCTATCCACTCATAAACTTTTCGAGCCCACCTGTTTTCATCCATTTTTCTAAGCCTGATTTTGTAATTAAGCACTGACTTTCCTATTCTCTCCGCAAAGGTACTCCACCCTGCCTCTCCCCTGATCGCCTCCACTGCTACATACCTGTTTGCCTCTAGTGCAAGTCTACCTACCCTGTTCTGTACTACCTCTAACTTGTCCAACTCTCCTACCGTCCACCTCATACACTCTGCCCCATACATGAGGCTCGGTACTGCCATGCCTTTCCACAACCCTCTTACTACCTCATACCTGTTTGCCCTACATCTTGCTACACTACCAAGCCTTCCCACCCACTGATTTGCTTTTCCTATTTTATCCTGTTTCGTCCTATCTGCTCCCTTCCCATCTACCGTGATACCTAGGTATTTATATGACTCGGTGCGCCCTATCCTCAGGTCTCCCATTTCCCAACTCCTACCCTCATCTGCTGCCTCTCCATTTATAACCAGGACCTGACTTTTCTCACTGTTAAATTTCATCCCAAAATCCCTCCCATACTGTGCGACTATATGTAGCATCTCCTGAAGTTCTCCACTGTCCTCACTCATGACAACTATGTCGTCAGCATATAGTAAACTGCTCAACTTTTCCTCCCCAACCCTTATCCCATAGCCCGAATTTCTCAACCTAATTGCTAATTCCTCTGTATATAAGCCAAAAAGTAACGGTGATAACACGCAGCCCTGCCTAACCCCTCTTCGACTACCTACCCACTCTGTCTCTATGTCCCCAAGCCTGTACACTGCCCGTGTGTCCTCATACATACTATCCTATATACTATACTATATATGTGCAAGTTGTCGGGAATCAGCTGACATACCTACACCCCTGAGCTCGACGCGTCGCGTCGTATTTTGATTCTTGTATACCAAAAACCGACACAACGGGTGGAGAAAAATTCTTGAATATGGCCCATAGTGATGGTGATGGTGGTGGTTTATGGAAGTGTCGCCGATGGGAATTCTCGCCGAAACAACAAACTAGAACTCTCGTCGACGTGGAAATGTTAACCTAACCTGGACAATGGCACCTAATCTAACCTAACTGATCAAGCTAACGATAGTATTTCATCCCTGAATGCAGAAACACGGGTAACACTTGATTAAATGCATATATTGGGTCCTGTAATATCAAGAATTGGAACACTCGACGACGACGGCGAGAGTTCCGATCGGCGACAGTTCCAGGTACCATGGTGGTGGGCGGTGATGATGGTGATGGTTTATGGAACTGTCGCCGATAGGAACTGTCGCCGAAGCACCAACTGTCGCCGACGGTGGAACGCTCGCTGACGCAAAAATTCTCGGCGACAGTTCCATTTGGAATAGATGAAAATGAAGAGTAAAGGGTTTATGGAACTGTCTTCTATAGAAGACTATGAAGAGTCTGTCCCCCACCCAAACGAAGCCCATGCTCGGGGCAAGTCTAGCGTTTCAAATGGGGCATTTCTACAACTTGATGCGCATCAGTAGCCGTCGAGCTGTGTCCCTGTCGTTTCTTTTTTACTATCAAAGGCTTATTACTATTATTTACAAGGATTATTCTACCTATTGATGGATTATAATTAGTATTACAAGGATCTTTCTTTGTATGCGAGGCTTATATTCTCATTATCTGGCTCTCTCTGGTACAAGTCATCCAGTGATGCTCCTCGAAGCATACTAAGCGGTAGAGGTCACAAGAAGAAGAAGATCACGCCATGGTGGAGTGTGGACGGAATTTATGGCGGAAATTAATATATATTTCTATACCGCCCCATCCTCTCCTCCCAAGTATATTGAATATGTGATTGTCGGCTGTAAGGGTTGGGTTAGATGAGATGTGGGGTATTATTAGCAAGTTGATATCAAAAGGAATAACTTACCACTACTTCAAAGTGTGTGGAGCGGCGCAGACGAGGCCGGGGTTATCGGGGAGGGGCGTGGCCTATACCGCCCGGTGCCCACAACCACATGAGTCAAGATTATAAGGAAACTACAAGAGGCGGGTAGTCTTACGTACACGTGGTAGTTCCTTCAACACATGTACATATATTCTGAAGTACAGTACAGTACAGTACAGTGAAGTACATATATATTGAAGACAACAATATATTCTTTTCCGATTTGCTGGCCTCTAGGTATGTCATTAATGTTGTAGATGTCAGTGACCACCAGAATTTGTAATTGAATGGTGGTCAACTCAGGCTTGCCAGACTATCTAACATAAATAAAAGGCAGAATCCCCATGGAAATGGAAATAGGACAATTTAATGAAAAAACGACAGTCAAATCATACCACTCATTACTACCACACCCATAACTCACCACTCATTACTACCACACCCATAACTCACCACTCATTACTCCCACATCCATACCTCACCACTCATTACTCACACATCCATACCTCACCACTCATTACTCACACACCCATACCTCACCACTCATTACTCCCACACCCATACCTCATCACTCATTACTCACACACCCATACCTCACCACTCATTACTCCCACACACCCACCCATACCTCACCACTCATAACTCCCACACACCCATACCTCACCACTCATTACTCCCACACACCCATACCTCACCACTCATTACTCACACACCCATACCTCACCAATCATTACTCCCACATCCATACCTCACCACTCATTACTCACACACCCATACCTCACCACTCATTACTCACACACCCATACCTCACCACTCATTACTCCCACACTCATACCTTTATATTTCAAAGTATCTTTATTATTTGAAATCATTAAGAATGTTTATTAAGTAACTAAATAATATAAAAGGCCTAAGTAACAATTCGCCAAATTATACTACTAACTCGAATGTCGAATTATGGCTGCCTTCAGTATATCAGCGTTCTTATACGTACATGTTTTTTATTACTGTATATTTTAATACATCTAATTTTTATATATTTTATCTATTTATCTATTCATCGCGGACCCCTGAATGCCCGGGGCCTGAGGCTGCAGGCTCATTAACCTCAATGTAAATCCGCCACTGCCCATGGTTCACCCCAGGGTTTTTCCTAGAGTTATAGATCCTGGTTCACCCATGGTCTTGTCCACGCGAGTCGGACTCGCGATCGGCAGTTTCACCCTCCCGTGGCGAGCTTGGAGATCATAAATACTGATCTTTGGGTAATGCTGGGACCTCACACACCACACACACCCATCCACTTGCTCAAGGGAGACAGTAATTTATCAGTGGAAAAATCCCCCCGGTAATGAGTGGGACCGGGGATCGAACTCCGGACGACAGATTGGTACCTGACGCTGTAACCCACCGAGCTGTCCAGGCGTGTGTGTATGTGTGTGTGTGTGACTGTGTGTGTATTTCATTGCATTTTCATCATAAAGAACTGGCCAAGTGCATTTTTTTTTTATATTTA
>JACEEZ010023000.1:76115-138615 GCA_016584305.1 Chionoecetes opilio | reverse complement strand
TTGTGTTCTGTGAGGGAGTAATGGCCCAGCAGGTGTTGGGTGGGCAGTGCGGGTGTGACTTTCAATAAATGTCTGTGTTTGTGTGTATCTTTATTTGTATCTTTATTTGATATCAGGGTTGGCAGTTTGTTCAGCAGTTTAAGAAGAGTGTGATGGTGATGGCATTAATGGTGAAGGTGTTGATGGTTCATTGCAGCAAGACATCAATAATAAGAACACTTTATGTCTCAATGAAGAATATAACTTCTAACATACAAGTAAGTAAAACCATGCAGGCCTTTCATATGTATATTAACCCCTTGAGGTGAACCAGTCTCAGGGGTTCGGCTGAGGCCCTCCGAAACACATTGCAATTTTGCTATTATTGTAAACTCCCTCAGCTGTTGAGGCTCGCTTCGCACAACTCTCCCCCCCCCCTCCCCCCCATATAACAATCCCGGATTCACCCCTGTATTCCCCTTTCTTTTCTAAGGACCTATATACGCCACTACTTCTGAGTCCTTCTTTCCTTCATATTATTATCCAAATATACTCATGAATTTTGAGGCAATTTTTTTTTTTTTTTTTGCATAGATAAAAATGGAATTTTGTCGTATTATTATCCAAATATGCTTTAGAATTTTGAAGCAATTTTTCTTGAATTATTATTATTATTATTATTATTTTTCTTTTTCTTTTCTTGCATGTGACTCTCTTTCCGTACTCCTGCCGGTGATGTATGTGGCCTTCAATGGCTCAGGTGTAAAGATGAAATGTCCTGGCGATCATTGCTTGGCCGAATATACTTCGCATTCCCCATCGAATAATATGAAACCTCAACGCAGTAAATCTATTGAACCTATGAAATCCCCTTGGTTTGTTTTAGACATTGTCTCATCGGCGGCAGATATGAAGCTTTGAACCCTTAACTGAACAGTAGCTTAAGGGATTCAGGCTTGCCAACCACGAGCATGTGTAGAGCGGGAAATTGGGTTCAAACTTTTTGACCCATGACTGACGAAGAAGAATGACGTTAAAACGGGAAAGGGGTGAAGTAACTTATAATTATCAATTAACAAAACTAGTAATTTTCCTCCACTCCTCAGTCCTGAATCACTAGTTAGTAAGAGAGGGTTATATTCTTAAGCCAGTAGTAACTAGCCACGTATCAAAGAGAGGTGAGAAGGGAGCTGAACGTCAGTTTAGCAGACAGAAGCGGACAGACACCCAGTGGGTAAGGCCACTGGAATGTGACCTTATCGCCCTTGTAAAGGTATGTTGTAACATATTTGTTGGCTAGAGATGTAGGTGTGATTCATGGGTTATTTGTGTTTACATAAGGACTAATGGAATATGTTATCCAGGGTCCCAAGGCAGGGCAGTGGAGATGGAGGTGATGGCGGCGGCAGCCCTGTTGGCTGGTCCCAAGGTAGCAGTGAATAGAGGTGGAGGTGATGGCGGCGGCAGCCCTGTTGTGGCTGTGGTGGTGGCGGTGCCCTGCCTGTGGCGCTGTGTGAGACGGCCACACACCCACGGCTCCCCCAACATGACACCCACCACGCACTATAGACGCTCGTGTTCCTATCGCCCGGAGAGATAGTGTGGCGGATAAATGTTTGAAGTGTGGCGGAGAGTGTAGAATTAAGTCTGTTTCACATTAGAATAGAATGAAGTATGTTTATTAAGTAAGATGTTAGGTTAAGAAGTGTGCGTATCGTTAGGGGATATGAATAATTAGAATTAAGGCGGTTTGTGAATGTACACCGTTCATTAAGTTAAAAAGTATATTTATTAGGTAAGCGTTGTTAGGTTAAGGAGGAGTTGGGAAGTGATTACTGATGATACAGTAAAGAGACAAATATATTAAGCCTTATTTAATAACGCGTTGTCATTCAGATTCAACCAGTACTTACATATTTTCTTACATCTTTTATTTTATTCATTTACTTTTTTTTCCCACTTAATGTGGGTGGTGGCAGCAGAATAACCAGGATTGTGGAGCACACACATTCATTGTGGGCGACACATAATGGTGGCAGCGGTTTGGATCCATTCAATGGTTTCCGCTTACCCACGTGCTAACTATAGCGCCTTGTTAGTTTTTGCCAAGTGCCAGTTACCCAGTGATCACATCCTGTACAGTATGGTGTATACAGAGTATAGGTGTACATAGGTGTATAGAGTAGCGTTAGTGGGTCATGACTAGTTCGCTCAGACTGTGGAGGTAGATGGTCCTGTGTAACAGTAGGAGTTTATAGAGCGTCAGGATAACAGAGGAGAAGCTCGTAATCGCGCACATTTATCAGACATGGGCGGCAGTGCAAGCTTAAGGAGGCCCGGTGTCGTGTGGGCAAGTGTCTGTTTATGAGGGAATGTCTGTTTACTTACAAAGGCAAAGAAAACGGGAGTTGAGGGGAATAACTACTAATTTTGACAGAATTTTCTTGAAAATAACCTCATTGTGATTCCCACACAGTTACTATAATTAAAGTAAACCTAACATAACTTAACCTAACCTAACTTAACGTTTTTCTAACCTTACCTAACCTAGCGGTCTGCCGAAAAGGGACAGCGCGTGGAGAATATGCCGCCTGGACATGCCTTTGTTGATCAAGTCAAAATTAGTAATTGCTCCCCTCAACTCCCGTTTTCCTTGCCTTTTGTTAGTAAACAGACATTCCCTCATAAACAGACACTTGCCCACACGACACCGTGTTACCCACGTGCTAACATAGACACTGATAAAGACAGTACTGATGGCCTGGAAAAGCCGAAGCGGAGTAGTGAAAGGGTGCAGCATGAAACATGCACACCCCAGACCCGCTGTTGAACATGAAGGTGATGTGGGTAGCGCGTATGCTGTAGTGTGTTTGTGGGTGATGTAGGATGCGTGAAGGTAGTGTGGATGTGGGTGATGTGACACTACATCCACGCGTGGGTGCAGTGTGGAACGATAAGGATGTATGTGGATAATGGTGTCGAGTGGAGTTGGATGGATGACGAATGGGTGGAATGTACAAAGTATAATAGTAAGTGTAAAATGCGGCAGCGGCAAGCGGCGGCCGCTGCGACACACTCGACACTATTCCCTACTGCGCCCGCCCCGCCCGCCTGCCTTGTGTAGACTGTCTTCGTGTCTTTCATCAGTGATGGGTTTTTCCGTGTTCTTGAGAGCGAGCCAGTAGGGAGTTTATAATCGACGCCAAACATGTAAAAGGTACGGTAAGGTTAGGTTGCCGTACGGTAAGGTTAGGTTGCCGTACCTTACGGTTACTTTACTTGGTTTACTTGGTTAGATTTAGAGGGTCTTCCTCACAGCTGTGGTGGTCCACCGCTGCTGCCAGTCCGAGAGTCTACTTTCAGGAGAGCCATCTGGTCTGGCACAGAGTTTGAAGCTGCCCTGCAACAAGCCGTGTAGCCTGGTACGGGAGGCTCATCTGGCAGTGTTTGCAGGAAGTTGTCCAGTTCTTTTTTAAATCTGGCGACTGAGCAGCCTGTGGTGTCTCTGACGTATTTAGGGAGTACGTTAAAGAGTCTAGGGCCACTGTGTGAAAGACTGGAGGCAAGGAGACTCTTGATTCTCCCTGGGGTTGTAGAAGAGAGAGCCCTTCTTTCGCATGAGCGACCGGTGCGCTCACTTGTCTTTGCCTTCAGTAGATTGGGGGTGGGATCAGGCACTTGCTTCTCCAATATCTTCCACACATATATGGTCCCGTATCTCTCTCTCCTTCTCTGTTGGGAGTATAGCCCCAGCTTTTGCAGTCGCTGCCAGTAGTTTAGGCCTTTCATGCCTTTTATTGTCCTGGTGAAGGCCCTCTGTACTGACTCAAGCTCCTGTATGTCACCCTTTTGTGGGGTGACCAGAGCTGGCTGCAGTAATCGAGTACTGGCTGTACAAGGGCTTTCCATAGTGTCAGCATGACTTCTTGTTCCCTTGACTTGAAGGTTCGGTGGACCCAGCCGACCATCCGCCTGGCTTTGCTGGCTGTTTCCTTGATGTGCTGCTGGAAGGTGGCGTCGTCGTTCATGTGCACACCAAGACACTTGACGACATGACTTGCTGAGATTTCTTGCTGTCCCCCTGTATATATGTTGGTGGAGTCTTTTAACTCAGTATTAGGTCCTAGTCTCAGTAATTCAAATTTCTCCTCATTAAATTTCATATTATTACTTTCGGCCCATTTGAAATTCTCCTGTATGTTTGCCTGCAGTTGTAAAGCGTCGCTTTCCTCACTAATCCTGTGGCTGATGGTGGTATCATCGGCAAAGGATGACAGAAAGGAGCCGTTGACCACTTCCTCGATGTCAGCCATCAGGACCAGGAAGAGCACAGGGCCGAGGACTGAGCCCTGGGGGACACCACTGGCGACTTCTTCTTGCTGCGATTTGTAGCCATCAACAGCGACTGCCTGTTTCCTGTGTGTAAGGAAGCTGTGCAACCATACACCCAGCTTCCCTGTTATTCCCATGGGTTAGATTAATGTTAGGATAGAGGTAACAGCTCATGTAGAACAAGACGCCCTACAAGTAAGCAACTTTTGCGGGTTGTCATGGCAAGTGATAGCCACCTTAGAAAATTTGCTTTAGAGTGGTAGTAATGGAGGAGGAACTTGTACACTAATAACATCTTGAGAGAGGAGGCCAGTGAAGAGATACGTGATTATTATAATGACAGAAGTGTTAATCTCGTAAGAAAGAGATTAACTTTCACCATTTTCTCTCGTGAGAGAGAGAAAGAGAGAGATGAAGGTCCCCTAGAAAGAATGTAAAGGTTAGAAATTCTTGCTTTAGAGGGTGCAACAGATTGCACGAACATAAACCCGCAGATGTCGTTAGACCCAAGGATTGTGCTTGCTCTGGCTTCGCTCGATGGGTTGATAGACGCATGGAGTATGTATGCCTCCAAAGGAGGTGCTTATCCAAGTTACTTGAAGGTATCGGAGTAAATCCTGGTCGTGATTTCACCCTACGCACCAACTCCTAGGATTAGTGGTGTAAAAGAAAATACCATTACAGACTAAGGGACGAGTCCAGTCGCGACTCTATAGGCTTCGGAGGGGGACCTTGACAAATAAGAGAGCAGTGAGAAGTTCTCATTTCAAGTGAGTGAAGTCGTTACATTAGTTATGTATTCCCCAAACTGGGTAAATCTGCCCCTTGGTGAGGGAAGTGACAAAAGTTCAAGAAGCATACTATCTCATTTTTTGTTGAATTTCATTAGAAGAATCCTATGTGAATTTATATGAAATTTATTGTTGGTGTCGGCTACACTCAAGCTGCATATTCCTGAACCCCAAACCTGTCTTTTTGCACTAACTTTCCACCTTCTTCCTGATCTCAAGCGGGGATTAACCTAGGCGGCATTTTGAGGGCGTGGTGCGACTTAGTGGAAGGGATTAACTCAAAGATTCTTACCTGCTCTCACCTCTCTCTCTCTCTCTCTCTCTCTCTCGTCTCTCTCTCTCTCTCTCTCTCTCCTCTCTCTCAAAAAAAAAAAAAAATCTCTCGCATCCCTCTTCTCTCTCTCTCTCTCTTTCTCTCTCAGAGAGAGAGAGACCACTGTGTTGTGTGTGTGGTCTGTGTTCGCGTGTGTGTGTGTGGGTGTCACCTAATTACAGAAGGGTCAAGTGGAGTTCTTTTTCCCTCCCTTCTCTTCTCCGCTCTCTCTCTCTCTCACTCTCTTCTCTCCTCTGCGTCTCTCTCTCTCTCATCTCTCTCTCTCTCTGCTCTCTCTCGTATCTCTCCTCCCCCATCTCTCTCTCCTCACTCTCTTCTGCCCCCCTCCCTCTCTCCTCCACAATACTCTCTCTCTCCGCTCTCTCACTCTATCACTCTCCCTCACACTACATCTCATCTCACCACCCTCTCCTCCCTCTCGTCTCCCTCTCGTCTCATCTCATCCACATCTCCCTCTCCATCGCCCTCTCCCTCCTCCCCGTCTCATCTCTCTCTCTCTTCTCCATACTCTCTCTCCCTCATATCTCTCCCTCTCATCTCACTCAACACACTCTCTCTCTCTCTCTTTCCCTCGCTCTCATCTCCTCTCTCTTCTGTCATCCTCGGCTCGGTCTCTCTCTCTCTCTCTCTCTCCTCTCTCCTCTCTCCTCTCCTCTCTCATCCCCTCTCTCTCCTCTCTCTCTCTCTCTCTCTCTCCGCAGAATTCCTTTCCCCCTCACTCTCTCTCGCTCTCTCTCTTCTCTCTCTCTCTCTCTCTGTCGTCTCTCTTCTCTCTCTCTACGCTTCCTTTCCCTACTATCTCTCTCTCTCTCTCTCATCATCTCTCTCTCTCTCTTCTCTCTCTCTCTCTTCTCTCTCTCTCTCTCCGCTTCCTTTCTCCTCTCTCTCTCTCTCTCTCTCGCTCCTCTCTCGTCCGTCTTCTCTCTCTATCTCTCTCTCTCTCACTCTCTCACTCTCTCTCTCTCTCTCTCTCTCTCTCCTCCTCTCTCTCTCTCCTCTCGATTCGCATCTCTCTTCCTCTTCTCTCTCTCTCCGTTCCCTTCCCTACATCTCTCTCTCTCTCTCTCTCTCTCTCGTCTCTCATCTTCCACTCCTCGTCTTCTCGTCCTCTCCTCTCTCTCTCTCTTCTCTCCTCTCCTCGGTCTCTCTCTCTCTCAGAGAGAGAGAGAGAGTGAGTGAGAGAGAGTCGGAAAGAAGCGGAGAGAGAGAGAGAGAGAGAGAGAGAGAGAGAGAGAGAGAGAGAGAGAGAGTAGAGAAGAGAGGAGAGAGAGAAGGAAGAGGCGAGAGAGGGAAGGAAGAGAGAGAAAGAGAGAGAGAGAGAATGGAGAGAGAGAGAGAGAGAGAATAGATGAGAGAGAGAAGACATCACCTGACTCTTCCTATAATTAGTGACCCACACACAGGCGACACATGACCACACACACACACACACACACAGTTGTGTGCAACTCTGCAACACCACACAACACACACATGTGTGTGTGTGTGTGTGCAGAGTTTGGTCACGAATGCCATTGTAATGTATTTAAATTAATTATACTAAATACCATGGGAGAAAGTTTTTATATAAACTAAAACTAACTACATTTTACGAATGTATTTAATACTAAATTACTAAATACATCAACTTTATTTTAAATACTAAATACATTTACGAAGGTATTTAAATACTAAATACTAAATACATCAACTGTATTTAAATACTAATACATTTTACGAATGTATTTAAATACTAAATACTAAATACATCAACTGTATTTAAATACTAAATTCTTTTTACGAATGTATTTAAATTCTAAATACTAAATACATCAACTGTATTTAAATACTAAATTCATTTTACGAATTTATTTAAATACTAAATACTAAATACATACAACTGTAGTTAAATACATTTGTAAATACATTTTAAATATACACATGGAAGAAGAGAACAGCTGATGGTGAGGAGGGAGGAGAGAGCGGAGAGAGAGAGAGAGAGAGAGAGAGAGAGAGAGAGAGAGAGAGAGAGAGAGAGAGAGAGAGAGAGAGAGAGAGAGAGAGAGAGAGAGAGAGAGAGAGAGAGAGAGAAAAAGAGTAAGAAAGAGAGGAGAGAGAGAGAGAGAGAGAGAGAGAAGAGAGAGAGAGAGAGAGAGAGAGAGATAGAGATAGAGAGAGAGAGAGAGAGAGAGAGAGAGAGAGAGTGTATGCATGTTAAGAATATTTGATTTTAATCTCCTTCCACTAATCGCGCCACCCCCTCAAAATGCCGCTAGGTTTAATCCAGCTGAGATCAGAAGAAGGTTGCAAGTTGAAGTTCAAAAAGGACAGGTTTGGGGGTTCGGATATGCAGCTTGAGTGTATTGGTAGTTTTTTTAAATATTTAGTTAGATTCTGTAGGATGCTTGTGAAGAGACTGAGGAATAAGGAAATTTTTTGGGGGGGGAAGATCCATGTACGCGGTAACTTGGGTTCAAACTTTTTGACCTAGACACTGACGAGAATTACGTTAACCCACGGAAAGGTGTGAAGTAACTTTATAATTTAACCAATTAACACAAAAGAGTAATTTTCCTCCACTCCTCAGTCCTGATCACTAGTTAGTAGGAGAGGGATATATTTTTAAGCCAGTAGTAACTAGCCACGTATCAAAAGAGAGGTGATGGATGGAGCTGACGTCAGTTTAGCAGACTGAAGCGGACAGCACCCAGTGGGTAGCACTGGATGTGACCTTATCGCCCTTGTAAATGTATGTTTGTAACATTTTGTTGGCTAGAGATTAGGTGTGATTCATGGGTTCTTTGTGTTTACATAATGACTAATGGAAATGTTATCAGGTCCCAAGGCCAGGGCATGGAGATGGAGGTGATGGCGGCGCGCCCTGTTGGCTGTCCCAAGGTAACAGTGAATAGAGGTGGGGTGATGGCGGCGGCATCCTGTTGTGGCTGTGGATGGTGGCGTGCCCTGCCTGTGGCGCTGTGTAGACGGCCACACACCCCGGCTCCCCCAACATGACACCCACCACGCACTAATAGACGCTCGTGTTCCTATCGCACCTGAGAGATAGTGTGGCGGATAATGTTTTGAAGTGTGGCGGAAGAGTGTAGAATTACGTCCTGTTTTCACATTAGAATAGAATGAAGTATGTTTATTAATTCGAGTTAGTTAAGAGTGTGCGTAGCGTTAGGGGAATATGAATATTAGAATTAAGGCGGTTTTGAATTACACCGTTCATTAAGTTTAGTATAATTTTTAGTAAGCGTTGTTAGGTTAAGAGGGTTGGGATGATTACTGATGATACTAGTAAAAGAGACAAATACATTAATATTTATCTAACAACCGTTGCATTCAGGATCCGACCAGTACTTCATATTTTTCTTCTCTTTATTTATTCTTACTTTTTTTTCACCCACACACAACACAACTTGAATGTGGGTGGGTGGCAGCAGATAACCAGGATTGTTGGAGCACACACTTATTGTGGGCGACACACATGTAACTTGCGTTGGGTTTTGCCAAATAATGTTTTCGACGGTTACATTTCATAATTCAGGACAAAAACCATGATACGACTTTTGGTCTTAACTGTACAATGAGGCTTGACATCACACGTACACGATCAGGACAGGTTATGTTGTACACGGCCAATTAACGTACACAAACCAATGCACAAAGTACAGCACAGTTTACGTGGTACAGATACATACGTACGGTGGGATGGAAAGCTTAACGGTTTAATATCAAATGGCCTTGATTGTCCTTCTCTCTCCTTATTAACAGAAATACCAATTTCACCGCATGTTCTAACACATTGTAAATAGCTAACCGTATATAACAGTGAAGTCGCCAGTTTTACTACGTTTCTTGTTATTATACGACGTGGGTGGTTGGCGTTAATACTTACATTTTGTACGTCCATGATTTCAGGGAAAATTAGAAGGGGCGCTATCTGAAAGTCTGTGTCCATTTTGTGTCTTCATCTTTGTCATATTAGGGGCTATAAATGAACAAATATACAAAAATAAACCGATAGGCGACCTCCTTGATACCTACTACGGTAGAGTGCGAGCGCAGCTAATCTTTTAAAAATAACGCAACATTGAGGATCGCCACTCATGGGGAATTCGGATGGAAATTAGAGGGTAAGTAAGAAACAAGTCGCTATAGATATTGTTAGGACTGCGGTAAGGATGCTTGGAATGAATAAAAATTCCTCTGCGTCAACTGAAAATAATTATATTCAAGTTTGAAAGATCTGGCAAGGTCGTTGGTGTCCTGTCGCCCGAAAAAGGGCGTACCTGTTTTACTGTCTGTCATCGCGCGGGAAGGAAAAAAAGTGAGAAAGCAAAATGCGCAACAGTTGGTTATTTGCAGATACAACGCATAAAACATACGCGAAACTAGTAGATTATGACAGTCTGGATATAAAACTACTGTGTAAGCAATCTCAGTGGCACATAAAAATCAGTAGTGATGCTATATTCGTAATATTTTGGCGCCTGGTTACTTCACTGCAGTGGCGACTTCGCTGTTAATCTACGTTAGATTAGCTATTTGTACATCTTCCCCATCGGTCCTTTTGCATGATTTATACCGCAAAATTAATGTATTTTTTCAAGAACACGGAAAAATGTTGGTCCCAGCGACAAGACTAAATATTTGTTTGGTTTACAATTTTCATTGTTCCTGGGAAGAACGCAAATTGACGGCATAGTCTTGACCGGTCGTGTGACCTGGTTTACCTCTGTAGGGTGCTATACTTCCAACTGTCGGGGCCCGAGGGTATAGAACCTCTATAGACACGTTTTTCCTAAGCGTTTCAGAGTCCGCTCCGTTCCTTCTTACCTGACGGCACTTGACAGGTCAGACTAATGGTGGCGCTGGGTCTCACTGTTAGCCGGCTTTTTTTTACGCCCCGAGTTGTAATCGTACACACAGGGTATTTTGTTTTGTTTCCTTCTCCACTGATTTTGTAATTTTTTGCAATTCGTACAGTACGCTGGTGGCCAAGTTTCGTCCCTCTATAGGCCACGTTCAACGTCCTGAGCTGAGTGTACGAAAACGACTATGCTTTCCTATAGACTACGAAACAATTTTTTGGTATACGACTCTAACATGGGTGTACGAAAACAAAATTTTTGAGGGTACGAAACTGACTGGCACCCCGTCAAAAACACCACAAAAACCTACGCAACTCAAACTCCATATATATCCTCACGGTCCTCCCCTTCAAGCCATACATATCCTCCTTATACCCTCCGCCTAGTCCATATAGTATCCTACCTATCTCTTCCTCGCTAGCCATTATATATCCTCCCATCCCTCCCTGCCTAGCCATATGCTATTCCTATCTCTTCCTCCTAGCCATATATATCCTCCCATGCCCTCCCCCTAGCCATATATATCCTCCGTCTACTTCCTCCTACCATAGAGATCCTCCTATCCCTCCCTCCTAGCCCTAAATATATCCTAGCTCTCCTCCTATCCATATATATCCCTCCCATCTCTTCCCTCCTAGCCATATATGAGCCTATCTCTTCCTCCAGCCATATATATCCTCACCATCTCTTCGCGTCCTAGACCATATATATCCTCCTCATCGCCTCCCGTTCCTACGCCTAGATAATCCTCCTATCGATCTTGCCTACATAGCCATGAATATATCCTTCCTATCCCTCCCGCCTAGCCATATATATCCTCCTATCGTTCTCTTCCTGGCCTATATATCCTCCTATTCCTCCTCCTATACATATATATCCTCCTATTCCATATATATCCTCCAATCCCTCCCTCCTACTATATATATATAATCCTCCCATCTCTCATCCCTCCTTACCATATATATCCTCCTATCCTAGATCCTCCGATCTCCTCCTGCCATATATATCCTCCTATCCCTCCCTCCTAGCCATATAATAGCCGCTCCCATCCCTCCCTCCTACCTGATATGATCTCCTATCTCTTCCCTCCTACCATATATATCCTTCCTTCCCTCCTCCTAGCCATATATATCGTCCCATCTCTCCTCCTATCCATTTAGTATCCTCCTGTCCTTCTCCCTCCTAGCCCATATATATCCCTCTATCCTCTTCCCCTAGCCATATATATCCTCCGGCACACCTCCCTCCTAGCCAGATATATCCTCCTACTCTCTTCCTCTAGCCGATATATCCTCCTATCACATCACTATCCTCCCTATCCATATATATCGTCGCCTGGTATCCATAGTTTTTTCGAGTTAATTTAAGCCCCTTCACGCACTTTGAAAGCCCAGAATATATATGAAAACACGAGTTAACATTTGTTGTGCCCACATTGTGCATGTGTGCTCCACAGACCTGGTTACTCTGCTGCCACCACCCACATTACGTAGGAAAACAAATAAATTGAATAAAAGATAGAAAGTGTAAGTACTATATGTAAGTACTGGTTGGATCTGAATGACACGCGTTAATATATTTCTAATTATAATATAGTTTAACTCTTTGCTGTCTCACTTCCAACTGGTGTACATTCACAATTTGCCTTAATTCTAATAAATCATATCCCCTAACGATACGCATCCTTCTTAACCTAAATCTTACTTACTAAACATATTTCATCCTATTCGAATGTAAACAGACTACTTAATTCTACACTCTCCGTCACACTTCTTACCTAACATCTTACTTAATAAACCTTTTCAGTCCTATTCGACCAGAGAAAACAAACTACTGTAATTCTACACTCTCCGCCACACTTCTTAACCTAAGATCTTTACGTACAAACATATTTCATCACTTATTCGAATGTAAACAAACTACTTACTAAACATACGTCAGCCTATTTCTAATGGGAAACAACTTAATCCTACACTCTCCGCCACACTATCTCTCCTTTATCCGCCTCACTTATACTCTGGCGATAAGAACACGAGGGCCCATTTGGGGAGCCGTGCATTGTGTGGCTGTCTCACCACAACGCCACGGGTAGGACACGCCACTATGACAGCCACACAGGGCTGCCGCCGCCCTCACTTCCCCCTCTATCCTGCTACTCGGTGAACATCCAACAGGGCTGGCGCCGCCATCACCCTCCATATCCACTCCTGGTCCTTGGGACCCTGGATACAAATTCCATTAGTCCTTATGTAGACATACCCCCAATAATCACATCCTACATCTCTAGCTAACGAAATATTTTATAACATACCTTTACAAGGGAGGATAGGTCACGTCCCATGGGCTTTACCCACTGGGAGTCCGTCTGCTACTAAATGCTAACCTGACGTTCAGCTCCCCTGCTCACTTTGCGTTTCGAACGTGTCCACTACCACTGTCTAAAATAGAACCCTCTCTCACTAACTAGTATTCAGGACCGAGGATGGAGGAAAAATTACTCGTTTTGATAGTTGATTATTATAGCTATTTCATCTCTTCCCCTATTAAACGTAAGTTCCGCGTTAACATAGCTTTTCTTCCCCCAAAAAAAATTCCCTTATTCCTCAGTCTTTCATCAGCATCCTACCTGATATCTAACTAATATTTAAAAAAAGTTCCATATAACAGCACACATAATTTCATATAAATTCAATAGGATCTTCTATCACCCATATCAAATATTCTCCTCCGTACAATCCACTTCTTTCAACAGTATGCATTTTCATAACTTTTTTCACTTTCCACTCACCAAGAGCAGACTTAACCAGTTTGGGGAATACATATTTAATGTCATGATTTACCTCCTTTGAAATAAGAACCTTCTCACTTCCTCTCTTATTTTGTCAAGGCCGAAGCCCTATGAGTCGCAACTAGACTCCTCCCTCTAGTCTGGAATGGGTATTTTCTTTTACCCCACTAGTCTTGGGTGTAGGTGCTTAGGGAGAAACACGACGGATTTCCTCATGCCCTCAATACTTGGGATACAGCTCACCTCCTTTGCGAGGCATACATACTCCTGCGTCTATCACCCAACAGCAAACCTCAGGAGCCAAGCACATCCTAGGGTCTCACGACATCGCTTTGCGGGTTTTTAGTGGGTTTCAGTGCGATCTGTGTGCACCCCTAAAGAGAATTTCTAACCTTTACTTTCTTCTAGGGACCTTCATGCTCTCTCTCTCTCTCTCTCACGGAGAAAGTGGTGCAAAGTTAATCTCGATCTCACTAGAGATTACTAACTTCTGTCATTATAATATCACGTTATCTCTTCACTGGCCTCATCTCTCTAGATTGTGTTAGTGTACACGTTCCTCCTCCATTACTACCACTCTCACTTTGGGTGGCATTACTGCACGACAACCCGCAAAGCTGCTTACTTGTAGGTCGTCTAGTTCTCTGAGCTGTTACCTCTATCCTAACAAATCTAACCGTAAGGTACGCAACCTAACCCTTACCGCACCTTTTTTACATGACATCCTGCCCTACATTAGTGTTAAGTGTGGATACAAGCCCCCTATCCCACACCTTCATCATCCATCCACAAATCCACACACTCACTATCCCTTCCACTCGGCATCGTTCCACACTGCATCCACGCGTGGATGTAGTGTCACATCACCGCATATCCCACTACCTTCACGTCTCCTACTCATCCAGCAAACACACTTGTATACGCCGCTACCCACATCACCTTCATTGTCATTGTCTAACCGTAAGGTACGGCAACCTAACTTTACCGCACCTTTTACATGACTCCTGCCCTACATTAGTGGTTAAGTGTGGAATACAAGCCCCTATCCACGCATTCAAATCAGCCACCACATCCACCACATCACTATCCACTATCCACTCGGCATGGGGGGGGGCGTTCCACACTGCATACCACGCGTGGATGTAGTGTCCACATCACCCATATCCACACTACCTTCACGCTACCCCAGTTCAGCCTTCGCACCTTGGTCGTGACGGACCTCCTCCCCGTTCACTCGTCTCTCCGCTGTTAGTCGTGTGGGTGAGTTACCTCCCACCATGACGTCTACGCTGATGGCACCCCGATGACCCAGACGACGCGGCTTCCTCCTCCAGAGTACGCTTCAGGGTGACGAAGCCTTCTTCACGCAGAGTGGTGCCACGTCTGCGGACGACCAATCCCGGTTGTGGGAGGGTCGTCAAGGTCCATAGTCGACTTTCCCAGCCCCTATCATCTGTCGGTGGTTTGGAGTTGCGAGCTTCGGCTCGCCCTCAAAGGTGGATGTCTCCCCTCCCGCACGGGGAGTTCCTTCTCTGGTGTGCGACTGAGGACCCGCCGCCACCATCGGGGGGGGACAAAAAAAAACCCCTTATTTTGGGGGACACACATGTAACTGCGTTAGGGTTTTTCATAATTTTTCAGGGAACATTTCATATTCGGAAAAAAACCATGTAACTTTTGTCTTAAGACTGTACATCACAACAACACACAGGAAGGTTTGTGTCACAGGCCATTACGTACACAAACCCTTTGCACGTAAAACACAGTTTACGTGTACAAAACATACATACGTACATGAACTTAAAACGTTTAAAATCAAAGGGCCTTATTTTTCCCTTTATTAACAGATATTTCACCCATTTCTACACATTGTATAGCTACCGTAGATAACAGTGAAGTCGCCAGTTCTACGTTTTTTTGTATTTACAGACGTGTGGTGGCGTTAAATACTTACATTTGTACGTCCATGATTCAGGAAAGTTAAAAGGGGGGCTATCTGGAAAGTCTGTGTCATTTTGTGTCTTCATCTGTGTCATATTAGGGCTATAAATGAACAAATTAAAAAAATTTAAAACCGAAGTGGCGACCTCATTATACCTACTACAGTAGAGTCGCCAGCTAATATTTTAACCCAACAGTTGAGTCGCCACTCTGGGGAATTCAGGGAAATTAGAGGAAATTTAAAACAATCCTATATATATTAGTGCGGAAGATGCTTGGATATATAAAAATTCCTCTGCCAACGTGAAAAATAAATTATATTCAAGTTTGAAAAAATCTGGCAAGGTCTTGTGTCCTGTCGCCCGAAAAGTACGTTACTGTCTGTCAATCGCGCGGAAGAAAAACGTGAGAAGCAAAATGCCGAAAACAGTTATATTTGCAGATACAAAGCATAAAACAACGCTGAAACAGTAGATTATACAGTCATGGTATAAAACTACTGTGTAACATCTTCAGTGGCACATAAAAAATAGTAGTGATGCTTTTAATTCGTAATATTGGCGCCTGGTGACTTCACTGCAAGGTGGCGACTTCCAAATGTTATCTACGGTTAGATTATCTATTTGTACATTTTCCCCATCGGTCTTTTGCATGATTTAAAAACCGCAATTAAAAGTGATTTTTCAAGAAAAAAGGAAAAATTTGGTCCCCAGGCACCAAAAACTAAAAATTTGTTTGTTTACATTTTCATTTTCCTGGGGAAGAAACAGCAAATGACGGCATATATTGACCTCGTGTGACCTTGGTGTGACCTCGTAGGTGCTATAATTCCACATGTAGGCCCCGGGTAGACTATAAAAGACACGTTCATAGCGTTCAGAGGCCGCTCAGTGCATGATTAAATGAAGGAAAGGAAGGTCAGATAAGGGTGGCCGTCTCACAGGTTACCGGGAGTTTTGTATACAAGTTGTATCGTACACAGGGTTTGTTAGTTGCTTCGTACACTGATTTTGAATTTTTTCGTACATACCTGGTGCCGTTTCGTACCTCTAGTAGGCAAGTTCAACTCCGAGCTGAGTGTACGAAACGACTATGCTTTCCTATAGACTACGAAACAATTTTTTGGTATACGAATCTACTGGTGTACGAAACAATTTGAGTACGAACTGACTGCACCCCGTCACACACACACACACACATACGCACTCACTCCATATATATCCTCCGGTCTCCCTTCAAGCCATACATATCCTCCTATCCCTCCCTCCTAGCCATATATATCCTCCTATCTCTTCCTCCTAGCCATATATATCCTCCCATCCCTCCCTCCTAGCCATATATATCCTATCTCTTCCTCCTAGCCATATATATCCTCCCATCCCTCCCTCCTAGCCATATATATCCTCCTATCTCTTCCTCCTAGCCATATATATCCTCCTATCCCTCCCTCCTAGCCATATATATCCTATCTCTCCCTCCTAGCCATATATATCCTCCCATCTCTTCCTCCTAGCCATATATATCCTATCTCTTCCTCCTAGCCATATATATCCTCCCATCTCTTCCTCCTAGCCATATATATCCTCCTATCCCTCCCTCCTAGCCATATATATCCTCCTATCTCTTCCTACTAGCCATATATATCCTCCTATCCCTCCCTCCTAGCCATATATATCCTCCTATCTCTTCTTCCTAGCCATATATATATCCTCCTATCCTAATACATATATATCCTCCTATCCATATATATCCTCCAATCCCTCCCTCCTAGCTATATATATATATCCTCCCATCTCTCCTCCCTCCTAGCCATATATATCCTCCTATCCATATATATCCTCCTATCTCCCTCCTAGCCATATATATCCTCCTATCCCTCCCTCCTAGCCATATATATCCTCCCATCCCTCCCTCCTAGCCATATATATCCTCCTATCTCTCCCTCCTAGCCATATATATCCTCCTATCCCTCCCTCCTAGCCATATATATCGTCCCATCTCTCCCTCCTAGCCATTTATATCCTCCTGTCTCTCCCTCCTAGCCATATATATCCTCCTATCTCTTCCTCCTAGCCATATATATCCTCCCACCCCTCCCTCCTAGCCATATATATCCTCCTATCTCTTCCTCATAGCTATATATATCCTCCTATCCATAACTATCCTCCTATCCATATATATCGTCGCCTGGTATCCATAGTTTTCGAGTTATTTAGCCCCTTCACGCACTTGAAAAGCCCAGAATATATATGAAAACACGAGTAACATGTGTGGTGCCCACATTGCATGTGTGCTCCACAGACCTGGTTACTCTGCTGCCACCACCCACATTACGTAGGAAAACAAATATAAATGAATAAAAATAAAAGATGTAAGTACTATATGTAAGTACTGGTTGGATCTGAATGACAACGCGTTAATATATTTCTAATTATAATATATTTAACTCTTTACTGTCTCACTTCCCAACTGGTGTACATTCACAAGTTGCCTTAATTCTAATAAATCATATCCCCTAACGATACGCACACTTCTTAACCTAACATCTTACTTAATAAACATATTTCATCCTATTCGAATGTGAAACAGACTACTTAATTCTACACTCTCCGTCACACTTCTTAACCTAACATCTTACTTAATAAACATATTTCATCCTATTCGACCAGAGAAACAAACTACTTAATTCTACACTCTCCGCCACACTTCTTAACCTAAGATCTTACGTAACAAACATATTTCATCCTATTCGAATGTGAAACAAACTACTTAATAAACATACGTCATCCTATTCTAATGGGAAACAGACTTAATCCTACACTCTCCGCCACACTATCTCTCCTTTATCCGCCTCACTTATATCTCTGGGCGATAAGAACACGAGTGTCATGTTGGGGGAGCCGTGAGTGTGTGGCTGTCTCACACAACGCCACGGGTAGGACACCGCCACTATGACAGCCACAACAGGGCTGCCGCCGCCCTCACTTCCCCCTCTATTCCTGCTACTCGGTGAACAGCCAACAGGGCTGGCGCCGCCATCACCTCCATATCCACTCCTGCCTTGGGACCCTGGATAACAAATTCCATTAGTCCTTATGTAGACATAAACCACCAATAAATCACATCTACATCTCTAGCTAACAAATATTTTATAACATACCTTTACAAGGGAGGATAAGGTCACGTCCCAGTGGGCTTACCCACTGGGAGTCCGTCTGCTACTAAATGCTAACCTGACGTTCAGCTCCCCTTCTCACTTCGTTTCGATACGTGGTCAACTACCACTGGTCTAAAATATAACCCTCTCTCACTAACTAGTGATTCAGGACCGAGGAGTGGAGGAAAATTACTCGTTGATAGTTGATAATTATAAGCTACTTCATCTCTTCCCCTATTAACGTAATTTCCCGCGTTACATAGCTTCTTCCCCCCAAAAAAAATTCCCTTATTCCTCAGTCTTTCATCAAGCATCCTACCTGATATCTAACTAGATATTTAAAAAAAAATCCATATACAGCACACATAATTTCATATAAATTCAAATAGGATCTTCTATCACCCATATCAAATATTCTCCTCCCGTACAATCCAATTCTTTCAACAGTATGCATTCATAACTTTTTCACTTCCCTCACCAAGAGCAGACTTAACCAGTTTGGGGAATACATATTTAATGTAATGACTTTACTACCTTGAAATAAGAACCTTCTCACTTCCTCTCTTATTTGTCAAGGCCGAAGCCCTATAGAGTCGCAACTAGACTCCTCCCTCTAGTCTGTAATGGTTATTTTCTTTTACCCCACTAGTCTTGGGTGTAGGTGCGTAGGGAGAAATCACGACCGGATTTACTCCATGCCCTCAATACTTGGGATAAGGCTCACCTCCTTTGCGAGGCATACATACTCCTGCGTCTATCACCCAACGAGCAAACCTCAGAGCCAAGCACATCCTAGGGTCTAACGACATCCTTTGCGGGTTTAGTGTTCAGTGCGATCTGTGTGCACCCTCTAAAGCAAGAATTTCTAACCTTTACATTCTTTCTAGGGGACCTTCATCTCTCTCTCTCTCTCTCTCACGAGAGAAAGTGGTGAAAGTTAATCTCTATCTCACTAGAGATTAATACTTCTGTCATTATAATAATCACGTATCTCTTCACTGGCCTCATCTCTCTAGATGGTGTTAGTGTACAAGTTCCTCCTCCATTACTACCACTCTCACTTTGGGTGGCCATTACTGCCACGACAACCCGCAAAGTTGCTTACTTGTAGGGCGTCTAGTTCTACATGAGCTGTTACCTCTATCCTAACAAATCTAACCGTAAGGTACGGCAACCTAACCTTACCGCACCTTTTACATGACATCCTGCCCTACATTAGTGTTAAGTGTGGAATACAAGCCCCCTATCCACACATTCATCATCCATCCACATCCACACACATCACTATCCACTTCCACTCGGCATCGTTCCACACTGCATCCACGCGTGGATGTAGTGTCACATCACCCATATCCACACTACCTTCACGCATCCTACATCATCCACAAACACACTGTATACGCGCTACCCACATCACCTTCATTGTCATTGTCTAACCGTAAGGTACGGCAACCTAACCTTACCGCACCTTTTACATGACATCCTGCCCTACATTAGTGTTAAGTGTGGAATACAAGCCCCTATCCACACATTCATCATCCATCCACATCCACACACATCACTATCCACTTCCACTCGGCATCGTTCCACACTGCATCCACGCGTGGATGTAGTGTCACATCACCCATATCCACACTACCTTCACGCACCCCAGTTCACCTCGCACCTTGGTCGTGAACGGACCTCCTCCCCGTTCACTCGTCTCTCCGCTGTTAGTCGTGGTGGTTGAGTTACCTCCCACCATGACGTCTACGCGGAGGCACCCCGAGGACCCAGACGACGCCGGCTTCATCCTCCAGAGGAAGCGCTTCAGGGTGACGAAGCCTTCTTCACAGCAGAGTGGTGCCACGTCTGCGGAGCGACCAATCCCGGTGTGGAGGGTCGTCAGGCATGTCGACTTTCCCAGCCCCTATCAGCTTTCGGTGGTTGGGAGGCGAGTTCGGCTCGCCCTCAAGGTGGAGTCCCCGCCCCCGGGGAGTTCCCTTCTTGGGGGGCGACTGAGGCCCCCCCGCCCCCCACCCCCCAGGAAGTGGGGGTGGCCAACCAAGGGGCATGTGTTGGCAAAAGGAGGGAAAACCCCCCAGCGGGGGAAAAAGGTGCCCTTTTTTGGGATCCCCCACTGGTCCCCCGGCCCCTGTATTGGACACCCGCTCGGTTTCGGCGGTGCGGTGTGAAGGGGGGCCTTAAACGGCACCCCCCACGGAGGTTTAGCGGGACGCTGGGGGGGCTCGCCCCGCCCCCCCCGGCCGGCGCTTGGGGACATTCGCGGGCGCAGGTAATCCAGGAACCGTCCGTGTTACCGTTGCCAGGCTTTGGGCACTAACCAGCGCCGTTCGCGGGGCCCAAAGAGCTGTTTTGGTTGTGTGCGTGGGGAGAGCTTTGGGGCCGGTCCGCCCCCTTTCGGGAGGGTGGTGAGCGGCCCGTGGCTCGGGGCCCCAACTCCCGGTGCCAGGCATCACGCCTGGAATCGCGCTTGCCTCCCGGCCCGGAGTTTCCGGATCCACGGTTTCCTCGCCAGCTGCGTGGAAGGAGGCTCCCCGCTTCCCACCTCGGTCTAACCCCACCCCCCCGTTCCAGGGAATGAAGGCCGCCGTGACCCGAGGGGCCCCGCCCAGGAGGGGGGGGGAAGAGGCCCCAGCGTAACCCCGTCTTTGTCCCCTGTGAGGGAATGGACGTGGACCCCCAGGCCCCCCGGATGACGCGGGTCCAGCCCCTTGGAAATGGGGGCCCGTTGGAGGGGGGGTTGCAGTTGCTGGGGTCCCCCGCCAGACGCCCCGCCCCAGTGCAGGCCGCTTCCCTTTTTGCCGATTTGCGGGCGCAGAGGGGGCCCGGCCTTATCCTTCGAAAAAGAGGGACCTTTCTTGCTCCTTAGGACCTTGAGTCCTGGTCGTCGGAATTCGTGGCTATCCAGTCCCGTTTTCCCACCAGGGGCCCTTTTTCTTAGTGAGGCAGGCGTGGGGGGGCCCGCGGGCTGGCAGCAGTGCCCACGGAGTTTCCCGATCAACGTGCCGGCCTATCATCGCGCCGTGATGAAAGGGGTGGGTGTGCACGACCCCCGCCGCCCCAAGCATTAAGGCCACAGGTTTGCTGTAATTTTGGTTGTTATTTAATTTTTTTAATGTATTTCAATTTTTGTTTTTTTTATGACGCCCCGACGCCGGGGCGCAATAAATTAATTTTAAAAAAAAAAACAAAAAATACCCCCACGTCCCACACATCCACAAACCACTGTATACGCGTACCCACATCACCTTTATTTTCAACGGCGGGTTTGGGGGTGGGTTTAATGCAGCCCCTTTCACACTCCGTTTGGGTTTTTCAGGCCATCAGTAGTCTTTATCATGTCATGTTAGCACGTGGGTAACCCGGGCCCATTTAAATTAACGCTACTCATCACCTTTTATGTAACCTTGTACACCATATCTGTTAACCCTACGTACAGTATGTGATCACTGGGTAACTGGCATTTTACAAAAACTAACAAGTCGTTAGTCAGCACTGGGTACGCGGACCATCGAAAAAGAATCCAAACGCTGTACCATTATGTGGTGCCCACATTGCATGTTGCTCCCGCTGGTTACTCTGGCCACCACCCCCCTTTCGTGGGAAAAAAAAAAATATAAATGAATACAAATAAAAGATGTAAGTACTATATGTAAGTATAGTATCAACAATGTACGAGAAGTTGTAATCTTATGCCATGAGATTCGTCTGACCGCTTCACGAGTCCCAGTAATCGTCTGGCCGCTTGACGAGTCCCAGTAATCGTCTGGCCGCCTGACGAATCCAGTACTCGTCTGGCCGCCTGGCGAATCCAGTAATCGTCTGGCCGCTTGACGAATCCAGTACTCGTCTGGCCGCCTGGCGAATCCAGTAATCGTCTGGCCGCCTGGCGAATCCAGTACTCGTCTGGCCGCCTGGCGAATCCAGTAATCGTCTGGCCGCCTGACGAATCCAGTAATCGTCACGCTGTCCACATTAGTCCTGCGTTGTTGTTTTTTTTCATTCATTTTTCGCTTTACTCATTTATACATAGGCTAATTTTATTATATATATATATATATATATATATATATATATATAAAATATATATATATATAATATATATATATATATATATATATATATATAATATATACTATATATATATATATATTTATATATATATTTTATTTATTATATTTTATTATTATATTATTTATTTATATTATTTATATTATATATATATATATATATATATAATATATATATATATATATATATTATATATATATATATATATATATAGATTATATATATATATATATATATATATATTATACACACCACACGAGTAATCGAGTCCGGATTCGAATCCTACGAATCCGCAAGACCAAGTAAACGGATTCGCGAGTATTGAAATTTTCGAATCTTGCCCAGGGTGGGCATTTTCGAAGGGGCTCTAAACTACACCCTCTTAGCGTCCTAAGACCGATTAGTTATACCGGGCCAAGAAGATTACTAAGGAAGCATTTTCGGGGGGTCATCTTAAGCCTCGTGTAAGGGGACAGGGCCCATACTTATAAAGATTTAGGATTCGTCTTAGACTCGCTTGAGTCTTAAATATGGCGGCCGGCGTCCTAAATCATTTCGAGCGCATCCTAAATCGCTAAGACTTGTCCTAATTTCGAGGTTTGGCTAGGACAGGGTGTGAGGTGTCCTAGCGAGCAGGGCGGCGGCTAAGATTCGTCCTAAGACGTAAACATGGAGTGCTCCACCCACTCCTGAGAACTTTTCGTGACAGGATAGAGTAGGTACGGGACGAATTTTTGTTTCCCATAATTTAATCAAGCGATACCGCTTGGCCCGGGGAAGGGGAAATTTATATGTGACAGACATTTGGGAGAGATGTAATATAAAGAAAACCCCTAAAAAAAAACCCGGCGATCAGTGCATGACAAGGTAAAGAGGGGTTTATTATTACTTCTTTGAGGTATTCATGTTCCTCCCCCCCTTGAAAAACATGTATCGTGAACAGTTTGAAGTGCACCCCCACCAAATTTGGTTTGAAAAATTTGGATTATGTTGAGAATAAAAGCGATTTAGAGTATGCCCCAACTATAAAAAAAAAAAATTTAAAAAAATTTTGAATAAGCCCGTGATTTTTTAAGCCATGGAACAATACCATATAACTCTATTTTTTTCCCCACTGCCGAAAAGTCTTGATAGTTTTCTATTTTTTTTTTTCGGGTTATGATTTTTTTAATTCCCAAACCCCCCCACCTTTAACCCTTTTAATTTAACAGTTTTTGGGTTAAAAAGAAAAAATTTATTTTGGGTTAGTATATGAAATTTTTTCAGCATTTATTTTTCCCAATAGGCCATCCCGGGGAAATTGGGTTTAAAAAAGACTCAAAATTTGAAAAAATTTTAACACTATAAAAAAAGGGTTTAAAATTTGTCGGGCCCGGGGGATAAACCCCAAAAACCAAAAAAGGTTAAATTTTCCGCGGGGATTTGGGGGGTGCCAACCACCCGGACAATCCCGCACCATCAAAAATTATTTTTTTTTTTAACCTAAAAACTCAACAAAACCTAATCCAAATCTCCCTTTAAGCTTAACAAAACCAAACCAAATTTTAAAAAAACCCAAATTTTCCCCCTTAACCAAAACCAAAAACTTTAACCTAACTCAGAAATTTTGGGTAATAAGGGACGATAAATTTCGCGGTCTTTTTCAGGGGACCCCGGACTTTTTTTTCCGGTCTTCAAAAAGGGCAAGGGCCCAACCTTCTAAGGAGAAAAGTTTTTTTGGGCGAAAAAACCCAAATTTGGGAAAAAAAAAAAAAAAAAAAAAAAAAATCATCCCCCCGAATTTTAGGGGAAACCGTTTCCTTTTAAAAAAAACCACTGTATCCCATGGGAAAAAGCCCTTTAAAATTGGGGCCGGAAAAAAATTAAAAGTTCAGGGTTTTATAGGTTTTAAAAAAACCAAAATAAACCTTTTAGGTTTTAATAAAACCCAAAAAACTAACAGGGAATATTTTTAAAAAAAAAAAAGGTCCCCCATGCAAGCTGACACAAATTTTTGGCCCCTCCCGTATTATATTTACTGTCTTTTAAGAATTTTTGTTTTTTTTATTTAATGGGGTGCCAACCTTTACTTTTTTACAGGCCATATTAAATTTTCAGCAAATCCATTGTTTATTATTTTTTTTTGGTTCCCGGGGCCCCGGAAGATGCCAGTAGAAGAGCCGAAAAGCCGAAACGCCGTTGTTGGACAAAAGCGGTATTTTTTTGCCACCACTACGGGCATTTTTTTGGGTAGCAAAATCCCAAAAGATCCCGGGAAAAAAAAAAGTTTTGTTGACAGGGCCCTTTTAGGTTAGGTTGGGGGCGGGTTCAGGTTTAGGTTGGGTTTAGGGAACGGGGCCCCAAGGGGCTCGAAGAGGGGGTACTTTTGGTTAAAAAGGCCCCGGTTAGGTTGTATCTTTAAAATTTTTTTAAATTTGGCTAAAATCTCCATTTTTCTTCTTATGGCCAAAAACCCTTGGGGACAGGTGGAAACCGGGGTTTTTTTGGGGTGGGGGAGCACACAAAAGGGAAATAGGCCCCCCAAAAAAAAAATTTTTCCTTTAAAAAAAACAAAAGGGGGAAAATTTCCTAGTTAGGGACTTTATCGGGGAAAATTTTTCCCTTTTTTCCCTTAAGTGTGCAAACCCCCACAAAAGGAGCACACCCCAAAAGGGGGAAATATGGCCCCCAAACCAAAAAATCCCAAAAAACTGGGGGAAAATTTTCCCTAGTACATAACTTAATCGGGGTAATATTTCCCCAAAAATTCATGAATATGGAAACCCCTTAGTTTGGGGATTTTTTGGGGGGGGCCCCATTTTTCCCCTTTATGGGTGTGCCTCCCCCACCCAAAAAAAACCCCGGTTACCACCATGCCCCCAAGTTTTGGGCCCTTAGAAGAAGAAGATAGAGGGTGGGGGGCCTTTCCTTTTTTTTAAAGATTTACCCCTAAAAACTAACCAAAAATTTATATCAACCCTAACATTATGGGTTTTTCTTTAAAAAACCTAAAAAAGACTTGAAAAAATTTTTTCCCGGCCAATTTTGTGTTTTTTCTGGGGGAGATAGTTTTTTTTAAGGAAAGGGGACCAAAAAAATTTCCCGGTGATAAATTTTTTTTTTTTTTTAAACGGGTTTTCCCGCAAAATAAAAAAACCTATCCCCGGTAATAATGGGCGAGAGTTTGGCGGTCTTTAAACCAGAGACACCACCATTTTTTTTTTTGGCCCTTTACAATAGGTGTTGCTCAATGGAGATTTTTTTTTTATTTTGCGAAAAAAAAACAAAAAAAAAAAAAATTTAATGAAAAAAAAAATTAAACTTAACCCCCTTTATGGGTTTTTTTAATGAAACCAAACCCAAAAACTCGGAAAAGGGTTTTTAAATTAAAACCCAAAAACCCCAAACCCATATAGGTTTTAAAAAAAACCCAACCTAACCCTTAACTAAAAAGTATACTTTTTTTTTTAAAATTTTTTTTTTTTAGGGTTTGCCCAAAAATAAAATTTCCTTTTTTTAGAAAAAAACCCATTTTTTTGAAACCCCCAAGGGAAAAAAAAAGTCGGTTTCCCTGAAAACAGGGAAACCTTGAAACCTCGTCCCAATTAAAACCCCTTATCTCCATTAAAAAAAAAGCCCCCTATTTTTAGGCCGGGAAAAAATAGTCGGTGTTTTTTAAAAAACGACCCCCAAAAAGGTCCCGCCTTTTTATAACCGGTGGGCCTTGACTTTATCTCTCGTATGGAAGGGCGGGCGCGGGGCGTTTTTCCATTTTTTGGTTGGCGAGGCCCTGTCAGGCATTTTGCCTTTTCCCTCTTCCCCCGATCATCTCGGCAGGGAAAAAATTCCCCTCGCAGGACAAGGACTTTTTTCCTGTTTGAAAGAGCTGGCAAAGGGGATCCCAAGTCTTGTCCGGGAAAAATTTTACTTTTTCAGCATAGGGGCAAAGGGGAAAATGTAAAAGGCTTGGGAACGGAACTTTGGTTATTGGCCCTTATTTTTTATAGATGAATCATTCGTTGTAGTTTCAGAAATTTATCATAAAAAATTTTGTGGTTCTTGTGTTTTCCCCCCCCGATTTTTAAACCTTTTTAAACCCCCCCAGGGGAAATTTTCATAAACCCCAAATTTGGGGACTTTTTCAAATGAGCCCTCAGCGTTTCGCCTAAGCCGCCGTCTTGGGGACGCGTTTTAGATTTTCCTCAAACCCTAAGGGACCCCGGGGGTTAGGACAAAACCCCGGGACAAACCCCTAAATTTAAAAATAGGGCCCAAAAGGGCCCAAAACCCTTTTTTGGGCCCAAACCAAACCCAAATCACGCTCGCAAACACAAGTCTGATTGGCGGGGAAATACGTAAACCACGCCGGGGTCTCTTTCTCTCTCCTCTCTCTCTCTCTTCTCTCTCTCCCCTCCCCTCTCCTCTCTCTCTCCCCTCTCTCCCCTTCTCCTTTCTCTCTCTCTTTTCTCTCTCTCCTCTCTCTCTCTCTCTTTTTTCTCTCTCCCTCTCTCTCTCTCTCATTTTTCTCTCTCTCTCTCTTTTACCCCTCCTCTCTCCTCTCTCCTCTCGCGCGCTTCTCCCCTCTCGCGCTCTTTTCCTCTCGTTCTCTTTTTCCCCCTTTTCTTCCCCTCTTCTCTCTCTCTTCTCTCTCTCTCTCCTCTCTCTCTCTTCTCTCCCCTCTTCTCTCCTCTTTTCTCTCTCTCTTGCCCTTCCTCCCCTCTCTCCTTCCCCTTCTCCCCTCTCTTTTTTCCTTCCCTTCTCTCTCCCCTTTCCCTTCTCTCTTTTTCCCCCTTCTCTCTCTTCTCTCTCTTTTTTTTCTCCTCTTTCCCTTCTTCTTTTTCCCTTCTCTCCCCTCTCTCTCTCTCTCTCCCTCTTTTCTCTCTCTCCCCTCTCTCTCTCTCTCTCCCCCTCCTCTCTCTCCGCTTTTTCTCTCCCCTTTTCTCTACTCTCTCTCTCCCCCTTTTTTTTCCCCTTTTTTTTTTTCTTCTATTATTTTCCCTTCCCCCCTTTCCTTCCTTTCCTTGATTTTCCAAAGATTTGTTTTTTGGCATCACAGTGAGTTTACACCCCGAGGGAGTCTAGCCTCTGCCCTCTCTCCCCTCTCCTCTGGGTTTTTCTCTCCTCTCTCTCTCTCTCTCCTCTCTTTTCCCCTTCTCTCTTTCTCTCTCTCTCCCTCCCTCTCTCTCTCCCCTTTTTTTTCCCTCTCTCTCTTTTTCTCCCCCTCTTGGGCCCCTTTTTTTTTTCTTTTTATTTTTTCTCCCTCCTTTTAAATTTCCTTTCCCCCCCTTTTCACCCCCAAACAACATTTTCCTAGCCAGTATGTGATATTCGTAAAATTAACGACATTTTTTTTCTGGTGGGGTTTAATGATAGGGTTTAAAATTTTAATGGGTAACCTTTTTCTGTCCCCCAAATCATATATTTTCCCAACCAGCCCACCCCAAGGCGTACCCAGAGGGGGGGCCAAGGGGGCCAGGGCCCCCCCCAATTAAAAACACATCAAATTTAGGAGTTTATGGTAAAATTTTCATAAATTTTACTATATTGAATATCATGAAAAAGAAACCAAAAAATGCCCCCCCAAATAGGGCCAATAGCCCCCAATTAAGTAATATCTTCAAAAAAAAAAATTCTCGGGGGGCTTACGGGCGCCTCCCAGACACCCAGCGATAAGGGATAGCCGTGGACCACCGTTGGGGTTTAGGCCCGTGTCGCTCTGGGGACTAGAATTTCCCCGGCCCCGGGTTTTTGGGGTTGGGGTGCGCGCGCCCCCTGCCGGTTTGTTAAACTTAGGTTTAGTGCCTTCCCCCCGTCCACTGTTTTTCCCTGGTCCCCCCGCCCTTTCGGGGGCCCTTTTGGCCGCCCCCGCCGGGGGCTTTCCCGGGGTTTCGGGGGGGAAAGGGAAACGTAAAACCGGGAAATTTCCCTGCTTTTCTCCAACAACCCCGGCCCCGCCCTCCCCGCCCGGGGAAAACCCCGGGAAAAGCCCCCCGCCCCACTCAGGAAAAAACAGCAGCAGCCCCAAGGCAGCAGCGGGAAAGCCCCGGGTCCAGCAGAAAGCGCCCCAGGATCCACTCCCCAGCTCCCCAAAGGATCCACTGCAGCTCCCCCCTGGAGCCGCAGCACCCCCCGGACACAAAAACTAAGGTTATTTTCCTTTGCTCCGGGCCCTTTAATGGCGCCCGTTTTTTCTCCCCCACCCCGGGCCGGGTCTCTCAGCACTTCTTTACCAGCCCGGGGGCAAGACATTTTGAGGGGGAAAACCGCCCCCTTGGGTAAGGGATCAGCCTTTGGTGGGGCGCTTGTGGGGGGAGTGTCATCCCCAAAGGGGCCCATCCCACAGGACGTCACCTTCCCCCCTAGGGGACTGGCAAGTTACTTGCCCCCGTACCCAGGGGCCGGGCCCTGGCGCAGTTTTTTGGGAAGGGGGTTTCCCCCCTTGGGAAAGGGAAAATTTAAAGGGCCTTTAGGAGATCCGCAGTTTCCCTGAGGGCCCGGGGCGGGAGTGAAAATGAGGAGGCTCGTGGATCCCCCCCCAAAGGGTGCCCCCCTCCACCATGGGTTTGGGGATCCGTCTCAAGGTGACAAAGGGTTTCCTTTCCACAAGGGTGTGCATTTGGGGTGGTGTTCTGGGCCCCAGCCCTACCTGTCCCGATCCTCCGTTTCCCCGCCTGTCCCAAAGGTTGGCCAACTCATAAAAACCTGCCGATCCCTTTCCCTGCGCTGCGGCCCCTGCCCGCGGCCCCCCCCCTGAGCCCAAAGGGGGGGAAGTTTCCTGTTTACAGGGCCCCTTTGCTGTTTTTAGTTGGGGGGGATCATGGCCCCAGGTCTGCCCACGCCCTTTCCAACCAAGGGGGCCCCCAAAAAACTGTACGGCAGGCTTTGGGCCAGGGGAAAGGGGTGCCCTTCCTGACATCAACAGTCGTCTGCCTCCTTTTCCCCCTCCCCACTTCCGGGCCCCCTCCCCCCATCACGACCCCCACTAGCCATCCCCTTTTGGCTGCCCTCAAACCCAGGGCCGTCCCCCCCCGAATCGCTTTTTTCCTCTGTTTCCACGGGGAACAGGTACACTGTCTTACAGGACCAACGGGGGGATGATGACCCTCCCCGGGGCCCTCTTCCCCCTTCTCCTCCTTTCCTCGCGGGGGCCCTTCCCCGAGACCCAGACCCCTATTTCGATCGCCCCCCCAGCCGGCCCCACCCATGGCGCCTGTGGGGGTTTATATTTCCGCCTCCCGGGGACCCCACCCCCTTCACCCACAGAGGGGAAAATCCACCCCTTTCCCCCCCCTTCCTTTTTCTCGGGACGATGCCGGCCCCCTCCTCTGCCCCCCCGGGGCCCTTTTCGGCCCCAACGCCTTCCTGGGGCCCCCCCCCACCCCCCAACACGCCTCAATTGGGGACCCCCCCCCCGCCCTCTTTTTCCGTCCATGACAAGACACAAAAAGTTCATGCCGCAGATATTCCCCCCTTCCTTTAAAGGGAAAAATTACCGCCTTACCCCCAGGGTCGTTTAGTCCCTGCCATATTAAACCAGTCTTTGGCCAGCACCCCCTCCCCGTCCTCAACGTTTCCTCCGTGCTAGGCCTTTCCCTTCTCCTGTGGAATGGGCCCCTTCCCTGCCAGGAAAAACCCCCCAGTTCAAGACCACTTGGGGGGGAAACTTTTCCTGCCGGTTTGGGTTTGGGGTTTTGGGGGAAAACGTGGGTCTCCCCCCACCTTTTTCCCCCCAACCTAACCCGGGTTTCACCATAACCGGAAGGGGCAGACCCCAGGGGGTGGGGGTGGCGTCCTCCTTTGGGAACCCCGACTCCCTTGACCCCTTCCCCCTTGCCCCCCACATTGGCAACGGCCACCCGAAGTGGGGCAGCCGGGTTGTACGCAAAAAGGGTAGTTATCCCTACGGTCTGCTATAACGCTGATGGGGGCCAAATTTCCGGGAACTGACCAAACTTTTTCCCCCCTTCCTCCCCCTGTTGTCCTCATGGGTGGGTTTAATGCCCATAAAAGGTGCTGGGAAAATGACCTCCCTCTCCCCTCACCAACACTCCGGGAGGGCGCTTTTCAGCTCATCCGGGCTCGCCTGCCCGTCCCTTTTTTCACCCCCGGGTTTTCCTACCCCACCATCCCCACACGGGGCCAAATTCTGATTGGACCTATCCCTTTGGGGGGCCCAAACCCTCAGTGCCAAAGACGTCAAACCAAGGCCCTTACAAAGGGGGGGAGGGGGCCCCCCTTTCCCCCCTCGCCTCCCTTTCCCCGCCGTCACTGCCAGGCCTACCCAAAGCCTTCTCTATGTAAAAAGCCCGAGTCTGGGAGAGGCCCGGGGTGGACGGACGCAGAGCTGAGTCTGCTCCGAGGTCAAAAAGGAAACCAGCTTTTTAGCAGGGGAGGATGTAGGGGGGGTATTTAAAATATATGTTTTTCTTTGGAAATGTTTTTTCCCAAATATTATCCAAAAAAAAAACCGTAAAAAAACATAAAAAAATGCCATTATGAGAATTTTCCAAAAAATTGCATGAAAAAACTCTTCGCCATTTTTTTTTTTACTCGCAAACATTTTACATGGTGAATACCAAAAAGAAACGGGAATTTTTTAGGGTTTCCCTTTTTTTATTTTTTTGGTTTTGGGTAAATGAATTTGAAAACCATAATAAAAAACGTTAAAATAAATAAAAAAACATCATTTAAAAAGGGAAAAATACCCCATTTTATGACCTTTTTGTTATTAAAAGCTAATTTATGTATGGGTTTTAATTCATTTTTTCAAAAAAAAAAAGAAAAAATAGCAAAGGAAAGCTAATTAAAAATTCCCCTTTTATTTATATTCCCATGTAAAATGTTTTTGAGCCCAAATTTTTAAATGGCGAAGAGTTAAAGTTAAAACTATTTTTGTGAGTTTTATAATGGCCTTTCTTTTTTCTGTTTTACCCCGGTTTTTTTTTTTTTTTTTTAAATTTTTTATAGAACAAACATTTCCGAAGATAACAATATTTTTTTTTAAAACTGATAAACATATATTAGGTACGAAAAATTACCCGATTTCATGATGTTATGTTTAATTAACCGCTAATTTATGTTTGCCTGCTAATTCTTTATAGAAAACAAAAATTAGCAAGGAAAGCGATTGTAAATTTCCCGCTTCTATGATATTCTCCAGTAAAATGTTTCAGGAAAAATATTAAATGGCGAAGAGTTTTTAAGTTCTGATATTTCTTGAGAGTCTTTATGGCATTCTTTAATGTTTTACGGGTTTTATTGATAATATTATAGAACAAAATTCGAAGATAAACAATTTAGTCTTTTTTACCTGTTTAAACATATAATTAGGTAGGGTAACTTGTCATCTCGGTTTGGCCTCGTACAGAGCCACCCGTGACGTCATAAATCTCAGGCGCATGGCCTTTAAAAATTGGGGACGGCCTTGCCTCACCCCGGTTGCCTGCCTCGCTGGAACTCACGCCTTCCGCTGCCCCTCAGAGGCGGCACTCCACGAACCCACCGGATCTCTCCTCCCTTCCCGGAGGACGCCGCTGCCTCCTTTCCCAATTCTGGAGAACGCGGGGAAAGGGCCTTCCATCTCTCGACGCGTCGCGCCCTCGCCGTCCGGGCAAATCTTGGTGGAAGCACGACTGCGCCCAGGCAGTCAAGGCCCGTAGGAGGGCATAGAACCTATGGCGTCGAAGGCCCCACACTACAGCTGGGGCTAAATTTCATAGACTCGATGCCATATGTGCCAGGACCACCCTCCTTCCCCCAGAGGAAGGCGTGGGGCTCCCACTGCGCTTCCCTTCTCCATCCTCCTCCACAAAGCGTACGGGGTTTTTTCCACTCCATGGAGGGGGAAAAAAACAAACGCCTCTCACTGCCCCTGAAGGACGGTGCCAACCCCTCTAGATGACCCGCAGAAGGCTGCATTGCTTGCCGCACACTATCAGGACAAGATTGGTCTCCGGTCTCCTCTCGCGTCATCCCTTACCATCAATGCTGGAAAATAAATACTTCTGTTGCCTCCCCTGGCATCCCGGCACTAAACCAGTCCTTTCACGACTGATGAGATGGACCGGGCCTTGTCCACCTTAAGGACCAGGGAAAAACTGCGGGCCGGGAAATGTGCCGTATGAGTTCCTGCTTCACATGACCCCTCCCTTGAAGTCCACGGCACTCTCCCTCTTCAACACCAGTTGGTTTCGGGGCGTCCTTTCTAAGTACTGGAAATCCTCCACCCTCTACCTAACCCAAAACCCGGGAAGGACCCCACACTCCCGTCCACATACCGCCCTATCGCTCTCCTCCCCCTGCGTGGGTAAGCTCCTGGAGCGACTGGTGGCCACTCGCCTATCCTGGTGGCTGGAGGATGGCATCTCCTGAGAGAGGTCCAGTGTGGCTTCAGGCCCCGCAGGAGCACCCTAGATGTCCTGGCGCAGCGGGAGTATCACATCTGCGACACTTACCGGGGTAGGAGGTCATGACCTCCCTCTTTGTAGATCTAGAGGGAGCATTTGACTCTGCGTCTCACGAAGGCATCCTCCGTAATTTGGCTTCCATGGGAATCACGGGCCCACCCTCGCCTGGCTCCGGTCATTCTGTCAGGCCGGTCTTTTCAGGTTGCGGTTGGTGCCCCCACCTCTCCTTCCCGTCCAATGCAGAGAGGAGTGCCGCAGGGTTCCATCCTCAGCCTTTGCTGTTCAATGTCCTCCTCTCAGACCTCCACATTCCTCCCCACTCTCACCTTCTTATCTATGCAGACGACATACCATCATCAGCAGAGCCAACACTCAGGCCCGGGCACAGCTATGCTTGCAGGAGGCAGCGGATACACTAACTGACGGGGTGAGGACATGGGGCTCTCAATTAATGCTCCCAAAGCTCCCTTATGTGCTTTCACCCTCAAGCCTGTCCGCTCTCCACCCACTGTCACCCTAGTGGCTCCCCGGTGCCTTACACAAGGTCCACACCTTCCCTCGGTATGCGGCTGGATGGTCCCGCCGACCTGGTCTACATATTGATTACCTCCGTACCACCTGAAACGGGCCCCTCAACATCATGAAGCGGGTGGCTGGTGTCCGCTGGGGGGCCAGTCGTGACCTCCTTTTGCACTACTACCAGGCGGCCATCAGATCTAAGGTTGTCCTATGGCAGCTGCATTTATGGCTCAGCGGCCCTTTCCACCCTCAGGAAACCCTGGACATCCTGCAAAATGCGGCCCTGAGGATCTCCAGGGGGGCAATGAGGTCCTCACCTGTCATGGGCCCTACACCAGAGAGCGGTATCCCCCCGTTGCAGGTACACAGGAGGGAGACCCCTATGTAGCCAGTACCACCACATCATGTCCCTCCCACCATCCCCCCCCCTGCCACTCTCTATGCCAACTCCGGGTGTGGATCTCACACTCCAGTCTGGCTTCCTGGAGCCCGTCAACCCCTACTGGTCCGTGCATGCTGGCCCACTCTGTGCTGAACCTGCCACCACCTCCTACACAGCCCATCAGCCACACTCCCGGTCCCACCCGGGCTGGACATTCCCCGTTGGTTGCCCTGACTATCCCAGATCTTCCTCCCAAAAACTTAGCTAGCGTCCTGGCAGCTCATTTATTCCGTCAAAATCGACATGTCACTCTACCACAAAACCCCCTTAAGATCTTTACTGACGGCTCTCCTCCCCCACCATTCCGTCCACAGGCGCTGCCGTCTATGACCCTCGCTCCAACATCTGCAGGACGTGGCGGCTGCCCCCTGAAACGGACGTTCTGACGGCAGAAACTCTTCGCCATTCGCCAGGCTGTGTCTTTCCTGAAACCCCCCCTACGCCCCGGCCAGAGTTGTGATTTTTCACAGACTCTCTCTCCTCCCTCCATCTCCTCCTCTCCCGTCGCCCGGCTCCTCCACAAACCAGGTTCACTCCCTGCAACGGCTATCCTCTCCCTCACCTCAGTGGGCTGGAAGATCACCTTGCAGTGGGTGCCCTTCCCACTGCAATATCCGGGGCAATGAGGTTGCTGATGCTGCTCTAAGATGGCCCTCTCGGAGGTAAACATCACCCCCCTCCCGCTGCCGCTCTCCACCGCCAAGCGTCTCATTTCTAATGTCTGCCGCTCGCCTGGGATAGGTCGCTCGGCGACGCCCTCCGTGCCACCTCCATGGGTCAATACCGTACGGGCTCCTCCCCGCAGCTGTGGATAAGACAAACGTCCCGCGTCTTGGATGTCGCCCTCACCCGCCTGAGGTCGGTCACACAACACTCAGAGCACACCTGGGGCTACATTCCAGAGAGGCTTACTTCCGGTCTGCACGACCCTAGCGACTTCCAACAGCTGTTCTGGCGACTTTTGGCATTCTGCAGGCACATTTATGACGTAGTTAAAGGGCGTTGAGCTGTCAAAATCACACAACTGCCTCAGCAGTGTTTGAGCACGGGAATATACATAAAAATACTCATAAATAGAGGTATATATGATGTTTTCTGATCAAGAACTGAACAGGGCAAGTATACAAAAGAAATAAGGGCCATATTTCAATGCCATCCGCTCGTAATGAGTTGTTATGGGGTGATGGGTCGAGTGGCGAATGTTGGCATCTCACCTGACTCACCACACCATACACCACCACGCACAGCTCCGCGAAACAGACAAGGGGCATATAATATAATTATATTCCTTCTCCTTCTCCTTCTCCCCCCTAGCCTTTTCTTGTAGCAGTTGGTGGTAGTTGTGGTAGTGGCAGCAGTGATAGTGGTAGTGGTGGCAGCAGTAATAAAAATAAACCGTGTAACACCATTTCAGCGTGTTATTGGAGTGGTCTTCGTACCAAGACGATGCTTTGGGCGACAAAAACACGGCTATATTTTATTACTGCTGCTTCTGCTGCTGCTATTGCTGCTGCTGCTACTGTAACTGCTGCCGGCTGCGTGGGAAAGGGGTTGGGAGGAGGAAGAGGGGAGGAGAAAGGGGAGGGGAGAAGCTAGGAGGTGGATGAGGAGGAGGAGGAGGAGGAGGAGGAAGAAGTACCTTTCTATAGCAGTTGGTGGTGGTTGGAGTGGTTTGGCAGTGGTGATGGTAGTGGTGGTGGCAGCAGTAATAAAATATAAGCCGTGTAACAAACATTTCAGCAAGTGTTATTGGAGTGGTCTTCGTACTAATAAGACGATGCTTGGACGACAAAACACCGCTTATTTTATTGCGCTGCTATTGCTACAACTGCTGCCGGCTGGGTATAAGAAAAGGTTAGGAGGAGGAAGAGGAGGAGGAGAAACTAGGAGGTGGAGGGGAGGAGGAGGGAGAAGGGGGAGGCATTTTGGTGTGGATGATGAATTGTTTATAAACACAGCTGAGAGGGTGGAAGCCTTGTGATTTGGGTGAAACTTTTTTAGAAATTTCTACGTGATTTGCTGGCGAGGCTGTGATGTAATTGTACTCGCCAGCCAATCAGCTATCGAAGCCCATAGTGACACCGTAGCGCCACTCCCATATCTCGTACCCAGAATCCCGCGACTTCCGGGTTGTACAAATAGAGGAAGTTAGTTAAGCTAAACACCGCGCCCTTTAACTCTTTCTGAATGTCTGCCCTGCATCGTCTGCAGCTCACGCCCGACCCGTACTGCCCCTGGTGCAGGAACGTTCCGGAGTCCATTGACCACTTCCTGCTGCAGTGTCCTCGCTTCCACTCCCACCGACAACTTCTACGTGGTCAACTCATCGCCCTGAACGTCACCACCTTTGACCTGCCCACCCTGCTGGCCGCGCTGCCGTCCACCCATCACGACGCCCCGCCGTCATCCGCCTCACCTGTGCCTTCCTGAGGAAGACTAATCAACTGTCCCGACTGTGATTAATTCACGGCTGTACACCAGGGCGAATATCGTCGATTTCGACATCACAGCCCTTCAACAACAACAACAACAACAACAACAGCTGATAAGGCTCGCTTCGCTCGCCACCCACCCCTCAACCATCATTGGGAGGTGGCCCCCCCTATTATTTTTCCTGACTACGCCCTTGGCCCACCCCTATATATATAATATATATATAGCCCACACACATATATATATATATATATATATATATATATATATTATATATATATATATATATATATATATAATATATACATAACGTATTATACAGCCTAATATACTATATACAGTCTAAAATATATAATATATAACCAATAATATAACCATTGTTGTTATGGTGACGGGAGAAAATTGCGGGCTAAGACGACCCCAACCCTGCCTTAGCCTACACTCGCTGCACTGTCTTAGGCGGAGCGAAATTTGCTTCCGAAAATGTCCAACTAGCGCTAAGATGGTCTTAGTCCCCTAAGATGGTCTTAGTAGTGTTCCAAAATGCCCCCCCCAGCTCTACAGTGGAGGGTCCCGCGGCCAAGACGGCGCCGCGCACGTCAACAAACCGGCTGAGTCTTCCACAACTTGCCACAAGGCCCACGGCTGTCACCCGCCGCCCCCGACCCGTCCTGAAGGAGACCTATCACCCGCCTGGCCTGTGCTAGTCTCGCAGGGCATCACCCTGGAACCCTCCCAGCCCTAAATAACATCAAGATTAACTGTGTGCGTGTGTGTAGGGTCACTAGGTGTGTGTGCTTATCCCCCAAGTGAATCAGAACATCAGAACGTAAGGAAGCTACAAGAGGCCGTGAGACCTACACGAGGTAGTTCCTGAGTTCAACATGCCGCCCCGGGCTGCTAAGATGACCGCTATTTACCGTGAGTCTATTTACGCATACAATTGACCTTTATATTGGGTTAGGTTTGATTTTGGTTTAAGGTTCGTTGTATCGCCCCGGCCTTCTTCTTCTTCTTCATGTGACCTTAGTCGCTTAGTATCGCTTTATAGGGCCTCTTCCACTTCGTCTCCTTCGTTAACAAGACTTGTTAACTCTTCCCCTGTTTATTTCACCTTGGAAAGACATTTTGATCAGTTTTCAATCCTTTGATTATCATTCTAATTCATTGTCTATTTTGTGTTCTGATCTCCCAACACTGCGTTAGGAACACTTTGGTGAGGTTTACAATACTTTCAGTTTCCTTTCTGTCCCCATACAGTCCTAACACCGTACACAGGGCCCCGTTTTTCTGCTCTAGTCTCCTGTCCTACTCCTCTCTGCCTAGGACTATTACTATAGACGCTATAAGCTTTTCCCTCTGACTCCTATACTTGTTGCATTCCACAATTACATGTTCTACGGTTTCTTTCTCCTACCCTGCAGCTACAATTCTGGTTCTCCAGTTCCCTGTTCCTTCCGTTGACTTCCAAGGTGCCTGTTCTTGCTTTATAGAGTAACTTACGACCCCAGTCTCCTACATGCCAGGTCACCCCCTCTGGTTTCTGTTTCCACCTGTACCACTGCAACGTTGATTTCCTGGCCATTCCTTCCTGCCATTTAACTAGCCCATTATTCTCAATTTTCTTTTTGATATCTATTATCTCCATCCTGTTCCATTCCTCTCCCACAGTTTTTCTCCTTTTCCATCCTCTCTAGTTCCTTCTTCCAGGTGGAACTTTATCTATTTTCCTGGGATATTTTCTTTGCCCATCTATCATCACTAAGTCTTTCAATTTTCTTGTGGAACACCAGTTTTCCTTTAATTATCCTTTCCCTGAAGGTGCTCCATCCCATGTCTCCCCTTATGGCCTCTACGGCAGTGCTCCTACAAGCTCCTAGTCCCCATGTGCCTACTATGTTCTGAGTTTTTTCCAAGTGCTTGATGTCTCCTTCCCTGTACTGAGTCACTTCTGACCCATACAGGCAATGGGGTACAGCCACCCCCTTCCATAAACTCCTGCCTACCTCATATTTATTAATGACTCTGTTACCACCATTTATAATCATGCCTGTCATCCTCCTTGCTTTGCCTTCATTAAGTTTCCTCTGCTTTTCACCGCCTATCCCTTCTTTGTTTACTTCCATTCCTAGGTATATATACTTTTCTACTACTTCTAGGACATTATACTGAAGCACCCACTGACTCCAATCTTCACTGTTAAACTCCATGACTTTACATTTCCTTTCACTAAACTTCAGGTCCCATTCCATTCTGTATGTGTTTGTTATGTGTAAAATTTCCTCCATTTCATCCTTACTTTCTGCCATCAATACTACATCATCAGCATAGGCCAGGCATCCTAACTTTTCTCCTCCAATTGCTACTCCTTTACTTGACTTCCTGATTCTCACGATCAGCTCCTCTAAATACAGGTTAAATAATGTTGGGGACATGACACATCCTTGTCTAACTCCTATATTATTTTCCATCCAGCCAGTTGTAATGTCACCTAGGGTAAATTTCACTTCGTTCCCTTCATACATGCTGTTTATTACGTCCACCACCTTTGTATCTGCTCCAATGTGTCTCAGTAATCTTATTAACTTTCCTCTATTTACTGTGTCGTACGCCTTTTCAATATCTATAAATACTAAGTAAAGCTCTTTCTTCTGGTGCTTGTTTCTTTCAATAATTTCTTTTAGTGTAAATATATTTTCCATTCCACCTCTGCCTTTCCTGAACCCACTTTGCTCCTCTCCTAACATCTTGTTTTCCTCTATCCACAATTTCAATTTCTCATTAATAATCATTCCAAAAACCTTGGCTAGTATGTTCATAACGGCTATGGGCCTATAATTGGCTATGTCCTCCTTATCTTTTCCTCCTCCTTTGTGAATTAGGGTCACTCTGCTCTTTTTCCAGTCCTGTGGTATGCAGCCTTGGTCCAGCACTGTGTCACATATGTTATATATTGCCTGTTTTACCTTTTCTCCTCCATATTTAACAAACCCCTATGAGCCCATCTGTCCCTGCAGCTTTGCCGTTCTTCAAAGCTTTCAGTACCTTTTCTACCTCACTAAGCTCAATTACTGTTTCCTCCATTTCTCTCTTGTCGCTGTAAATCATAATGTTTTCCATTCCCTCTACTACCATGTTCTTTCTAATTACTTTACTCCAGTACCCTTCTATTACTGATTTTATTTCATCCTCCTTCTCGGTATCTCTTCCCTCTGTTTTCAGTTTAACTTTCTGGTTCATCTCTCGTCCACCGAGGTTTCTCTTTAATCTTTTCCATCCTTCCTTTTCCCTCTCTCCTTGGGGTAAACTGTTTAGTTTCTTTGCCTGCTGTTCCTCCCATGTAGCTATCTTTTTACTAATTAATATCTGTGCTACTTTTTTCGCATTCTTATATTGAGCCCATGCTCTCTCCCATTCTTGTCTATATTGTTCTCCTTCTTTTTCTATCAATTTCCTTAATTTTCTCTGCCTTCTATTTTCATTTTTCCTGTTTCTTAATGCTTGTTCTACCTCTTTATCCCACCATCCTTTTAGTCTAGTTGTTCCTCCTGTCTTGTATTTCTTCACTCCTATAGTATTTTTTGCCTCCTGCATCATTACCATTTTAACGTCCTGCTCCCATGCTTCCATAGTTCTATTACCCTTCTCAGTTTCTCTACTCAACTTCTCATCAAGTTTTTGGCTGTACTCTTCCCAGTCAGCATCTAGTATCCTCCATTTAGTCCTCCACTCTGTCTTCGCAACTTGCACTTTCGACCTATCTTTTCCACACGACACTCCTATCATGATGTGGTCCGAAATATCTATCTCCTCGTTCTTCCATATCGTGCACTTACTTTTCTCTATTTCTGTGTTTACTATTATGAAATCTATTGCTGATTCTGCTCCTCTATCTCTCCACGTCACTGGATCTTCTAACTCCCAGTTCTTAATTTTTAGATTGGCCTTTTCTGTAAAATCCAAAAGCATCTGTCCATTGATGTTTACTGGTGCACTATTTAGACCTATGTGCCCATTGAAATCTCCCATCAGTATCCATTTTCTTTTTCCAACTCTCCTGCTTATTTCCATTTGTGCATCATAAAGTTTTCTGTTTTCTGCCCGGTTTGCAACACCTTCAACACCCATGTACACCACTGTCACCCACCATTCTTCCTTCCCATCTGTGATCCTGACTGTGATTATGTCTCCCTTGTTGTATCCTAGCTTATCTACTGTTTCCTTCTGCAGGTGTACCTCTGATATATCCCTTCCTGCCTTCTCCCTCACAAGAACCCCAACACCTCCTCCCTTCTTCTCACCTGTTTTCCTTCCTCTTCCTATGCCTAACCATCCACCTTCCTGCCATATTATCTGATCATGCCATCCTGTTTCTCCTACTCCAACTACATCATATAATTTCGACTCATGCAACAAGATTCTCCACTTCCCTTCATTCCATCCTCGGGTGTTCAGGAAGGCAAATAGCGTCTGTCCTCTTCGGTCCTCTAGCTATTCTTCTTTCTTCTTTTCCCTGTACTGCGCCCACTCCACGACATTCCAGCCGGTCCATCTCTTCCCCAGGTAGGACAGGTGCACTCCGTCCCTCGCCCAAACTTCTCTCCAGCTCATCTGCTCCCACAGCTGCAGGCTGTCACATCTCCACTCCTCCATCTTACGTAGGCACTCTGCGTTCAGCCACTTCCTTTTCTTGTCGTACTTTGTTCCTTCTTTTTCTAGTCTCCTCGGTATCGACATCACGAGCACCTTTTCACCAACTCTTGTCTTGGCAAGTCGCACAATTTCTCTCATGGCCTCCAAAGTTCTCAACTCGCCCACTTCCATCAGTCCATTTCCACCGCCTTCCACCACCACCAAGTCGTCGGGTTTCATCTCCTCCAGGTGCTCCTTCACCACCAGCCGGATCATATCAATTCTAGCGCCACCTTCCGTTCTGTCCATGATCCTATAGTATCCTGATGTCAAGAAGTGGATCTCCTTCCCCACTCCTTTCAGGATACTGTCGCCGAACAGCCACAACCGACGCTGCAGCTTTCCTTGCCTGTGACTCATCTTTGTGCCGTTTCTTACTTTTTTCCAGTTCTGTGTTCCTACTCCCACCCAGCTGGCATACTTCTGGCCAGACTCGTCCTGGCTGACTCCTGGCTCCACCGCTGCCGCCTTCTGCCTCACTGATATCCTTTCCTTTCCCACTGCTGCTGCTGCTGCTGCTGCTGCTTCCTTTACTAGTCTGTTTTTTCCTGGCTCTACCGCTGCCTCCTTCTTCCTCACTGATAGCCTTTCCCTAGCCGCTGCTGTTGCTGCTGCTGCTGCTACTGCTGCTGCTGCTGCTTCCTTTCCTTGGTTGTTTTCTCCTGGCTCTACCGCTGCCTCCCCCTCCCTCACTGGTGTCTTTTTCTTTACCACTGCTGCTGCTGCTGCTGCTGCTGTTTCTGCTGCTGCTCCTGTTGCTGCTGCTGCCTCCTTTCCTTGGTTGTTTTCTCCTAGCTCTACCGCTGCCTCCTCCTCCCTCACTGGTGGCCTTTCCTTTACCACTGCTGCTGCTGTTGCTGCTGCTATGTTCCAGCTGCTATGTTCCAGCAGCTGATATGTATCACTGGCGGCTGCTACGTACCATCCAATGTTTCTATGCACCGCGGCTGTTTTCTTTGAGCTCTGGGTCTCTTCCTCTTCTTCTGTTGTTTCTGGTAATTTCACCTCTGTTGCTACTGCTGCTTCCTCTACTTGCTGGCTTTCTTCCACACCTTTCTCACCAGTTTCTTTCCGTTTTGCATACGAATGCTCCTGCTCTTCATTATTTTCTTCCTCTTTTTCTTCTTCATTTTCTGTTTCCTTTTGTTCTTCCTCTGAATCACTGTCCACTTCTTCCACCGCTTGTGAGGTATTTTCATCCTCATCCCCGGCTGCTCTTACTACCCGTTCTTTCTTTGTTTTCCACTCTTTCTTTGAAATGTGCAAACATTTCGTGCACAGGAACACTAAGCACTTCACTTTGAAGGTTTTCTGTGACACGTCCCCTAGCCCCCGTACACACTTTGAATGGTACCAGTCGTCACATCTTTCACACCCTACCGCTTTTCTATCCCTGCTCGTCACCTCCTTGTTACAACTTCCACAGTCACTATTAAACATGGTTGACTGCTTACTGTTCAGAGATAACACACTCTGACTGCCTGCCTGCCTCCCCGCAACTATAGACGCTTAGTAATCAACAATCAAATTTGAAGCCATATTTGGGTTTAGGTAATGTCAGGCCGTGCCCCTGCGGAATATTGACCACTATTAACCTGCGCAGCATTAACCAAACAAACGCTCCAAGTAGGGATGTGCACCTGAAATACTTTCGGAAATAATATGAAATATTTCGGTATTTCAGGTGCCGTATATTTCAGTACCGGTAATTTTGGTTTTCCGGTATACTGGTAATGGTATACCGGTGGTTCCTGAACGCTGATTGGCTGTCAGTGTAGCGAGGCCTCTGATTGGCCCTTGGATCCTGGGCTCGCCGCCATGTTTACGAAATGCCAATTAAGCATTTCAAAACAAATAATCACTTTTTTATTCGTGCACCGAAATAGGATTGCTTGGTCTCGTTGAAAATGCCAGATCTTTTTAAGACTTTTCATAAAAAGTCTGAGTTTAAGGCCTACGTAAAAGAAATATGACTCAATCAGTTATTAACACCGTAGATTTTAGCGATATTTTGTTGATAATTCTTTTTTTACACTAAATACAGGATGATTTTTGTGTGTTTTAATATATTTCAATATTTCCGCATCGTTTTATGTAGTAATCACGCACCTGGTGGCTGTATTTAAAAAAAAAAAAATTAAGGCGGGTTTTGTTTACACTTTCACGTCAATCTTGTTCCCCTTCTAGTTAAGCTGTGAGGTTATTTGTGTGTGATTAGCTATGCCTACAGGCGCAGTGTGTCTGTGTGTGCCTATGTGACGTGTTTTTCACGTGTTTACAGGAGGAATACATCTGACTCAGTGGTTGAAAGGGTCAGATTATCGAAAAAACAAAAGATGTACTGCTCCATGGTTTCAACACTGAACGAGGATCTGTTACTGTTTATAAGATACACACATCATATAGTATTTGCCCATATTTTTTCACGAATTATTGAGCATTGGGTAAAAAGTCGATCTGTGTTGTGGTGAGTTTCACGTCTTTTTGGGCGTCTTTTGATACCCAATATTTCATTAATTCCTCGTTATTTCATTGTTTTTTAGGCTTTTTGAGTCTTATTTATCATTATTTTACTTTATTCGTGTCGATTTATTAATTAATTGATATATTTGATTATGAAGGGAATAGTTGTAGCCTTGAGTTGGATGTCAAGATCAAGAGGCTCTCTGATCAAGCCCTTGATGACGTCACAGCGGCCATATTGGATATTTACCCATATTCTTACATTTATACCTCAATTTACGGCTTCCCGTGCAATATTGAAGGCTATGTAAGGGGTAAGGAAGGGCGTGGGGCTGTATTGCATGATATTACCCATTGACAAAGACAATATATGCACGATAAATAGGTAAAAACTGGGTATTTCTGGCTTCACTTATCTTATTTCTCTTATTTTCTTCTGCTGTTTACTACAATTTACGGCTCCCCTTGCAATATTCAAGGCTATGTGTAGCGCCCCCCTTTATAGCTTTATAGCTTTGACGTTAACTCGAAGGGCTCCACAATCCTGGCTATTACGCTGCCACCACCCACAATAAGTGGGAAAAAAGAATATAAGATTAAGAAAATATGTAAGTACTAATGGGTCTGAATAAACAACTCGTTATCAGAATATTAGTATATTGACACTTTACTGATTCACCAGTAATTACTTCCCTCCTTCTTAACCTAATGTCTTTCAACACAAATACATACTTAATACTATCAACAACGACACGACGCGACTCTCAGCTCGTGTTCAAAGCGTAACCCTATAACTCCTTCACCCTAAATCACTGAGTAAATTTCCCAGTCACACTGATTCTCTGTGTAACTTTCACGTCACACTAGTTCTCTGTGTAACTTTCCCGTCACAAATTCTCTTGTAACTTTCCCGTCACACTGATTCTCTGAGTAAAGTATCAATACCCACACACTCCAGCTATGAAACAAAGCCTTAGCTGTATCCTGGTGTATCCAGGGTCATCCACTCAGCTTCCACAGCTCACAGCTGCTCCCACAGCTCACAGCTGTTCCCACAGCTCACCGCTGCTCACCCTGCCGGCTTCACACCGCTCCCTTGAACCCTATGAATAACATATGGCCATGAGCTTTCATGCTATAACAGATAAATAATTAATCTCCTCTACATCCCCACCAACACATTTCCCCACACATACCTTGAAAAGGGTTGATAGCCACACCTCCCCACACGTCTTACCACCTGGAGGCGTGGACAGAGACAACTAATATGGCTACCTGCCTTCCTCCTCGACTGGCCTGCTGACGTCACCAGCTACCGTCGGCACAAAATATTGTCGAAAAATATATATATATATATAGTGATTCAGAACTGAGGAATGAAGGAAAATGACGCATTTAATTACTCGACATTTATATATTACTTTACCCCCTCCCACTCAACGTAAACTCTTCGTCAATCATGAGTCAAAAGTTTTAACCCATTTTCTCGTGTTACATATGTAAGGGTTAAGAAAGGGTATGGGGCTGTAATGCATGATATAACACCCAAGCAGAGGCAATATATGCACGCTAAATGGGTAAAAATGGGGTATTTCTGGCTTCACTTATGTTATTTTCTTCTGCTGTTTACTTCAATTTACGGCTCCCCTTGCAATATTCAAGGCTATGTAAGGGTTAAGTAAGGGTATGGGGCTGTATTGCATGATATAACACCCAAGCAGAGGCAATATATGCACGCTAAATGGATAAAAATGGGGTATTTCTGACTTCACTTATCTTATTTTCTTCTGCTGTTTACTTCAATTTCCGGCTCCCCTTGCAATATTCAAGGCTATGTAAGGGTAAGAAAGGTTGTGGGGCTGTATTGCATGATATAACACCTAAGCAGAGGCAATATATGCACGCTAAATTGGTAAAAATGGGGTATTTCTGGGTTCAAAACTTTCCGCTATTATAAAAACAAGCTTTTTATTTATATTCTAATAGATTTAGATGTGTTTGTGTCCTCACTAATAACTTCTTGGTCTAAATCACCCTGTTTTTCATAAGGGGGCGAGGTGTAGTGCAAAAAACAAGGGGGGGAAGGGGGGCTAAGAGAGTATGGAATTATTATTAATATTATACCATATAAACTATGGTAGAATGAAGTAGTAGACTACGTACCGTAGATAACACTTTGGTCGCCACCTACCCTAATGTCGCCAGACGCCATATATTATGAATTATAGCATCACTACTGATGTGTATGTGCCACTGAAGATGATACGCAGTAGTTTACAAGTGCTTGTTGGCCCTTTGGACCCATGTAGTGATGTTTGTAGTAGTAGTATATTTTAGACAACAATGTGAGTGCAAACTGCAATCGTGTCGTTGCTGTCGTTGGAGGCACTGGTCAGAGTGCCTCGGGGTGACGCCGTTCTGTGTGATGCCACGGGGCGCCAACACTTCCACAGCATCTGCACAGCCAACCCTTGACAGGCTGACTAGTGTTTCCATTTTCTTTTAAAGTAGGCATTGGAATGAAGAAAGTAGGAGGTGGAGATTGATTAAAAGCCGCGTTGCTTGATAGGCCCGGGGTCCGGAAGCCCACGCCTTTGAAGGTGTTAAAATATGTATTCTGGCTGTTTTTCAGGGTCAGGGTTTTCAGGGTGTGTGAGGTAGGAGGCAGGGTGTGTGAGGCAGGAGGCAGGGTGTGTGAGAACATAAGAACATAAGAAAATAAGGAAGCTACAAGAGGCTGCGAGGCCTACACGTGGTAGTTCCTGTCACCTAACACTACCTACATCCACCTTTCATCCCAATCCATGAACCTATCCAGCCCCTCTTTAAAGCTCCCTAATGACTCCGCACTAACTACCTGTCTACTGAGACCATTCCGCTTATTCATCACCCTATTTGTGAACCAGTTTTTCCCTATTTCCTTTCTAAATCTACGCTTTTCCAGCTTGAATCCGTTACTTCTTGTTCTACCCTGGTTAAAAGCCGTAAGAACTTTTCCTACCTCTCCTTTATTAAATCCCTTTATCCACTTAAAAACTTCTATCAGATCGCCCCTTACTCTGTGTCTCTCGAGTGAGTGTAATTTTAATAACTTCAATCTCTTCTCATAACTAAAGTTACGTATCCCTTGTATCATTTTGGTCATCCTTCTCTGCACTGTTTCTAACAAGGCTATATCCATCCTGTAATATGGAGCCAAAACTGAACCGCATAGTCTAGGTGAGGCCTGACTAGAGCCAGATAAAGCTTTAGAATAACTGCTGCACTTCTACTTTTAACACTTCTGGTAATGACTCTATTAGCTCTATTTCTGGCCTCAATACATTGTTTCCTAGGTCGGAGGTCTGGGCTCACCCTCACTCCAAGATCTTTTTCACCTTCTGATCTTATCGGCGATACATTGCTTATGGTGTATCTATTACCAGGGTTTTTTCTACCAACATTCATAACGCTGCACTTATCAATATTAAATTCCACCTGCCATCTGACTGCCCACTCGTTAAGTTTATCTAAGTCTCCCTGCAATATGTTTACATCAGACTGTGATCCAATAATCCTACCTACCTTAGTATCATCAGCAAACTTGCTGATATCACTGCTAATCCCACTATCCAAGTCGTTGATGTAAATAAAAAATAGTAATGGACCCAAAACAGACCCTTGTGGAACTCCACTTGTCACCAGTCCCCATTCAGATTTAGAACCATTAATTGTAACTCTTTGTTGCCTATTACTTAGCCAAGCTCTGATCCAATGAAGAACCTTCCCATCTATTCCATGAGCCTTAACCTTATTTAAGAGTCGCTCGTGTGGTACTTTGTCAAATGCCTTACTAAAGTCCAGATATATTATATCATAATCCTTATCATTATCTGCCGTCTCATAAACTGTCCTATAAAAACTCAATAAATTGGTGAGACATGACCTACCCTTGGTGAATCCATGTTGTGAATCATTGATCAAACTATGTTTATCTAAGTGCTGTCTAATGGTTTTTTTGCAATAATAGATTCCAATAATTTACCCACCACTGACGCTAGACTTACGGGTCGATACTTTGACTTTAGTCCTCTGTCTCCCTTCTTAAATATGGGAACATTTCCTTTCCTCCACAATAATGGCACATCGCCTATCTCAACAGATTTAAAAAAAATGTGCACTAACGACTCACTAACAACCTCCTTGCATTCCTTTAATACCCTGGGATACACTTCATCTGGTCCTGGCAATTTAAAATTCTTCATTTTATCTATACCCTCTTCCACCATTTCCCTAGTTATCACAATATCTTTGAGTTTCTCCGCATCGCTTCCTGTAAACATCTGTTCACTATCAGGTATTGCCTGTGTATCCTCCTCCGTAAAAACACTTAAGAAATAATCATTTAGACTCCTACACATATCCTCATCCGTATTTAAGACCTCACCCTGTCCTGACCTTAACGGCCCAACTAATTCCCTTGTCTTTGTTTTATATACCTGATAGAACCCCTTTGGGTCATTTTTCGCCTGTCCTGCTACTTTAATCTCATAATTGTTCTTAGCAACTCGAGTTAATTTCTTCACTGTCCTTGCCATCACGTTATACTGTTCTTTGCTTACCAATCCTGCCTTGAACCTTAAATAAATGTTTCTTTTTACTCCAATGTTGTTATTTAAATTAATGGTTATCCATTTTGGATCACTCTTTCTGGACCACTGTTGCAGGTGCTGAGGTCACAGTCCCAGCTGGGTGTTCTGCTGCACACTAAGGCATCTCGCGCCGGCATCCCTAAAGCTTCCTGCAGGACCAGCCACCATGTGTGCTGCCGCGAATATTGCTGCGGTGGAGGCCGTGGCAGGAGGCAGCAGCACCACCAGTGGCCGGGAGCAGCAGCAGCAGTCTGCCTCAGCTGTGGGGAGGCACAGGAGGGATGGCAAGAATCACCTGGAGGCAGGCAGCTCAGGCCAAGAAGGAGAGAGGCAGTTTTGTTGCTCACAATGTAGTAAATCATTCAGATGCAAGAGTCTGCTTGAGAGACATTTCCTGACACACAGTGGCGTCAAGGATCATGAATGTGTAGAGTGTGGGAAAAGATTTAGTGATAAGTCTCATCTCACGCAACACACCCTGACACACAGTGGTGTTAAAAATCATGAATGTCTGGAGTGTGGGAAAAGATTTACTCACAAGTCTGGCCTCACCCGACACACCCTGACACACAGTGGTGTTAAGAATCACCAATGTCTGGAGTGTGGGCAAAGATTTACTCTCAAGTCTGCCCTCACCAGACACGCCTTGAGACACAGCGGTGTTAAAAATCATGGATGTCTGGAGTGTGGGAAAAGATTTTGTGATAAGTCTGACCTCACCACACACACCCTGACACACAGTGGTGTTAAGAATCACCAATGTCTGGAGTGTGGGAAAAGATTTACTCTGAAGTCTGACCTCACCACACACACCTTTAGACACAGTGGTTTAAGGGAGTTCAAATGTGATGTTTGTGGCAAGTGTTTCAAGACAAAGAGGGACATTGCCAGCCACGTGAAGATTCACATGAAGCACTTGTACAACCTGAGTACACACAGTGGTGACAAGAATCACCAATGTCTGGAGTGTGGGAAAAGTTTTACTAAGAAGTCTCATCTCACCCAACACACCCTGACACACAGTGGTGTCAAGAATCAACAATGTCTGGAGTGTGGGAAAAGATTTACTCAGAAGTCTGACCTCACCAAACACACCCTGACACACTGTGGTGTACAGGATCATGAATGTCTGGAGTGTGGGAAAAGATTTACTAAGAAGTCTAGCCTCACCCAACACGCCTTGAGACACAGTGGTTTGAGGGAGTTCAAGTGTGATGTTTGTAAGAAGTGTTTCAAGACAAAGGGTGATATTGCCAAGCACATGAAGATCCACTTTTGAGGTGGTGTGTTGTGTGGACAAGTGTGGTTGTACCCTTGGCTGTGGCAGTGTGTCCTGTGTGGCAGTGGGTGTGGCAGTTGGTGGTGGTGGTGGTGGCAGCCGGGCCTTGTGTTCTGTGAGGGAGTAATGACCCAGCAGGTGTTGGGTGGGCAGTGCGGGTGTGACTTTCAATAAATGTCTGTGTTTGTGTGTATCTTTATTTGATCTCAGGGTTGGCAGTTTGTTTATCAGTTTAAGAAGAGTGTGATGGTGATGGCATTAATGGTGAAGGTGTTGATGGTTCATTGCAGCAAGACATCAATAATAAGAACACTATGTCTCAATGAAGAATATAACTCCTAACATACAAGTAAGTGAAACCATGCAGGCCTTTCATATGTATATTAACCCCTTGAGGCCCAGAACGTAACTTCCATTGTAATTTGTGTACCATTAGACGATTTGTAGTGACTATAAGCAATGTTTTATAGCTATGACCTGTTTGGTATCCTTGTCCACTAACTCATTTGGTACATTCAGTTACTTTTCGTTATTTTATGGCTAACAACTGACCATTTTTTATAGCAAAGGAAAGATCTGGGCGTGAAGGGGTTAATATACCAAATGAGTTACCTAGTGGACAAGGATACTAAACTGGTCATAGCTATAAAACATTGCTTATAGTCACTGCAAATCGTCTAATGGTACCCAAATTACAATGGAAATTACGTTCTTGGCCTCAAGGGGTTAAATTAAGTTCATTGAATCATGTCTGTATGGTGTTGTTGTTGTTGTTGTTGTTGTTGTTGTTGTTGCTGCTGCTGCTGCTGCTGTATGCCTTCGTGTGAGAATACAATTTATTATTATTATTATTATTATTATTATTGTTATTGTTATTATTTGCACAGATTTTCCCGAGCCAGGGGTGAACAGTCAGCAGAATGGACGACAGCTACGCCACCCCCACACCAAGATTACCACCATGACTACCATGGCAACAACGATCTGTCAACCTTTCATACCAGGCAAGGGTTCAAACCACCTCTCTTCTCTCTACTACCCCCCCCCCCCTCTCTCTCTCTCTCTCTCTCTCTCTCTCTCTCTCTCTCTCTCTCACACACACTTTCTCTCACATCCACGCTCTCTCTCTCTCTCTCTCTCTCTCTCTCTCTCTCTCTCTCTCTCTCTCTCTCTCTCTCTCTCTCTCTCTCTCTCTCTCACAAACACTTTATCACACTCACTCTCTCTCTCTCACACTCTCTCTCTCTCACTCTCTCTCTCTCTCTCTCTCTCTCTCTCTCTCTCTCTCTCTCTCTCTCTCTCAGAGAGGGAATACGGGTGAAAATGCCTTGCTAACACCCTATGATGGCTGTGCAGAGAGGGAATAAGGGTGTTAATGCTTTGCTAATACCTTATGATGGCTGTACAGAGAGGGAATAAGGGTGACAATGCCTTGCTAATACCTTATGATGGCTGTACAGAGAGAGAATAAGGGTGACAATGCCTTGCTAACACCCTATGATAGCCTTTAATGCCAGAGAGGGAATAAGGGTGACAATGGCATGCTAATACCCTATGATAGCTGTGGAGAGAGGGAATAAGGGTGACAATGCCTTGCTAACACCCTATGATGGCTGTGCAGAGAGGGAATAAGAGTGATAATGAATATAATAGTGATAAATAAATCGTAGGTGGTAAGTGGCTTGGTCCCATTTCGATTGAATAATTTGCAGGGGGGTTTGGGCTAAAAACACTTATGTGTATTAGATTACAGGAAGAAACTCTGCGGTACCTAAACTCCGCGTGCCTTCACCCGAAAAAATCATGTCATAATTTTAATTGTGAAAGCAAAACTGAGCAAAATTCATGGTATTAAAATCGTTAACTGCTTACTGGTCCATTAAGATATGAACAAGCTTTCAAAAGTTGGAATGAGGATATCTCACCCCTAATGTAGTATTCATCCTAAAGACTGAACAATTTACTTTCCTTGTCTTTATAACGTTTGGAACTAAACCCGTTGAAACTATCCTAACCTCACTATAACATTACCAATAATCTCCTAGTGAGACCTAAGACTGGGAGAGAACTAGAATTCTACCAGTCAGTAATTCATTTGTTTGGGTGGGTCCTAGGAGGTTATTAATAACCTATGGTTAGTGAGGTTAGATTAGTAGTAACCATATAATATTTTTGAGTGGTCCAGGTGGGTCCTTTAGGGGGGGCAGGGAGGGTGAAGGGGGACATATCTCCCCTACTTTATAATTACGTTTTCGAGGTATCTGAAGGGATCTGTGAAGTCTGGAGAAAAAAGCCCACTAAGGGCGCGAAAAGACTACAATTTTACCAAAGCAAGTTCTTGTGTTCCTCTTATATACTTACCCTCTTAATATTACAACTGTAATCTAATGTGGGCGAAATGCCTCTAGCGTATGGGCGAATTGCCTCCTGGTGAAATGACGTTTTAGTGTGTGCGAAATGACCAAATAAAGTGTTGATAAATTGGTAACATACAAGGGTCCTATCATGGTACATCAGTCTATCGGCGGATGATTATTTGTTGTATATGTATATGCATATTGCTTGACATGGCGTATATAGGACGAGAGCACTCGGCCATGGCCCCTTACATTAGGTCAACCCCCCCCCCCCCATCTCATGAAGATAAGTATGGCACTGCAAGGCTGTTACTGAAAATCAAATTCAGGGGATTTTCACCACAGCATACTAACCACTATTTATTGTTTAAATGAATTAGAAACTATAAATCATTCAGAATTTTAGACCAAAAACATTTTAAGAGGTGGCTTTCATCCTCATAAACTCTCCATTATGTACGGTCTTATACCATTGTTTGTGAGATTTGACGTGAACTCAAATTCCAGTGATGTTGTAAAAAATATACATATTTTACGCCGTATAATATAAATTTCCATGCTTCTCAGTTTTATTTTTTTCAGAATCGAGATGACTTAGTATAGTTTGTGCTTGTCTACCCAAAACAGATCCCATAAAACTCAAGTTGCATCATGGGAGGAAGTGTATTGTAGTCCAATGCCGCCCCAAGCACGAGGAAAGAAGACCATCGGGGCTGGGGGCGAAAATCCCTGGGGGAAAGTCAGTTTTTCCGATTTCCGCAAAAAAAGACCGTGTGCCCGCGGGCTCAAGGTGGGAAATGCCATTTGGCCACAAATAAAAAAAATGAAAAACAAAACATTAGATAGTTATTTTATTAGTGTTATTGTAGATTAGTTAGTAGATAGTTTTTGGTAGCCTAACATTTTTGTTCCTCTTCTCGTTCTTATTCTAGTATTACATCTATTACTATTATTATTTATTACTAGTACATCCCTACACTACTGCCTAGTACTAGTTATAATTACTATTACTAGTCATTATTAGTTACTACTATTCTTATTACTATTTATTACTATTACTATTACGTACATCTATTACTATTACTATTTATTATTACTATTACATTTATTTATAAATACTATACATTACTATTACATTTATTTATTAATACTATACAGTACTATTACATTTCTTACTATTGCTACTACTACTACTACTACTACTACTATTGCCTCCCTACATTACTGTCACAATTAGTTGATGTAACGATGATTAGGTTTATTTAATTCTGCGTTATATGTGTACGTACGTTTGTCTGTTCACGGGATTGTGAATTGGCTGCAATAAGGACTTCTAATCCTTGTAACTGAAAACTGACTCCAGATTCGTGTTCAGCATGCCCGATAACTGCTAGCAACTAATTTTTAAGCAAATCAACTTTTCAAAAAATATTGCACATTTTGCATGGGTGCTCAAAAATGTTCTAAAATTGATTAAAATCATGTTTTTGTTATTTTGCCGCAAAACTGAGTCGTAGAAGAAAACTTATTGCAGTAACAAAGGTTCATCTTGAGGTGTTCTACATGATGCAGTAATCGGCTTGTCAAAATACCTCATGGTTGTTGAGAAAATTGATATTTTGTATAAATGTACGAATATGCAATTTTCTCGGTTATTTTACCAATCAATATTTTTTTGCTTTACGCAAAATTATAGCCCTTGATCTACTGCATATTTACTTCTCTCTAACTGTTGCACGAATATGCCATAGATTTATAGTTATTGAGAGAAACGTGATTTTAAAAAAATATCAAGGCCCTACCCTTGCAAAATTTGCTATTTTTTTTAGCAAAATTTGATTTGCTTGAAAATTAGTTTTCCCAGCAGTTATCGGGCATGCTGAACACGAATATGGGGTCAATTTTCAGTTAAATGATTAAAAGTCCCTATTTTAGCCCAAATTTAACAATGACATGATACTTCCAAATATTCCTTAAAAACCACAAATTAGACAAAACTTACTACCACCCCCCACCACCACCACCACCACCACCACCACCACCACCACTTTCCCCACCACCACACCACCACCACCACCACCACCACCACCCCCCACCCCCACCACCACCCCACCACCACCACCACCACCACCACCCACCACCCCACCAACCACCACCACCACCACCCACCACCACCCAAACCCCACCACCACCACCACCTCCACCACCCCCACCACCTCCACCCACCACCACCACCACCCCCACCACCACCACCACCCACCACCCACCACCACCACCACCACTACTATACTACTACTACTACTACTACTACTACTACTACTACTACTATTACTATTACTATTACTACTACTAAATACTACTACTAAACAGGATAAAACTAATGGAGTAAAAGTCTGTGGTTTGTGAGACACTTTAATAGCTGCCTAGTCACCCTTCCTTCGCTACTCTTAAAGGGAAAATGTTGACATCTTATTTAAGTAAAATAATAAAAAAGAATTATTAGACTTGTAGCTTGTAATTGTGAACCTGTGGGGGTGTGGTGGTGTGGGGGGGGGGGGTGGGGGGGTGTATGTGTGTGTGTGTGTGTGTGTGTGTGTGTTTTGTTTTGGGTGGGTGTGGGTTGTGTGTTGTGTGTGTGTACTATATGTGTGGGTGGGTGGTGTGGTGTGGTTATGTGTGTGTGGGGGTGGGGTTTTGTGTGTGTACTATATGTGTGTGTGTGTGTGTGGCACTGTGTATATGTATGTGTGTGTGGGTTGGTGTGTGTGTACAATATGCGTGGGTGGGTGTGTTAGTGTGTGGGTGTGTGTCTGTGTGTGGGTGTATTTGTGTGTGTGGGTGGGTGTGTTTACTGTGTCTGAGTGTGTGTGGGTTGGTGTGTGTGTTTACTATATGTGTGGGTGGGTGGGTGGGTGTGTGTATGTGGGTGGGTGGGTGTGCGTCTATGTGTGGGGGTGGAGGGTGGGGGTGTATGTGGTGGTGGGTGGGTGTCTGGTGTGTGTGTATGTGTGTGTGGGTGTGTGTGTATGAACTGTCTGTGTGTGGGTGGGTGGGTGTCGGTGTGTGTGGTGTGTGTGTGTGTGTATGTACGTCTGTGTGTGGGTGGGTGGGTGTCTGGTGTGTGTGTGTGTGTGTGTGTGGGTGTGTACTGTCTGTGTGTGTGTGTGTGTAGGTGGGTGGGTGTCTGGTGGTGTGTGTATGTGTGTGTGTGGAATACTAATGTTAACATTTTATGTTCTTCATGAAAAGTAATTACTATCATTATCATTGTCATTATTAGCATTATTATTATTATTATTATTATTGTTATTATTATTTTCTTATGTATATAACTAAAACATTACATTACATTATTAGAACTACTTGAGAATCTTGCCTCTCTCTCTCTCTCTCTCTCTCTCCTCTCTCTCTCTCTCTCTCTCTCTCTCTCTCTCTCTCTCTCTCTCTCTCTCTCTCTCCTCTCTCTCTCTCTCTCTCTCTCTCTCTCTCTCTCACTCCGTGCTCTCCCTCTCTCCTATCTCTTCTCTCTTTCTCTCTCTCTCTCTCTCTTCTCTCTCTCTCTCTCTCTCTCTCTCTCTCTCTCTCTCTCTCTCTCTCTCTCTCTCTCTCTCTCTCTCATTCTCTCTCTCTCTCTCTCTCTCTCTCTCTCTCTCTCTCTCTCTCATCTCTCACCTTCTCGCTATTCTTGTCTCTCTCCTCTCTCTCCTCCTCTCTCTCTCTTCTCTCTCTCTCTCTCTCTCTCACTCTCTCTCCTCTCAGCGCACCTCATTATTCAACTGAGAGAGAGAGAGAGAGAGAGAGAGAGAGAGAGAGAGAGAGAGAGAGGAGAGAGAGAGAGAGGAGACTCCTAACAACAGACAATAGTAAGGTCATAAAACAATATCCTAGACAGAAATAGAAAACACCACACACACCCCCCCCCCCCCGGCTAGACCTGCTTTGAAGGTTCATTAGGGAACATCACGGCTTCTTTTTTAGCCTGGAAGAGAAGAGATAGAGAGGGGGAAGAAGAGAAGAAAATTTAATAACACTTCTTATTTATTCTTGTATTTATTTTTTTAGTCCTATAATATACTAGTTTATCTATTCCACATTTTCCTTCTCTAATTTATCTATCTATCTATCTTCTTCTACCTATATTGTCTATCTATCTATCTATCTACTTGGATTTACCCACATCTATGTATATAAACCCGTATTTACCTTAACTATTATCTATGTATATATCTATCTATTATTATTTTATTATCCTATGTATCTATGTATTTACCTATTTTTATCTATTATCTACCTTATTTACCTATTCTATCTATTTTACTATCTAATCTATCTATTACCTGTTTTACCTTATATCCCATCTAATCTGTATTTTACCTATCCATCTATAATCTACCTGTATTTACCTATCTATCTATCTATCTCCTGTATTTCCTATCTATCATTATCTTGTATCTCTTCTACCTGTATCTAAATCTATGTATCTATGTATTACCCATCTATTACATCTATCTATCTATCTACCTGTATTTACCTATCTATCTATCTCTCTTATTTACCTACTATTTTCTACTAAACTCATTTACCTATTATCTATCTATCTCCTTGTTTACTAATCTATCTATCTACTACCTGTATTTACCTATCTATCTATCTATCTACCCTGTATTACCTATCTATCTATCTACTACTTCTACCTGATTACCTATCTAATCTATCTATCTACCTGTTTTACATATTATCTATTCTTTTATCACCCCTTTTATCTATTCTATTTACCTATCACCTGAAATTACCTACATCACCAGCGTATTTCCATCACTATCTCTACGACTATTTCTAATGGGACGAAAAGCCCAATAATTACAGGTCATCACCCTACCCAAGAGAAAAAAAAATAAAGCACGGGGAAAAATCTATGTTTTTTAACTTTTTTTTTGTGTAAGCGCAATCCACTCTTTTTGTAATTAAATGTATAGTAACTTTATTACTTGCTTGTCCCGTATGTTTATTTTCTTTCTTTATTTTTTTGGTTACGGGCTCGGACCTGTAATTTTCACTCTGCCGATCATAACAGAATTGGCGACCTGTGACAGATATCTCGCTCTTAACGATTGTAGCTTTTTTCCCCTTGTTTGTTTGTGCCCTTGTTGCCGTCACTATGGTTGTCATAAACCATGATGACGTGGTTGTATTTGTTCACGCCATCCCTACCGATTTGCACAAGTTGCGGCACTAAGCGTTGCTGAGTTACGTATGATCAGTGATTTTTTTAACATTCCCCTAGCAACTAATATGGACAAGGAAGAGCTAATAAATGCCGTAGCTAGCAGGGTATGCCAACAGCAGGATTTTGGTGGTCGGGTTAAAAGATAACGAGGGCCCAGTTTTGGATGATCAGCCAGCAGAGGTTGACGATAGTGTAACCTCTGGGTGCTCAGCCAGTGAGCTTCGTAAACTGGAACTAGAGATACGTAAGGCTGAAGCCGAAGCTCGCAAGAGCGAGGCCTTAGCTTTAGCTGAAGCAGAGACACGCAAGGCTGTAGCTTTAGCCGAAGCTGAAGTAGAGAAAATGCGGTTACAACTGCAATTACCCCAGTTAGGTCATGCCCCTACCAACAGTAACCCTACCCACAGTGCTACCTCTCATTTTGATTTAGGACACGCCGTAAGACTTGTCCCTGCCTTTACAGAGGACAATGTTGATGTTTATTTTCATACTTTTCAGCGTCTGGCCAAGACTTTGAAGTGGCCGGTTGATTTTTGGCCAGTTTTGTTACAACAATCTTTAACGGGAAAAGCGCTCAGAGTATATGCATCTCTTTCAGACAGTGATGCATGTACATTTCAGGTCATTAAGGAAGAGGTATTAAAAGCATATGCACTAGTTCCTGAAGCATACCGTCAACGCTTCTAAAGACTCCGTAAGGAGCCTGAACAGACTCACCTCGAGTTTGCCAGATGTAAGAGGGAGGCGTTGAACAAAATTGGCTTCTTTCAAAGGATGTAAGTGAATTCACTTCATTGGTGGAACTAGTCTTAACCGAAGAGTTCCTCCGCACCATTAACGAAGGAGTAAGTGACTATTTATTGGACAGGGAATTTTTTTACTATTGAGGAGGCTGGTAAACACGCTGATGGGTACACACTTAGACATGGCAATATTCACTTTGGCTCTAAATCCCCACAGGTACTTCGACCTTCTGTTCCATGGAACCAGGAGAGACCACTTACAAATGGTCTGTTTCGAAACAAGGCTCAGGCAATACTCACAAATAAATAGTAGAAAAGATGGCTGCTAAATCCACACACAGACACAGGTAATACCACTGGTAGGGTATGAAGGTCAGGACACACTGACTACCTAACGCCTCTTTAGGCTGAGGAAAACTCTGGAACTGTAATACGGAACAAAAACGAAACAATAAACGAAACAGTGAAGCTATTCTGAACCACCAGAAGTGAAAGTGAATTGACGTGAAACTAGGGGGACAACGAGAAGCACAAAAAAGAAGAAACTGAAATGTAGTTAGGAACATGAAGTGGTCGTAACAGTCTTCCCCCCATAAAGAGAATTTGGGTGAACCCAAATTCGAACTGTGGCTTTTTTTAAAAGGTAGTAATAAAAAATGTTGTAGACAAAATAATGGATAAAAGCTCCTTTTCTACGGTAAAAATGTAAAGTGTAAAGGTAAAGGTATGTGGAAATGTAAAGAGAGTCATTGAGTTATTGCAATATGACAAACACAATTGGATCATCTGTGTTGACCTTAAAATGGTGTCCTTCCTTCTTGGTCAACAACGTGGATACACAAAGTATCCCTGCTTTCTCTGTATGTGGGATAGCAGAGCTCGAGAGAAGCATTGGGTTCAGACGAATTGGCCTCCGAGATCTGATCTTAAACCTGGAGATCCTAACATTGTACATGAGCCACTTGTTGACAGGAAGAAAATAATATTCCCACCTCTGCACATAAAACTAGGTCTCATGAAACAATTTGTAAAAGCATTGTCAACTGATGGCGACTGTTTGAAGTACATCATCTTGGCATTTCCTGGACTGTCAATTGAAAAAATCAAGGCCGGTGTGTTTGATGGTCCACAAATTTGACAACTCATCAAAGATGAACATTTCAACGGTACTATGTCAGACCTTGAAAAGAATGCTTGGCTATCATTCAAAGACGTCGTCAAGAACTTTCTTGGAAATACACGTGCAAGTAATTACACAGAAATTGTTCAGAAACTATTGGAGAGCTACAAAGCGCTTGGTTACAACATGAGTATTAAAGTACATTTTTTGCATAGCCATCTTGCCAACTTTCCGGAAAATCTTGGTGTTGCTAGCGACGAGCAAGGTGAACGATTTCACCAAGATTTGAAGGTTATGGAAGAACGTTACCAGGGTAGATGGGATGTGCATATGATGGCTGACTATTGTTGGAGCATCAAACGCGATAGCCCTCAAGTTGAACACTCCAGACAAAGCTACAAACGTAAATTTTTACCTTAACCTGCACACAATTATAGCCTTATCCTTTCTAAAAACATGATAATGTTAAATAAACATTCTATTCATGCCTATTTCTTTCATTTTTCATTGTATGTTAACATTTCCAACTTTTTATAAAATAAGCACTGTTACTGTTATGTACAGTATTTTACATATTTTTTAAGAAAACGAAAATCCTACAGTTCAAAAACTTGACGTGATAGAGAAAAACTGAGATCAGTTTTGGATTCAGCACCCAAAAATTACTTAATAACACGTGTCAGACCTAACTCAACAAAAAATTGTTCCCCAGTGTAATTTATCTACCCAAAATACCTCAAACCTAACAACTGTTAAAAGCTATGGGAAAGATTCGTTACAGTGACCCTCTCCATTTTCAAACTAAACTATTTTTCTGATAGAATATGCTGTGTTTTAAGAGAATCTGAGCTTTGTTTTTCGTGACAATCACTAGATTTTGTTTTAACCTTTAGACCCCACCTGTAAAAACCTAGTGATCACTAGTTTTTTATCGATTTCAAATAAAGGTAAAAATGAACAAGGACTGCGCGGTCATTTTCTTAGACACTGACTAGTTTTTCTTTGCCTAAAATTAGTGCTTTTTTAGATGGAGATATTCTTATTTCCGGAAAGCCATTATTTTTTTTTTTGTCACCAAAACCTTTGGTTACGTTTCCATTGATAACAATGTATCGTATTAAAAAAAAGCACTAAAATTGGGAAAGAAATAATAGGCAGTGTCTCAGAAAACAGAGAAGTAACGGAATTGTACGGAAACAAGTGATTCCCGCCCCGCATTCGCCAGCCCACCCGCCGAGTGATGCGCTCTGCCTAGAATATTATTATACAGAGACCCTAGCTCTGCACCGCCCTGCCGGGACCATTATTACCTTAACCGAACTGAACCTAACCTACCCCTCGGCCCCTTGGCGGGATTATTAAACTCACCCGAACCTTAAAGTAATCGTCCAGACCATTTCATCATTCCTGATTTAATGCAATCAAATCATAGCCATTAACGAGTATATCAACAATACGTCGTCACTTTTTGCATCCAGTCAGCCGTTTTTAAATAATCCGCAATCAAAATCTGCAAATTCCCCGAGCTCTCAAAATACTCCAGACGATGCGGCCAACTCAAGATCAGGCTCGGTGACGTAGGAAAAGGGAGCGCTCTCCCGCCCGCAGATCCAGAGGGATGTAACCACAGGAGATATATATAGTACTTGAAGAATTTTGGGTGTTTCTGATACATTTATTTTGCGATATGCCAGATTCATGCATCCTTTATGGGTGCAGCAAGACAGCTGTGCCTTTCGAGAGAAGTTTGCACATGTTTCCTACTGATACCAAAACCTTAAATGTATGGAAGAGGTTTGTGCGGCGGACAAGATTAAATTGGAAAGGGAAGTTGACATTTGCAAGGATTTGTAGTGATCACTTCCAGCGGGATTGCTACAGCAACTGGATGAAAGTGTCTATGAGGAATGTAGCGAAATTGGATTTGAAGGATAAGTTCCAGGTCCCGACAATCTACCCGGAGGGCACCTGCTCCACTCTTGCTTCGACCAAAACAAGAGCTAAGAACTTGACCCCCGCCCCTGGCCCTGTGACAAGTTGCCAGACTCCCGATGGACATGGTTCTTTCTCAGTCTCACCAGCCTCATGCTCAGCAACTAGACCACCCACTCCTAAACGTCCTCGATCTGCTGTCAGGAAGCGGGAAGTAATTAAGGTAAGCCTGTCAATGAGTATTATCAGTATCACACTCTCTTGTGCTCATACTTTCCTTGGGTTGGAAAAATTCTAGAGTCCTTTTCCGCCCTTATTAGTGGGCTTTTTTAGGGTAAAATTATAGTGTTTCCCATACTCTCCCACTTCCCCCAAACAAGTTTGGGGATCTGTGGGAATGGGTTTTCGGGTGGAGAACAAATTATGCATCGGCAACACGAAATTTAAGAGTTGTGGAGGGGGATAAAGATCCCTAGATCTAGGGTAATTTCCTTATAGCTAGAGAAATTTGCCTAACCAAAATTAACCTAACCTAACCTAGCATGGGGCTTAACCCACCGATAACCTAACCTAACCAAATCTAACCTAACCTAACCAAATATAACCTACCCTAACCTAAACAAATATAACCTAAGCTCCTAGCGGGGGGGTTGGGGGGGTTTCGACACTTCGGTCATCATTCTGTGAGGATCGGCAGCTTCACACATTTCTTGACTCAGAAGAAATCCAATGAATTTTCCCTAGTTCTAGGGAATTTTTTCAACACCCCAAACTCAAAAACTATGTGTTTGCGACGCTTATTTTGTACCCCAGCCAAATATCCCGCATTCTCCCAGGTCCCCAAGCTTGTTTTGTGGGAGAGGGAGAGTATGGGCAAACACTAGAATAATACCTTTTTTAGTTCTACTGCAGTTCAATGCATTACAAGGCACGTAGTTATAAACATCCTCAACTTGTCGATCTGATTATTTGCGTGTCCTGGAACTGTTGCCGATATTAATTCTGGTAAAATTCTAGAGTCCTTTCCTGTCCTTATTATTATTATTTTATTTTTCATCCGACAGGCCTTCACATATCCCTTCAGATACTTCTACAACGTAATTATAAAGTGGGGTAGGGATGCCCCATTCAACCCCCTCCAGCAAACATTGTCATGACGGGCCGGCATCAAATTAGTGTCGGCAAATCACAAACGGCATATTGGCATTGAGTCGGCAAACCGTAATGAAGTTATCGGCCTGGCTGCGAACCGACAACTTGTGCGTTGATGTTTGCACCCTGGGCCTGTGTCGATTACGTTACGGGTCTGTGTCAGATCTGTGTCGGCAATCCGTAACCAAACTATTGCCACTACTGAGCCACAAACGGGCCAACATAGCATCTAAATCGTGCCACAAGCGGGCCAACACAGCAATTGAATCGTGCCACAAGCAGGGCGATTTAGCATCCAAATAATGCCACAAGCGGGCCTACACAGCAACTGAATCGTGCCACAAGCAGGCCGATTTAGCATCCAAATAGTGCCACAAGCGGGCCTACACAGGAACTGAATCGTGCCACAAGCAGGCCGATTTAATATCCAAATACTGCCACAAGCGGGCCTACACAGGAACTGAATCTTGCCACAAGCAAGCCGATTTAGCATCCAAATACTGCCACAAGCGGGCCAACACAGCAACTGAATCGTGCCACAAGCAAGCCAACATAGCAACTGAATCGTTCTACCGTTCCTACTGTCGCTGTTGTGCGAAATGTTGTCGACACGCTAACTCCTGTAGACCCCTCCATATATCTCTATTATTTCACTGGTTGTACAGTTTAACTGCTGCCCTGATACATGTTACAGGTGAAATTGAGTCACTAGCATTCCATGAGAACACTTACAAGTAATCATATTTACTCAAAAGCTTAAAATATCCATGTCAAAAAGTTCAAACAGGTGTTGTATCAGGTATAATTATTATCCTTTGTCTGTATACCAGTGCATCTAACAACTCTCATAAAATATTCATTGTCTCAGTA
>JACEEZ010023000.1:38615-71115 GCA_016584305.1 Chionoecetes opilio | reverse complement strand
CACACTTGCCTATACATTTCAACAAGTTTTCAAGGTTTTTTTTCTTGAGGACTACTAACCTCACTCTCATCCTCTGTTGTTCTATCATGATGTAATAGTTATTTTCATATTTCTATTGGCCTCTTCACAGCCTGTCCGATGACTTGGTTCAGCGTTGGGGTTATACCAACAGGTGTGGTGGTTAATGAACCTTCACCACCACCACTACCACCATTACTGTTGTTCTTGAATAGCTCAAGTTTTGACCTGTTTAGAGCTCATTCTCGAGCCTTCAACAGCTCTTTACGCTTACTGCGAGGCATGATGAATAAAATAAAGAGCTAGAAAGCACGGCAGAAGCCAAATCTAATTTTTATTGGCTATCTGCTCGTCTTACCAAAAAGAAAAAAGAAAAAATCCGTTGTTGTGGTCGCTATTCTGAAGGGGGGCGAGGCGAGGCAGGTGGAGGCAGGTCATGGAAGGCTGCTGTTAGAGGAAGTACAGACAACACAGCAACAAACATATTCAAGCAATTAGAACATAAGAGTGATAAATATTTGTCTGCGATCACTAACTAGGATTATGAATGCTCGGTTTTTTGCTTTCTTAATCATCTATGTGTTGTGAAATGAGACTGAAAGGCGTGTGAAGAGAGGACTGGAACACTTTTCTGGAAACTTTTACTTCCTGCGAATCGTTTTTTTTGTCTCTCATTATGCGTTAATTGGTTCATTTGTCAATTATTTTGCAATGAATGATGTAAATACATGTCTATAATAATATAAGCGAAAGTTTGTGTGTGTGTGTGTGTGTGTGTGTGTCTGTCTGTCCGCTCTGGGTGCCGCCCCCTGCGGCGGAATCCCCTCATATGGCACAGTTTTGGAATCGGGTTGACCAGGGGAAGGTTTTAAGCCCACTTATAAGATGATCGGATCACTTTATTTTTTATTTCTTTAGCAGCCTATTGGCGAGAATTGTGAAAAAAAGTGGGTTGCGAGAATTGAGGAAACCTTGATGGAGGGTGATGGGTAATGGGTGAGTGAATGGGTGGGGTGATGGGTAATGGGTGTGGGGTGATGGGTGAGTGAATGGGTGGGGGGTGATGGGTTGGGGGTGATGGGTGATGGGTGAGGGAATAGGTGGGGGGTTATGGGTAATGGGTGAGTGAATGCGTGTGTGGTGATGGTTAATGGGTGAGTGAATGGGTGGGGGGTGATGGGTAATGGGTGAGTGAATGGGTGGGGGATGATGGGTAATGGGTGAGTGAATGGGTGGGGGGTGATGGGTAATGGGTGAGTGAATGGGGGGGGTGATGGGTAATGGGTGAGTGAATGGGTGGGGGGTGATGGGTAATGGGTGAGTGAATGGATTGGGGGTGATGTGAATGGGTTGGCGTTAATATACATTTCTACATCCATGATTTCATGAAAGTTAGAAGGGGCTATCTGGAGAGTCTGTGTTTGGTGGCCGAAGGCCCACCAATAGCCCTCCGCAGGAGCTAGCCAAAAAGACCGCCCGGAGGGCGGCTTTGCGACTGGTCTTCTATAATAGTATAAGCGAAAGTGTGTCTGTCTGTCTGTGTGTGTGTGTGTGTGTGTGTGTGTGGTATAGGTTCTGCCCCCCTTGGCGGAGTCCCCTCATATGGCACAGTATTGGAACCGGCTTGACCAGGGGAAGGTTTTAAGCACATTTATGAGATGATCCGATCTCTTCTTTTTTTTTCTTCTTTTTTAGTAGCCTATTAGCGAGAATTGTGAACAAAAAGTGGGTTGTGAGAATTGAGGAAACCTTGATGTAGGGTGATGGGTAATGGGTGAGTGAATGGGTGGGGTGATGGGTAATGGGTGTAAGGTGATGGGTGAGTGGATGGGTGGGGGGTGATGGGTTGGGGGTGATGGGTGATGGGTGAGGGAATAGGTGGAGGGTGATGGGTAATGGGTGAGTGAATGGGTGTGTATTGATGGGTAATGGGTGAGTGAATGGGTGGAGGGTGATGGGTAATGGGTGTGTGAATGGGTGGGGGTGATGGGTGAGGGAATAGGTGGGGGGTGATGGGTAATGGGTGAGTGAATGGGTGTGTGGTGATGGGTAATGGGTGAGTGAATGGGTGGGGGGTGATGGGTAATGGGTGAGTGAATGGGTGGGGGTGATGGGTAATGGGCGAGTGAATGGGTTGGGGGTGATGTGAATGGGTTGGGGGTGATGTGAATGGGTTGGGGGTGATGTGAATGGGTTGGCGTTAATACATACATTTCTACATCCATGCTTTCAGGAAAGATAGAAGGGGCTATCTGGAGAGTCTGTGTTTGGTGGGCCAAAGGCCCACCAAACACAGATGGTGGGCCGAAGTCCCACCAATAGCCCTCCGCAGGAGCTAGCCAAAAAGTCCGCCCGGAGGGCGGCTTTGCGGCTAGTAAATAAATAAAGTTGCAGGTTGCGCATTAGAGTTAGGTACTATAAGTGTTATTTTACCTGTCGCCCTCAGCCTGTGACGCGCGCTCCCCCACACCCACACTGTGCACACCAACACAGAAACAGTTAAGCTTAATTTTAAGCGACAAAAGTAAGTTAAATATCACTTTAATTTAATTTAATTGAATGTTGATTTAAAAAAGAAACACTGACTATTTACAAATAAAAGATGACATTATTAATATTCCTACAAATTAGGGGCTCAACAAAAATAAAGAGAGGCTAATCCATGGACGGGAAGGTGGCGGGGTCCGAGGTCGGTAAAAGATAACTTTTATTACAGTGTAGGGGATTCAAACCCAAGTGTTTTGCATAGAAACAGCAACACTTTACCACTGAGCTATGGAGCGCCCACTAAATAATGAAAGGAAGATGTATTTGAACATATTACCTGAAACTTATATTCCTCCCTCGCACTAAACTATATGCTTCCTTCCTATTTGTGGAGACCATCTGGAGTGAATAGTAACTAACATAATGGTTGTGAGGTAAACAAAACAATGATTAATAGTGTCATGTGAACAACAGTCGTGGTGGTGTGAGGGGCTGGCTTGGTGGTCAGTGGGTCGCAACCTACTGTGGGAACCTTATAAGGGAGTAATAATAACCATTAGGTTCGAAATTTTGGGGACACAGCTGAAAATTGGCCGAGATGATTAAAATATTATGTAAAAGCTGTGCAGAAAGATCCCCAAGTTTCGTATGGGAGGACGGTGTGCAATTTGCATATTTACAAAATGGCCGCCACCGCCGCGCACCGGCGAAGGTGAAAACTATAACTTTTGAACAAAATGGAATCGGCCTCAACTCCAGTGAAGATGGTAACTAACTTGTGTTTGTAGTATAATGGAATGTGTGCTCTGAGCCAGTCAACCAACCTATTTCGATCAGCAACATCTTGAATTTGTCTGGAGTGCCCTAAATCAGCATGGTCCTTAGGCAGTGAGTGTTGGTCCGATGTTTCACAGTGCATGACAGAAAGTTCCTCCAGAGCCTCGAATATTGGTATACAAAGGGGTCCAGCGCCCACCCACTGTGCGAGAGTACTGTCAGTGATGCGCCGACCACGTGTCAGTCCTCCAGTGGTCTTCATTGACCTCATCAAAATTGTTCGATGGTCATGTCTGACCAGACACCAGACCAGAACTTGCTGGTGCGGCGAATAGTGAAGAAACCATCTCTAACAAATTTTCCCAGTCTTCAGATGGCATCTTCTTCAAATCCTCCATTGCCTGCAGATACACCTGTGATGATTTTTCGCGTATGCTAAACGGCCCGCAGCATGCAAGTATGGTTGCATTCGAGCAATGGTATGGATGTGAAGAGAGAAGTAACCGCTGCGCTCGTCACGTACAAACTGCTTCATTAATGATACTTGGTCCAGGTACTGTATCCATAATTTTGCGGTCCTACTCTGAAGACCAGCTTTTTCGTACAGGTGACTCAAGGTGTTGGTGAGATGTTTTATTACAGGGTCCGACATCGCTTCACTGACCCCTATCTCCTCGGCTATCAGGTCGGACCATATTTTATTAAGCGCCGCCACATCTACATCATCCAGTGCATCTTTTGTCTCAAACAATACAGTGACGATGGCCTGGGCAGAGAGTGCATGAAGCAGCAGTGCACGTGAGTAGTAATGTCCATCGGGCATATAGCTGACGCTGTCGTTGCCATAGTTATAGTGCGCCACAACTCCTCCAGGCCACTTTTTTTCGTATTGAATGTGTTGTATATAAAGAATAAACAAATTTAGCATAACACAACAAAGTTCCTGTTGATTATTTTACGTTTATATATGGTATAAATAAAAGTATTTTTTGAATAAATTATTTGCACAATTTTACCTCATAAACCCAATTTGACCCTAAATGACCTCTAGATGGCCTTGTAGCCACTCAAAAACGTCAGATATTAATTATTTACCCCAAAATCAGTGTAAATAGACATGCTAAATATGTTTCTATTCCATTTTGTTCAAAATTTATAATTTTCACCTTCGCCGGTGCGCGGCGGTGGCGGCCATTTTGTAAATATGCAAATTACACACCGTCCTCCCATAGGAAACTTGGGTAACTTTCTGCACAGCTTTTACATGGTATTTTGATCATCTCAGCCAATTTTGAGCTGTGTCCCCAAAATTTCGACCCTCACGTCAATTTCGAGCTAATATTACTACACTATTAGCTTTACTGGTTAATGGTGGACACATGCACTATACGTACGTATTTACTTGTTGTATATATAATTATGTTGTAGTATATATGAATATTTACTCACAAACACGTGCACATGGAGATTGAATACTGGAGACACTAGTGCAAAAAATATTACGAAGATTACGAAGCGGCAGGAGAGATGAATTGCAAACAAGTGGAAAGAGAAAGTGTGTGTGTGTGTATCTATGTGTGCACATGTGTGGTGTGTGTGTGTGTGTGCGTGTGTGCGTGTGTGCGTGTGTGTGTGTGTGTGTAAGTGTATGTGGTTTGTGTGTTTGTGTGGTGTGTTTTGAATTATAGTACGATTCATATCATTGCTGTTATCATTATTATTATTATTTTTATTATTATTATTGTTATTATTATTATTATTATTGAAAATAATAACAATAGTATTTATTTAATCAATATTAAATTATCATCATCATTACTATTATCACTATTACTGTCGGTACGTAGATGATGTAGGGAATAATCGCTGAGAAATGTGTCATATATCATCCTTGTTCTGCTTTGCCCAAAGGCTGCTTCACGAGAATACAACATTTATCAACATTTATTCCTCAGTCCGTGTGTCCTTCACCACCTATCACCACCTGTCACAACGTCCTCATAGCATTGTTGTTACTACTACTTTTATCATTAGTATTGTCATTATTTATATATATATATATATATATATATATATATATATATATATATATATATATATATATATATATATATTTTTACTATTATTATCCATATCATTATTATGACTATTTTTTTCAACATTATAGTCATTGCCATTATTGTTATTATTATTGCTATTCTTATTCATATTATCATTATTATTTTATCATCATAAATATCCTTATTATCATTAATAATATCACCATATCCGCCATTAAGCTTTGACTCACGTTTAAGCTTCTTGGAGCTCCAGAGATTATTTGCGATAGATAAAGTCAAAGCAGTCCTAAGGATATGATAAGTGAATATATAATCAAATATGTTAGAAGAAGAAAAAGGTAAATATGTACATGAATAAATACACTTTTGTCAAACAAGAAACAATATTCGTTTGAATCCGGTAATAATTCTCTTCTCTTATAACATCAATTGTGTATCAATTTAATTGCAATTACAATTGCTAATTTACAATTGTGTGCAATTTAATATCTCGTAACTTAATAACTGTTGGCCACAAATCCGATTGAACTCAGAAATGTTGAAGTTTTTCCTTAAAGCGGGCATTTTGTAACTTTTTTTTTTGCCCTTGGCCAGTCCTTTGTGAAAAAATAAGTGTGATCCAGTCGGCCGTTTTAATACCGGTGTTTTCAAGCGTTGTTTCGTAGGTTTGTTTCAAGGCATTGCGGAGACCTCACTAGGGAGTGAAATGGATCCCGTTGTTCGTTGTTGGTGTGGGGTGGGAACGCTATCTGGAAATGTTAGAGTTTTGGTGTTGATATTCCTGTACGTGTATTTGCCTGCCCGTATCTACCAAATGCTCCTCTTCCTTCTCCTCCTCCACCTAATACTACTAAACTACTAAACTTGATAAATTAAATGCTTAGCATCAGCTGTCCAACTTGATTACTTTGTCTCTACGTAATTTGTTTTTCTTAAAGTATAGGAGTATGTTTTGATATTGCCCCACGAGATATATTATTAACATCCCAGGATTGATTAGGGTTAGTGGTAGTTTCAGTTAGCTTACTTCATTCCTTTTATTCTTCATAAAGGATCTTTCATATTTTTATCCTCTTTAGGGACAAGGTATACTTTTCCAACTGTTCTCTTACATGTAGTTTGATAGTAGTATGAAGTTCAGCAGATACCCTCAATATAGATCAATAGGTCTCCTGATAGCTGTTCTTCCTCTGCATTCCTATGTATTCCTTCTCCTCCTGGCCCAGTATTTATAATAAGGCTATGGGATTCCCATAAGGCTCGACATAACATAAAGTTGCCCATAAGATCTCTATGTTATGGAGCAAATCTCCGCCATAGCTATGGGTCTAGCAGTTCCTGCTGACACAACTTCGCGCTAAACGTAGCAGTTACATTACCCTAAAATGTCTCTTAGATCATGAAATAACGCTTGAAATCAGTAAAATATGAGCAGTAAATTATGTGAGAACCTTACGAACTGAAAATAAAGCAATATTAAAGGATTAATTCATATATACGTGTAAATAAGATCCCGTAGAAAAGTTTTACGCGGGGAACGATGTAAACACTTGTCTCTCTCCTCCCTATAAATAATATGTTATATCTCCACAAGTAATGGTAGAAGGGTGACGGAAGGAAACACAACAGGTAAACCACGTAGTACAGAAGGGGAAAGGGGCAAAAGCCAGGGAGGGAGTGATGACCAGGCAGATACGGCAGTATACATATAGCTAGGTAGATATACTGCCGTATCTGTAGCTACGTATACTGCCGTATCTCTGCCTGGTCATCACTTCCTCCCTGGCTATTGTTTCTTTCTCCTCCTTTACTACATGGTTTAACTTGTGTGTATCCTTCCGTCACCCTTCCGCCATTACATTTGGAAATATGATGTTATTTGGTAAATTTCTAGCGTTTGCCCATACTCTCCCCCTTGCCCCAAGCAAGCTTCGGGACCTGTGGGAATGCGGGGTTTGAGGGTGGGGACTAAATGATGCGTCGAAAACACGTATTTTTAGAGTTGTGTAGGAGTCAAAATTACCTATATCTAGGGTACTTTTCCCAAGATATGGGAAATTTACCTAACCTTCAAGCTCCGAGATTACAAGGCCCCCCTCGTAATCTAACCTAACCTAAGCAAATTAAACCTAACCTCCTAGCGAGGGGCTCTGCCCCCCTTGACCCCCGATAATCTATCCTAACAGCGATAATCACCCGATAACCTATCCTAACTTAGCGATAATCACCCGATAATCTAACCTAATCTAATGGGGCCCCTCGACACCCCCGGTAACCAAATTTTGTTTTATCTTACTTCTTAATGGGAGGGGTGGGGGAGGGTGGGGTGGACTCGATACTCCGGTCATTCTGTTTGTGAGGATCGTCAGCAGGTCCACACGTTTCTTGACTGAAGAAATTCAGTCAATTTTCCCTAGATCTAGGGAATTTTTACGCCACTACCTAACTCAATAACTATGTGGTTGCAACGCACATTTTGTACCCCAGCCAAATATCCCGCATATCCCCCAAGGTGCCCAAATTTGTTTTGGGGGAGAGGGGGGAGTATGGGCAAACACTACAACAATACCTGTTATTTATAGGGAGGAGAAAGACTAAGTGTTTACGTGCGTCTCACTCTTCTTCCTCTTGTGACCTGCATCGCCTCTGCTTTTCTTCCCTTGCCGCGGACACTTTCCAATGAGGATTTGGCTTTAGTTAGAAGGTTAAAACGTGGAGTTAGGTTAGGTTAGTGAATCTAAAGGTGGAGTTAGGTTAGTGAATCTAAAGGTGGGGTTAGGTTACATTAGGTTAGGTTAATGAATCTAAAGGTGGGTTTAGGTTACTTAATTTCATGTCATATACGCTTCTTACTAAAAACATTTGATGTCTCCAAAAGTAATGATTTGCGACAGAAACTCATTGAGAGTTTCTGAGAATCCATTAAGATAACCAGAAAGCACACTCCCAATTGTGTAGGTAATTCTGGTCCTAGTGTATAAGATTAACCTTGTTTCCAAGTATTACATTTTTGTTTTTCCGGAAGTAGTATCTCCACTACGTGCTGAAGCTGAAATGATAGCCCTCCAGAAGGTAGATATGACTGCGTAGGTAAAACAAATCTTTACCTTAATTTCGGCCAAAAACAAGAGCTAGATTTATTATAAACATCAATACTAAATAGAAAATAATAATGCCTTCGAAAAATGTTGTCAAATAAACAATGAAAACCCTTTATTCATCCTTTTCATCTATGTAGAAGTGGAACTGTCGTCGAAAATTTCCGTTGGCGAGAATTCTCGATTGTTGTCTCGCACAGAATTTGGGTACACGAGAGTATTACCATGGACGGACTTGAGCAAGCCTTTTCCCTGTCCACTCCAGCTGCTCCATGGTCATCACTGCAGCAGCTGCACTGCTCAGTGCCTGCTGCATCTTGCCAGTGGCGAGGAAACAATCATAATGTTATTATAATTTTCATTCCCGCTGTCATTGTATGGTTCCTTTTTCATTTACTCTGGAGGAATGCATTTACGACAGTGACATACATAATTCCCTCATGGTTCAGCCGATACCTCTTGACAAGTTCTTCGTCATTCAATTAGCCGAGAACGTCTCTTCTGGCACGAAAATGCCTGAATTGGCGCTGGCGGAAGAGTTGTTTTGCTGCCATGTTGACGGCTTATGTCAACATAAGGATCCTTATGGGACCTCCGGACATCCCCTAGCGCTTATGGGCAACTTTATGGGAAAACACGAGCACTTATGGAATTTTCGGTGATTTATGGCGAACTTCGCCATTTTGTCTGCTTATGGGAAACCCATAAGCTATTATAAATACGGGCCCTGGCCTGTAATATTATATTCTGCTGTGATGTTCGTAGGTTTGGCGTCAATAATGCATAACGTTATAATATAGTCACAATGTAATATGAAGGGGAGACTCCGGGGGGTCCCTTATTTGTCGATGGATTTCATCGCAACTTTCAGGCAATCCCCTTTACAGTCTTAGCAATGTATAAAAAGTGTATCAGCCAATATATGAGATTCCATAAAATAAAAGTGTCATTTTTTGGGAGTATATTTAATCGAATAGATCTCTGATACTAATGTTTCAAATTTAAAGAATGTTGATGAATTTAATATTTTTTATATATGCAAATCTATGTTTAGTCAGATTTAACTTAAACATTTCATGTCTGACGTTATAAGCATGTTTTTGAAAAGGCTAAAGTTTTTTAAGTCAGTAACATAAGATGGACTACATATATCTTACTATTTCCCAAATAAGAATTTTGTTTGCATAGATTTTTAGAGTAGTATTTTGTGATAAAAATACCTTTTACATAATTCATTTATTATGAAAACTAAATGCTTTTTATTGCTTTGAATTATAAGAAAATACTTATTACAATAACGCCGGCTAAAGTTTTGGAGATACCTTAACATTATTCTTTCAGTTATTTACAGATATTTTTTGCTCAAATTATTGCTTACTGGTCCCCTTATTTCTTCTCTTTGATAGGGAAGACTGTTTCAGTTCTATAAATATAGGCATGTATCTGAAATACTTACATATGAATATAATACTAGGGTATCATTGGTGTCTGTTGCATCTTTCTTCGTCATCATTGCATCAGAGACATGTTCAGGCACATCTTCATGAGTAATCTTCTCACACTCACTGCGTTGCACTACCAAAAACACATAAGAATTATAGTATCTTGTGTGCAGAGTGAGTTTACCATCACAATCATCACACTTGCCTATACTACATTTCAACAAGTTTTCACGTTTTTTTCTTGAGAACTACTAACCTCACACTCTCATCCTCTGTTGTTCTATCATGATGTAATAGTTATTTTCATATTTCTATTGGCCTCTTCACAGCCTGTCCGATGACTAGGTTCAGCGTTGGGGTTGTACCAACAGGTGTGGTGTGGTTGATGAACCTTCACCACAACCACCACCACCACTGTTGTTCTTCAATAGCTCAAGTTTGACATGCTTAGAGCTCTTTCTCGAGTCTTCAGAAAACGTTTTTTTGCTTACAGTGAGGCATGATGAGTAAAATAAAGAGCTAGAAAGCACGGCAGAAGCCAAATCTAGTTTTTTATTGGCTGTCCGCTGATCTTACTATAAAAAAAAAAAAATCCGTTGTTCTGGTCGCTATTCTGAAGGTGGGCGAGGCGAGGCAGGTGGAGGCAGGTCAGAAGGCTGCTGTTAGAGGAGGTACAGACAACACAACAACAAACATATTACGTAATTATACATAAGAGTGATAAATATTTTGTCCGCGATCACAAAAATAGGATTATGAAATGAATGCCGGTTTTTGCTTTCTTAATCATCTATGTTTTTGTGAAATGAGACTGAAAGGCGTGTGAAGAGAGGATTGTAACACTTTTCTGGAAACTTTTACTTCCTTCGAATCGTTTTTCTCTCTCACATTATGCGTTTATCGGTTAACTTGCAAATTATTTGCAATGAATGCACATACATGAAAATTAATAAAGTTTCAGGTTGCGTGTTAGAGTTACTATAAGTGTTATATTTACCTGTCGCCCTCAGCCTGTGACGCCGCTCCCCCCCACCCCCCCTGTGCAAACCAAAACATAAACATTTAAGCTTAATTTTAAGCGACAAAAGTAAGTTAAATATCACCTTAATTGAATTTAATTTAATTTTGAATAAAAAAAAAAGCACTGACTATTTACAAATAAAAGGTGAAACAGTTAATATTCCTACAAATTAGGGGCTCAAGAAAAATAAAGAGAGGCTGATCCATTAACGGCGGGATCCATGTTGGCGGGGTCCGAGGTCGGTAAAAGATAGCTTTTATTGCAGTGTGGGGGCTTCGAACCCAAGTGTTTTGCATAGAAACAGCAACACTTTACCACTGAGCTATGGAGCGCCCATGTGCACTAAATAATGAAAGGAAGATAGATTTGAACATATTACCTGAAACTTCTATTCCTCCCTCGCACTAAACTATATGCTTCCTTCCTATTTGTGGAGACCATCTGGAGTGAAGTGAATAGTAACTAACATAATGGTTGTGAGTTAAACAAAAACATTATTAAAAGTGTCATGTGAACAACAGTCGTGGCGGTGTGAGGGGCTGGCTTGGTGGTCATTGGGTCGCACCCTACTCTGGGAACCTTAGCTTTACTGGATAATGGTGGACACATGCACTATACGTACGTATTTACTTGTTGTATATATAATTATGTTGTAGTATATATGAATATTTACTCACAAACACGTGAAAATGGAGATTGAATACTGGAGACACTAGTGCAAAAAATATTACGAAGATTACGAAGCGGCAGGAGAGTTGAACTGAAAACCAGTGGAAGGAGAAAGTGTGTGTGTGTGTGTGTGTGTGTGTGTGTGTGTGTGTGTGTGTGTGTGTGTGTGTGTGTGTGTGTATTCATCTAGTTGTATTTTACAGGGCCAGAGCAACGCTCGTATGGCCCCGTCTCCATATCAACATTTTTATCATTCATCCTTAGTGCTTAGTTTTGGCCGAAGCCAGCACCCTGGGAGGGGGGTCACAAACCCACGGCTAACACCCGGTACCCATTTACTGCTGGGTGGACAGGGGCTTGGGTTTTAAGGAAACAGCCCATCTGTTTCCGCTCCGCCCGGGTATCGAACCCGGGACCTCTCGTTTGTGAACCGAGAGTGCTACCCCTACACTACGGAAGTACCCGTAGTGTGTGTGTGTGTGTGTATGTGTGTGTGTGTGTGTGTGTGTGTGTGTGTGTTTGTGTGTTTGTGTGTGTGTGTTTGTGTGTGTGTGTGTAAGTGTATGTGGTTTGTGTGTTTGTATGGTGTGTTTTGAATTATAGCATGATTCTATAATTCATTTCATTGTTATTATCATTATTATTATTATTATCTTTATTATTATTTTTATTAATATTATTATTGAAAATAATAACAGTATTATTAATCTTATCAATATTAAATTATCATCATCATTACTATCATCACTATTACTGTCGGTACGTAGATGATGTAGGGAATAATCGCTGAAAAATGTGTCATATATCATCCTTGTTCAGCTTTGCCCAAAGGCTGCATCACGGGAATACAACATTTATCCATCCAACACGGGAACATTTATCAACATTTATTCCTCAGTCCGTGTGTCCTTCACCACCTGTCACCACCTGTCACAACGTCCTCATAGCATTGTTGTTACTACTACTTTTATCATTAGTATTTTCATTATTAATATATTTATTTGTACTATTATTATCCTTATAATTATTATGACAATTCTTTTAAAACATTATAGTAATTGGCATTATTGTTATTTTTATTGCTATTGTTATTCATATTATCATTATTGCTTACCATCATAAATATCCTTATTATCATTAATTTTATCGTCCTATCCGCCATTAAGCTGTGACTCACGTTTAAGCTTCTTGCAGCTCCAGAGGTTTTATTTGCGATAGATAATTTTCAGAGCAGTCTAAGGACTATGATAAGTGAATAAATAATCAAATATGTTAAAATAAGAAAGGTAAATATGTACTGAATAAATACACTTTTGTCAAACAAGAAACAATATTCGTTTGAATCCGGTAATAATTCCTTCTCTTATAACATCAATTATTTATCAATTTAATTGCAATTACAATTGCAAATTTTAAACAATTGTGTGCAATTTAATATCTCGTACTTAATAATGTTGGCCACAAAATCCGATTGAACTCAGAAATGTTGAAGTTTTTCCTTAAAGCGGGCATTTGTTACTTTTTTTTTTGCCCTTGGCCAGTCCTTTGTGAAAAATTAGTGTGATCCAGTGGGCCCGTTTTAATACCGGGTTTTCAAGCGTTGTTTCGTAGGTTTGTTTCAAGACATTACGGAGACCTCACTAGGGAGGGAAATGGACCCCGGTTGTTCGTTGTTGGTGTGGGGTGGAACGCTATCTGGAAATGTTAGTGTTTTGGTGTTGATATTCCTGTACGTGTTTTTGCCTGCCGTATCTACCAATGCTCCTTTTCCCTTTTTCCTCCTGCACTAATACTACTAAACTACTAAATTTGATAAATTAAATGCTTAGCATCAGCTGTCCAACTTGATTAACTTTGTCTCTAAGACCAAATCTACTTAATTTATTTTATTAAAGTATAAATAAAGTATGTTTGATATTGCCCCGTGAGATATATTATTAACATCCCAGGATTGATTAGGGTTATTTGGTTAGTTTCAGTTAGCTTACTTCATTCCTATTATTTTTCATAAAGGAACTTCCATGTTTGTATTCTCTTTGGGGACAAGGGTACTTTTCCAACTGTTCTCTTACATGCATGACGTACCGCCAAACGTGATTTGTGAATCTCTGTGTTAGATGTGTGTATTGTATCACCCCAGCTATTAGACTCTGTTAATGATTTTTCTGTGGTGCATCATAGTGATTTTCCTTCTGCCCACGCCCCCGATAAACATGAGAGTACTAGCACTTGGGTTTAACCTTATGTTTTAATTACGTGAATATGTTTGTTGTTGTGTTTGTCTGTACTTCCTTAACAGCAGCCTTCCATGACCGCCTCCACCTCCCTCCCCTCGCCCCCCTTCAGAATAGCGACCACAACAGCGGATTTTTAATTTTGGTATGACGAGCTGACAGCCAATATTAACAATATTGGCTTTTGCAGTGCTTTCTAGCTCTTTATTTTACTCATCATGCCTCGCAGTAGGCAAAAAAAAGTTTTTTAAAGGCTCGAGAAAGAGCTCTAAACAGGTCAAAACTTGGCTATTGAAGAACAACAGTGGTGGTGGTGGTGGTGGTGAAGGTTCACCAACCACCACACCTGTTGGTACAACCCAACGCTGAACCCAGTCATCGAAAAGGCCCGTGAAGAGGCCAAAAGAAATTGAAAATAACTATTACATCATGATAGAACAACAGAGGATGAGAGTGTGAGGTTAGTAGTCCTCAAGAAAAAAAAATTTAAAACTTTTTGAAATGTAGTATAGGCAAGTGTGATGATTGTGATGGTAAACTCACTCTGCACACAAGATACGATAATTGTTGTGTTTTGGTAGTGCAACGCAGTGAGTGTGAGAAGATTTCTCATGAAGAGTGCCGAACATGTCTCTGATGAAAAAGATGACGAAGAAAGATGCAAAAAAGGCACCAATGATCCATAGTATTATATTCATATGTAAGATTCAGATACATACCATATTTATAGAACGAAACATTCTTCCCTATCAAAGAGCAGAAAAAGGGACCAGGAAGCAATAATTGAGCAAAAAATATCGGTAAATAAACTGAAAGAATCATGTTAAAGTAACTCCAAAACTTTAGCCGGCGTTATTGTAAAAAGTAATTTCTTATACTTCAAAGCAATAAAATCATTTAGTTTTCATAATAAATGAAAATTTTGTAAAAAAGTATTTTGGATCACAAAATATACTCTAAATTTCATGCAAACAAAACTCTTATTGGAAAATAGTAAGTTATCGTAGTCCATTTATCTTATTTACTTACAAAAACTTTAGCCTTTTCAAAAACATGCTTATAACGTCAGACATGAAATGTTTAAGTTAAATCTGACTAAACGTAGATTTGCATTATAAAAAATATTAACTCAACAAACATTCTTCAAATTTGAAACATTAGTATCAGAGATCTATTCGATTAAATATACACTCAAAAAAGACACTTTTTTTTTTTATATGGAATCCATATATTGGCTGATACACTTTTTATACATTCTAAGACTGTGAAGAAGATTCCCTGAAAATTGCGATGAAATTTTCGACAAATAAGGGACCCCCGGGAGTCTCCCCTCATATTACATTGTGACTATTTTAAAGTTATGCATTTTGACGCCAAAACCTACGAGCATCACAGCATAATAAATATTTCCCGGCCAGGAGGAGAAGGAAAACATAGAATACAGAGGAAGAACAGACACCAGGAGACTATTGGTCTATATTGAGGGTATTTTGCTGAACTACAAATTTCTATCAAACTACATGTAAGATAACAGTTGGGAAAGTATACCTTGTCCCTAAAGAGGATAGAAACATGGAAGTTCCTTTATGAAGAATAATAGGAATGAAGTAAGCTAACTGGGAAAATACCACTAACCGTAATCAATCCTGGGATGTTAATAATATATCTCGCGGGGTAATATCAAAACATCTCCTATACTTTTAAAAAAAACAAATTAGTAGAGACAAAGTAATCAAGTTGGTCAGCTGTGCTAAGCATTTAATTTATCAAGTTTATAGTTAGTAGTATTTGGTGGAGGAGGAGAAGGAAGAGGAGCATTTTGGGAGATACGGGCAGGCAAATACACGTACAGAAATACAACACCAAAAAAACTAACATTTCCAGATAGCGTTCCGCCCTACACCAACAACGAACAACGGGATCCATTTCCCTCCCTATAGAGGTCTCCACAATGCCTTGAAACAAAACCTACGAAACAACGCTTGAAAACACCGGTATTAAACGGCTTTACTAGATCACACTTATTTTTTCACAAAAGGACTGGCCAAGGGCAAAAAAAAAAGTTTAAAGAAATGCCCGCTTCAATGAAAAACTTCAACATTTCTGAGTTCAATCGGATTTGTGGGCCAACAGTTATTAAGTTACGAGATATTAAATTGCACACAATTGTAAATTAGCAATTGTAATTGCCCAAATTAAATTGATACACAATTGATATTATAAGTGAAGAGAATTTTCAACGGATTCAAACGAATATTTTTTCTTGTTTGACAAAAGTGTATTTATTCATGTACATATCTACCTTTTTCTTATTTTAAATATTTGATTATTTATTCACTCCTTTGGACTGCTCTACCGTAGTGAAACAGGTAAGTCATGTAACTGATTCAATAATAACGAATTTGGCGTCGCAAACTGTATGGGATGGGTCTATCGCGGATAATACGTTAACGGAGGGGTGCATCAAAATTCTAACGGAGGCAAATTGGTGTACTGCTACAAAAATTAGTATGGATAATATGTTCAAATTTCTGGAACTGTTGTTCTATATGCTACATGTGCAGGGGAAGGTGCGTCGTGCAGCTCTTTCTTTGCCCTTCAGTCCTAAGGACGAGTTAGTGGATTTCATAACGGCCTTAGATGGCAAGCATATGGAAACAGTACACTCTACGGCTTTCACAGCCACCGTTGCAGGAGTAAATACTCCTATTCCAACACCGGACAATAATCCCTCCCGACCTTCTTATGCAGTGGCAGCTGCGAAAGAGGCAATCATTTGTCCCTACTGCAACAAGGTGGGACATATAGAAAAGAAATGCCTCCGCAAGAGAGCAGACCAGCGATAGGTATCGCCAGTGGGTGATAATCAAACTACAAACGCCACCCACGGCTCCGAGGGGATTCCTTGAAACAGGATTAAATCTTCCTTTTCCTTCCGGGGGAGGGGACAGCAGCCGAGGCACAGAATAAGTAGGGACTCCTACAAGTGCGCGATCCACGGTACGGGTACTCACGATACCGACCATTGCTACCAGATAAGAGATGCTCGCGAAAACTATGAGTATAAGTGGGCTGCTGGGAGTGGTAAGTCGTCGGGGGAAGACATGCGAGCCTCGTCGCACCATCCAGGTTCACTCAACACAACAGCGGGAGAGATTTTCCTCGCGCAGGCACGGCGGATTTGTCAATTTACCACAATATAGTGGCTGCCTGCCAACAAACAAACATCATGGCAATACCCACGAAGGTAAGCCATCAAAACCTTTCCCTGGCTGTGGACACTGGAGCTACTGTAAATGTACTCTCTGAAGAATCGTATGAGGCTCTAAAGAGGAGTGCACGTGGTGGCCGGTGGCCATTACGCCAGAGTGATTTGAATGTAAAGGGGGTCACAGGTGCATCTTTAAAATTAAAGGGGACAGTGATCTTACCTATTACTGTGAACAAAGGGGTTCCTCCGGTTCGTATGGAGTTCTATGTAGCATCCAACTTTCAGCTCCCTGTAGCCGGGGTGTTGGGTTTAGCTACGATGAAGTCTAATCGAATTGGGATAGATCCCAACTTAAATTTAATAACATTTAAAGGGAAGCAGTTAAAGGCGATGGATTCTCCTATGTCTCTGACTCCCCTAAATGTCAAATCACTCAGAGGGAAGAGAGGCGATAAGCGAGGGCCACCGACTGGTGTAGTTCCCTCAATTCATGTCTCTAACGCTCGCGTGAATCTTACAGCGGGCTGGAAATTTGTGAAGGCCACGATTGTCGATGACCATGAAATCCCCGATCGTATGGCAATGCGTGTTCCAGTGGCGGTTCCTGATGCACCTATAGACAGTGAAGTATGTCTCGATGGCCCCAGTAAAGTAAAATGATTGGCCGTAGAGGCGACACTTAGCACTGTCGGCGCAGGACATGTCACATCAGCATTGGTTGTTAACACCACAGGTGGACCAGTGCGAGTTAAGCATGGAATTTTCCTTGGGGAAGGGTTGGTGTATGATCGAAAGGTGGTACCTGAACCATTGGAGCTACCTACAGCTTGTGTTGCTACGGTGCAGAAGTTCGCCGTTGACATCGAGCAGGGTCTGGTACCAACCCTCAGTTCGCTTGTCAACGTCGTGGACTACCCGGAGTTAAGGCACTCGCTCTTGGAACTCTTGGGTCAGTACCGAGATGTCATAACACTCCCCGGTGAAGCTCTTGGTGCTACCGATACAACGGAGCATCACATTAAACTCAGTCCAGGGACCAAACCTGTCTACATACCTGCTTACAGGCTACCTCATAGCCAACGGGCTGTGGTAGAAACACATGTAGAGGAAATGTTAGAGCAAGGAGTTATTCAACACTCCTGCTCCCCCTGGAACAGTCCTTTGTTCCTTGTCCCGAAAAAGGATGGAACTTTTCGCCCAGTTATTGACTTCCGGCGAGTGAATCAGGTCTCAGAAGAAGACAGGTATCCATTACCAGTCCTAAAAGATCTGCTCATGTTGTTAGGACCGGGTAATACAATTTTCAGTAGTATGGACCTTTTGTCGGGGTACTGGCAGGTACCCATGGCAGAATCCTCTAGAGAGGTTACGGCGTTCAGTACGCCAGGAGGTCACTACGAATGGCTTCGGATGCCGTTTGGCTTGAAATTCGCGCCGCTTACTTTTCAGAGAATGATAAATACAATTTTTGACGGTATGATAGGTAACTCCGTGCTCGCATACCTGGACGATATTATAATTGCTAGCAAAGACCATGAGTTTCACTTTAAAACTTTGGAGTCAGTTTTGCCGCGACTGTTGTCAGCTGGTCTCAAAGCCAAGTTCACCAAGTGTGAATTTTTGAAAGCTAAGATTAGCTTCTTAAGCCATACTGTCGACCGGGAGGAACTCCACACCATGGACGATAAGATATTGGCCGTCAAAAACTTTCCTCAACTCCAGAGTGTTGAGAATGTTAGATCCTTTTTGGGACTAGCGGGCTTTTACCGCCCCTTTATCAAAGATTTCGCCAGAAAGGCATCTCCCCTAAACCAGCTGTTAAGAAAAGATGTCTCATTTCACTGGGATGCTCCTCAGGAACAAAGCTTCGAAGAGTTAAAACTTGCACTCGTGAACGCTCCTGTCTTGGCATTCCCAGATTTTACAGCTCCATTTGAGCTATGTACAGACGCTACGGCTAAGGGACTTGGGGCAGTACTAATGCAAACAGATGAAAGAGGGAAGAACCGTGTAATCGCGTATGCGAGCAAAGTTCTTATCCCGGCGGAAGTAAAATATTCCGTTACACATCAAGAGACCCTCGGAGTAGTTTGGGCTCTCAAACATTTTAAAGACGTTATTATTGGCTATCCAATAACTGTCTATACCGACCATGCAGCCGTTACTGAGTTATTCAAGGGTAAGAATTTATCCGGTAGGCTTGCACGATGGTATCTGACGATCCAAGAGTTTAACCCAACCTTCAAATATTTGCCCGGACGTGCAAATGTGGTAGCGGGCGCGTTATCGCGAAACGTTCCGGTGGTGGGTGCGGTCACGGGGGAAAATCCCGTGCCAAATTTTTCGATCTATGAATTGGGCGTCGAACAACGTAAACATGAACTGTGGGGGAAGGTCATCTATGCCTTAGAGTCTGGCGATGGGACCTCCTTACCAGCATTATCGGTGAATTATTCACAATTTTTCCGGTCGATTGACAAGGTACTGTGCCGACATTGGCCACAGAAACGAGACCCAGTGGAACAATATGTTATACCTGACGTTTTTGTTCCGACGGTATTGAAAATTGTGCACGATGTGCCCATGGCTGGACATCCGGGACGTAATCGTACCCTAGCAGCCGCGAGGCGTGTGTATTTTTGGCCCACGATGCGTGTGGACATTGAAGAATATGTTGCCAGGTGTGTATCTTGTGCCCAAAACAAAGGGACGACTCCAGGACCCGCTCCTATAATAGAATACTCACCACCTGAGCAACCATGGGACGTAGTTGCAATAGATCTTCTACAGTTACCCAAGAGTCATCACGGCTCACAATACCTTCTGGTGGGTGTAGATCACTTTTCAAGGTTTGTAGTCCTTGCACCGGTGAAGAATAAAACGGCTGCGACTGTAGCCCATGCATTAATAACTTATCTTTTCTGCCCTTATTCCACACCAAGAGTATTGCTCAGTGATAATGGAGCAGAGTTCCGTAATGTATTGCTTATGGAGATTTGTACATTGTACAATATTAAGCAGACTTTCACGGTCGCATACCATCTAAGCTCTAATGGGCTGGTGGAGCGCGCTAACAGGAAGATCCTTGACGCGTTGAGACCTGTTGTAAACAGTTTGCACGACAATTGGGAAGATTGGTTACCCTACGTGTCGGCTTGCATTAATAGTTCAGTTTGCGAGTCCACGGGCAAATCTCCTCACTACTTACTTTATGGTGCGGATAAACGGATGCCATATGACCTATTGGCCAAGCCCATTATACCTGTGTATAACATAGATAGCTATCTGGATCAACATTTGCATGTCTTTACTAATATACACAAAAAGGTCAAGGAAAGGCTACAAGCTTCTCGTGCCGAGATGATGGCACAACAACATAAGCGTGCGGTTCCTATAACAATAAGAAAAGGGGATACCGTAATGGTTCAAAGTTCAAGTAGGAATTCCAAGTTGGCACCGAAATTCTTGGGCCCGCGCATTGTTGTTGGTGAGAAGCATGGCAATAAGTTTGAAGTATTGGATCCACTTCTTCAAACTGTCCAAATAATTCATAGTGACAGGTTGAAGAAGACCAAAGCCCGACGGGACCCGGCCTTTGCTGATTGTGCTTACCTACCTCCACGCACTTCCACTAACCCAATCACCACTAACGCCATGCACGGCTATAATCTACGACCTCGAGTCTAACTAATTTTCGTATGTGAAATGCATGTATTGCATGTTTAATCATTACACTGGGTAACAAAAACATATGTTTTGAAAATCGTCCAGGGTTTTCCAGCTGAATTAGACTAATTTTGATGCTCTGAGTCCGAAAATGACCTTGGTTTTGCTCAATCAGGTCAGGTTTTTTTGCTACAGAAATTTAAAAAAAATCGATTTTTCGTAAAAAAAAAATTTCTGCGGATCATCAGCTGAGAAACCCCTGATGATTTTTTCCGTTTTCCTCAAGAAATAAAAGTCAGCGTATCCAAAATTCATCAGTTTTTATTTAGCCATCAAATTTGATAAGCATAATTATCATAATATTAGTATAAGAATGAGCGTTACGTGACACAAAAGTTCAGAGTTCACGGCATAAATCGGCGTTTCTTCGATTCCCGTGTGTGAGCAGCTGCTGGGTTGTCTCTCTTCAGCGACCAGCAGTAGTCCGCCATCATGACTGCGTCCCACCTCCCTGGTACCTCTCCTCCATTTGGCGCCATGTCCTGATGGAACCTTTCTCCTCCCTCGTGCTCATCCCCCAAAGGGTTTTTCAGGAAACTTCTCCATGTGTGAGAACAGGAAGTGCATCTTAATACTCATCAAACACCCGAGTTTTTGGAAGGCCTCTATCATGCTGCTGACGAGTCTGGCGTGGTTTGCTGCCTTCGGGTTTCCCCCAGGAAGTTGTTCACCACCGCAAAAAACGATTCCACGCGGCGCACTCTAGCGTGTTCATGGAGTTTGGAACTCTGTGTCCTTATGAGCTGCCGTATCTGTGGGCCATCGAAAATGCGGCCTTCAGCTTCTCAATGGTCAGCCAGGAAAGGCTCGCACAGGTATTTGGGAAGCCCTCCCATCCTTGTCCAGAGCGCGCGTGAACTGTTTCATACCCAAGCTTCAAGTGTAGCGGTGGGATCAATATCTTCTCCCGGTCAACAAGAGGTTCGTTTATGATGTTTCCGCCCCAGGTACTAACTGCTCTCGCGCCGGCCACTCTTTTTTTACATAGTGCTGGGCTCTGTCTCGACTGTCCCACATGCAAAAAAAGCATGGGTACTTCGGAAACCCCGGACGCTGACCAAGTAGAAAGTTCCCCATCTTCAAGTCGACGCAGATGATCCTTTGGTGGCTGCTCATATTGGATTTTGTCGAGCACGTACTTCACTGCTTCATTTTTTCCCTTTGAGAGTTGTGGAGTGCGCAAGAGGGATTGAGGCGAATGGTTCCCGTTGTGGAGGAGCACACACTTCAAAGAGCGTTTACAGCTGTCAATGAAGAGTCCCCCAATCTCTCGGATCGTATTTAGGAGCGCCGAGTTTAACAAGAAGACCGGCGACATCTCGGCAGTACACGAGGTTTCCTCCCGGCAGAAGTAGCCCATGTAGGCCTCATGCCTTCTACGAAAAAAAGGGGATACGCGCGTCCTTGCCAAATAGATTTTCTCTTTTAGTCTGGAGGCCAACAGCTCGGAGGAAGTCTTCGACAAGCTGAGATCCCGAAAACCCGATCATTAAGCTCACATTGTGAAAAGGGCTGCGGGGCTATCTTGTGCTTCATACTCTTCTTTTGTATACCTCGCTCGTCTGTACTGGTGGCCTCGTCGTCGCTGTCGGGAAGCTCTGTGAACGCTGGTACAGGAATTTCTTCGCAGTGAGCCAGTGGACGGCGGGCAGATGAAGGTCGGGGTACTGGAGGCTGTGCCGATTCTTCCGGTTGATGCCATTAGTATTGATGGCGCAGAAGTAACAATCCGATGCCCTGGTCAAACGGCTCCCTCCAAACCATCGGGAAACCCAAACTTCAGTGAAGTTTTCGCGCCCTTCGTCCACCGCCGGAGGTATTCCACGCACGTCTTGCACACCGTGTGCGGTGCCCAGGGGCTTATCTTGGTCACCCAGCTTTACTTTTAAAATAAGCCCCGTAGGCGCGCTTCACAAATCCTGTGATGTTCTTCCGTCCCTGACAGCGTGTATTGTCCGCAGATGTAGCAGAAAACGTCAGGATTATTCCTGCATGACCGTCGCGCCGAAGCCATCCAATAAACTGAAAGAAAAAAGAAAGATGCAGCTGAGTGTCAGACAATGAAATTTGAAATTTTAGAATTTAGAAATTTAGAATGGAGTAAAGGTGAGACAGGTATTGATTTGATTGGCTAATTGGGAATTCCCTTTATTGTGTCTGTGCATTGTAATTCGATATATTCTTCAAGAAAAATATGATGAACTCAAAACCCCTGATATTAGCATATGTATAGCTCGTCAGGTAGGCCTATGGCTGTATCTCAAAAAGTTGACCTGATAGAGCAAAATCAATGTGATATTCGGACTCAGAACACCTAAATTAGTCTAAATCAACTGAGAAACCCCTGACGATTTTTTGGCTGTTACCCAGTGTTATAGGTCTTCGGAAGGATCGACTGACCTTCATGAAGCTAACCTATTAATCAGACTTTTATAACACAGGACTACTATCATCTCTAGGTTTTTAGTGGCTGACGATCAGTCTCTATGCATCTGGCCGACTAGGAGATCTAGTTACCACTTCACTATTTGCCTTCCTTCATAGTTAAGGTGGCATATGTGAATTTGACATATTTTTTTTTTAAAGGTATGCCAGCTGAAACATTGAATCTGGTTCATGGGTATCAATAATATTGATGAGAAAACATAATCTGACTGTCGTTTGCCCTTACGGAACTTCCTATCAACGGCTTTCTGGTCACTATGTAAGTGTTGATTTTTGTTTTGCTTCCAAAAAGTTTATACAAGAAACGTCTCCACTGTTTCCGCTCAAATATCTTCAGAATTTACCATTCTCTAGGTTATCTTTTGTTTCCTAAAACCTTCTCTGACGAGTCGCAGTATCCCGCGGCTCTGGAGAACGCCTCTCCTGATTCCCCAAACCCCATTGTTTTCTTTCCCAGTGTCCTATAGCTACTTTGTTGTTGTGTTAAGCGAGCTATCACGTTAGGCAAGTATCTCTTACGTGGAAAAGTTCAATTTTCACAGGTCTGACAGGTATAGCACATTTTTAACATGGTTAGGTACATTTTCTTAGGCCGTGTGGGCGCGCCAGGTGCGTGACCGAGCGATGTTAAGGCATTATAGGCATTAGAAGGGTAGAAACGTATGTAGGGGTATAAGAACATTGTGGAAGGTTTGGTGTGACACTGGTGTGGCACTTGGGGCTTCCTCCGGTCTCCGTGGTTTGTCGACTCAGCACTTGTCTAGAGGTTTACAAGGAGACCTCTGTTCTCTCGGTTCCCTCTGCTCACGGCCACCACTACCAGTAGGTTTTTAAGGAGATGTCACGTAGCTATTAAGCATATCGTATATACATGGTAACATGGTAGATATTTATAGAGATTAGTAATAGTATATGCTTGTTTAATAGTAGAAACATTACTAGCTCCATGCTATTTAAGTAGTGAAGGGAGCAGATGTAAATGTCTCAGGAGAAACGAGTAATTGTCAACCGGCTCGAGGGAGGCAGCGGTGAGAGGTGTCGCTGCCTCGGGGAGCCTCGGGAGAAGGGCTGAGAGATAGGTAGCGAGCGGAGAGTGTATCAGGGAATCCTGTCTTTACGTATTTCGCCAAGTGTATAGTTTAACTTAAATTATACGAACTACCAAAAGCCCAAAGTGTCTCTCTACATCCTCACGAAACCACTAATATTCCCCACGAAACAGATTGATTGGAACGTGTGTTACTGAACAATTGCCTCATCATCTATCCATGAAGGTGAGTCTACCTGTGTGAATATTATTTGCGTAAAGGAAAAATCCAGAACATGCTCTGACATTATCTATCGCAAATAATCTCTGGAGCTCCAAGAAGCTTAAACGTGAATCACAGCTTAATGGCGGATAGGGCGATATTATTAATGATAATAAGGATATTTATGATGATAAAACAATAATGATAATATGAATAACGATAGAAATAATAATAACAATAATGCCAATGACTATAATGTAGAAAAAAAAGTCATAATAATAATTAGGAGAATAATAGTACTAAATAAATATATTAATAATGACAATACTAATGATAAAAGTAGTAGTAACAACAATGCTTTGAGGACGTTGTGACAGGTGGTGACAGGTGGTGAAAGACACACGGACTGAGGAATAAATGTTGATAAATGTTGTATTCCCGTGAAGCAGCCTTTGGGCAAAGCTGAACAAGGATGATAATATGACACATTTCTCAGCGATTATTCCCTACATCATCTACGTGCCGACAGTAATAGTGATAATAGTAATGATGATGATAATTTAATATTGATAAAATTAATAATACTGTTATTTTTTTCAATAATAATAATGATAATAATATTAATAAAGATAATAATAATAATGTAAAATAACAATGAAATGAATTATAGAATCATACTACAATTCAAAACACACCACACAAACACACAAACCACATACACTTACACACACACACACACACACACACACACACACACACACACACACACACACACACACACACACACACCACACACACACACACACACACAACACACACACACACACACACACACACACACACACACACCACACACACACACATACACACACACACAACACACACACACACACACACACACACACACACACACACACACACACACACACACACACACACACACACACACACACACACACACACACACACACACACACACACACACACACACACACACACACACACACACACACACACACACACACACACACACATACACTCACACACACACACACACACACACACACACACACACACACACACACACACACACGCACACACACACACACACAGACACACTCACACATACATGTATACACACACACTTTCTCCTTCCACTGGTTTGCAGTTCAACTCTCCTGCCGCTTCGTAATCTTTGTAATATTTTTTGCACTAGTGTCTCCACTGCTCAATCTCCATGTCACGTGTTTGTGAGTAAATATTCATATATACTACAACATAAATTTATATACAACAAGTAAATACGTACGTATAGTACATGTGTCCACCATTATCCAGTAAAGCTAAGGTTCCCAGAGTAGGGTGCGACCCACTGACCACCAAGCCAGCCCCTCACACCGCCACGACTGTTGTTCACTTGACACTATTAATCATTGTTTTGTTTACCTCACAACCATTATGTTAGTTACTATTCACTCCAGATGGTCTCCACAAATAGGAAAGAAGCATATAGTTTAGTGCGTGGGAGGAATATAAGTTTCGGGTAATATATTCAAATACATCTTCCTTTCATTATTTAGTGGGCGCTCCATAGCTCAGTGGTAAAGTGTTGCTGATGCTATGCAAAACACTTGGGTTCGAATCCCCCACACTGCAATAAAAGTTATCTTTTACCGATCTCGGACCCCGCCCTCTCCCCGTCCATGCATCAGCGTCTCTTCATTTTTGTTGAGCCCCTAATTTGTAGGAATATTAATTTTTTCACCTTTTATTTGTAAATAGGCAGTGTTTCTTTTTTAAATAAAAATTCAATTGAATTCAATTAAAGTGATATTTAACTTACTTTTGTCGCTTACAATTAAGCTGAAATGTTTCTGTGTTGGTGTGCACAGGGTGGTTGTAGGGGAGCGCGCGTCACAGGCTGAGGGCGACAGTTAAACATAACACTTATAGTAACTCTAATACGCAACCTGCAACTTTATTTATTTATATGTATGAAATTGCAAAATAGTTGACAAATGAACCAATTAACGCATTATGAGAGAGAAAAAAACGATTCACAGGAAGTAAAAGTTTCCAGAAAAGGGTTCCAGTCCTCTCTTCACACGCCTTTCTGTGTCATTTCACAACACATAGATGATTAAGAAAGCAACAATTCGAGCATTCATAGTCCTAGTTAGTGATCGCAGACAAATATTTATCACTCCTATGTTCTAATTACGTGAATATGTTTGTTTTTGTGTTGTCTGTACTTCCTCTAACAGCAGACTTCCATGACCTGCCTCCACCTGCCTCGCCTCGCCCCACCTTCAGAATAGCGACCACAACAACGGATTTTTTTTTTTTTAAGTAAGACGAGCGGACAGCCAATACAAACTAGATTTGGCTTCTGCCGTGCTTTTTAGCTCTTTATTTTACTCATCATGCCTCTCAGTAAGCGTAAAGAGCTTTTGAAGGCTCGAGAAAGAACTCTAAACATGTCAAAACTTGAGCTATTGAAGAACAACAAAGGTGGTGATTGTGAAGGTTCACCAACCACCACACCTGTTGGTACAACCCCAACGCTGAACCAAGTCATCGGACAGGCGGTGATGAGGCCAATAGAAATATGAAATTAACTATTACATCATGATAGAACAACAGAGGATGAGAGTGAGGTTAGTAGTCCTCAGAAAAAATACTTTGAAAACTTGTTGAAATGTATAGGCAAGTATGATGAGTGTGATGGTAAACCCACTCTGCACACATGATACGATAATAGTTATGTGTTTTTGGTAGTGCAACGCAGTGAGTGTGAGAAGATTACGTATGAAGATGTCCCTGAACATGTCTCTGATGAAATGATGACGAAGAAAGATGCAACAGACACCAATGATACCCTAGTATTATATTCATATGTAAGTATTTCAGATACATACCTATATTTATAGAGCTGAAACATTCTTCACTCTCAAAGACAAGAAAGAAGGTGACCAGGAAGCAATAATTTGAACAAAAAATATCTGTAAATAACTTAAAGAATCATGTTAAAAAAAACTCCAAAACTTTAGCCGGCGTTTCTGGAAAAATTATTTTCTTTTCCTTAAAAGCAATTAAACTCCTTTAGTTTTCATAATAAATGAATTATGTAAAAAGTATTTTAATCACAACATGCTACTCTATAAATCTATACAAACAAAATTTTTATTTGGGAAATAGTAAGTTATCTGTAGTCCATTTTATCTTATTGACTTACAAAACTTTAGGCTTTTCAAAAACATGCTTATAACGTCAGACATGAAACGTTCAAGTTAAATTTGACTAAACATAGATTTGCATATATAAAAAATATTAAACTCATGAACATTCTTCCAATTTGAAACATTAGTATCAGAGATCTATTCGATTAAATATACACCCAAAAATGACACTTTTTTTTTTTATGGAATCTCAGATATTGGCTGATACACTTTTTATACATTGCTATGACTGTGAAGAAGATTCCCTGAAAGGTGCGTTGAAATCCATCGAAAAAATAAGGGACCCCCCGGAATCTCCCTTGCATATTACATTGTGACTATATTATAACGTTATGCATTATTGACGCCAAACCTACGAGCATCACAGCATAATAGAATATTCCAGGCCAGGAGGAGAAGGAATATATAGGAATACAGATGAAGAACAAACACCAGGAGACCTACTGGTCTATATTTAGGGTATCTGATGAACTACATACTGCTATCGAACTACATGTAAGATAACAGTTGAAAAAGTATACCTTGTCCCTAAAGATGATAGAAACATGAAAGTTCCTTTATGAAGAATAAGAGGAATGAAGTATACTATCTGAAACTACCACTAACCCTAATAATCCGTACCCTAATAATCAGCGAACAGAAATTGAGCTTATAACCTGACTACTGCACACCACTGACCCAACCACTAAACACACCACTGTTTAAACCACCAAGCACACCACTGTCCCAACCACCAAGCACACCACTGCCCCAACCACCACCTACACCACCCCAACCACCATCCACATCACCACCCCAACCACTATCTACACCACCGTCCGAACCACCAAACACACCATCGCCAAAACTCCCGTCCGCATTACTGCCGAAAATCCCACCCAAAGCGCCGCCCTCCCTCCCGCCCTCAACTCCGAGAAATTTTCCAGCCTCGGTGCGACACACGTAACAGGCCGCCAACGACACCTTCCCACCACCAACACCGAACACCCTTCCACCCTCAACACCAAACACCTTCCCACCCTCAACACCGAACACCCTCCCGCCCAGGGCATCACCCAACCTTCCGCTCCCAACACTACCCACTCTTCCGCCCACAACACGGCTCACCCTCCCGCCCATTACCGCCCCTCTACAACACGCCGCCAATTACATCCTCCTGACCACAGCACCCCCCGCCCAACCGCCCACTACAACAACTACCCTCCCGCCCATCACAACGACTACCCTCCCGCCCGTCACTGCAACTATCATCCCGCCCACCAACGTAACTATCATCCCACCCCCAACCGTAACTATCCTCCCCCCCATTACCATAACTATCATCTCGCCCAATATCGTGATTATCCTCCCGCCTACTATCAAGACTATTTCTATCCCTCCGCCCATAACCGTAACTATCCTCCCGCCCAATACCGTAACTATCCTCCCGCCCAAGACCGTAACTATCCTTCCGCCCATAACCGTAACTATCCTCCCGCCCAAGACCGTAACTATCCTCCCGCCCACGACCGTAACTACCCAGTGGGCACAGCTCATGAATTCCATGTGTATTATACATGGAAATCTGGTGAAATATTGTGTACACTTGTATTCACCAAATTTTCATGTCTTTTCCACGTGGATAACTAGTTACCGAATTCATATGTATAAGTGAATGCAGATATCACGAGATTTCCCTCAGAAAATTATTTACGCATATAACTGGTCAATGAAATCACGTGAAATACGTACAAAAAATATTCAAGAAATTATAGGGAAAAATATAGATAGCCATATGTATAGCTGAACTATTCAAAATTAGATCAGCCCGAATGATTTTGCACCTTAAATCAGTTGATTTGTCATGTTTCACCCATTCATGCGTAGTACATAATGGTGCTGGATAAATCGTTGATAAAACATATTTGAATTTATATTATACATTTCACAAAAAAAAAAATTGCCCCACAAAAATCGTCGATATGCTTCTTTAACGTATATGTAATCAAAATTAGATAAATATCGAATAAGAAATATCAAATTTCCTCACAGTTACTTCATTATTATTATTACATATAATTTGAACTTGCTGCCAAGCAAAACAGCCACCACCGCCTGGGGAGTGCCTCGGCGGGCCAACGCCATGTTTGTTTCTGCACAAAGGAGTTCAGCTCAACCGGCCTCACGCGTGGTATTCCCCCTCTCGGCAACACGCCGTCATTCGCCTCACCTGTGCCTTCCTGAGGAATTCAGGTCAACTACAGCGCTTGTGATAGCATCATAGGACATCACCAGGGCTTTTAATGTTCCCCAAGGTATCCCCGCAGCCCTAAATCAACAAACAACAAAGTTCCACGCTAGGTGAGCAAATACTCCGTGTCTACATCAGCAGTTAGGTTTGGCAAACCACACAAGGTATGTATAGGCATTAACAAATAGGTATCAATAGCATTGTTGGAGTATGTTGAAGAATTTGGCCTCAGTAATCAATATACCAGTGTAAATTAAGTCGTCTCCCGTTTCCGCCAGTTTTAAAATGCTTAAGAATCGAACAAGTACATGATACTTCATCCTGAGAAAAGACTAAACGCTAAATATTCTGTAGGAGTTCACGCTTCAACAGATTCGCTTCTTTTAATTTATAACTATAAGTAAATATGCAGTTTCAACCAATAATCCTTATTGACCAATACTTTCCTGACCTGATGGTGAGGCTGCGCACCCCAATACCCCCTTGTAGTTCACTAACCTAACCTAGGCATTGATTACGTAATCTAAATTTGCTAGGTTTAGCGGGGGCAGACCCCCCTTGTGTTATTTCTAATTTCCGCCAGCTGTTGTAGGGGGCCAAAAATGTAAAATTCTAGAGTCCTTTCCCGCCCTTTTTAGTGTTTTTTTTTGCTCCAGACCTTCACAGATCCCTTCATATACTTTTAAAACTTCATTATAAAGTAGGGGAGAGATGCCCCCTTCACCCCACCTCCCTAAACGACCCCCCTGGACCCCTCAAAAATATATTATGGTTAATATTGCTAATCTAACCCCACTATAATCTTACCTAACCTCACTAATAACCTCCGAGCTAGACCCCCAAAAATAATGACCAACTTAACCTCAAAATGACCTAACCTAACCTGGTAAAATTCTAGTTCTTTCCCGCCCTTAGGTTTCGCAAGGAGGTTATTGGTGAGGTTATAGTGAGGTTAGGTTCGTAATATTATTTTGGGGGTTCCAGGGGGATCATTTAGGGAGGTGGAGTGAAGGGGGCATCTCTCCCCCACTTTATAATTACGTTTTAAAAGTATCTAAAGGGATCTGTGAAGCTCTGGAGGAAAATAAACACTAATAAGGGCGGGAAAGGACTTTAGAATGTTACCCTGCACTTACAGCTACCCAACTGTAAATTTACAGTTTAGATCATCCCGCGACTTCGAAGCCGAAACATAGTTTTCCTAAATAATTTGGTACCTGGAACTGTTGCCGATATGTATTCTCACCGACGTTGTCAAGTGTTCCTATTTTCGACGACAGTTCCATTTTTTTTCGGGGGGAATAACCCGGGGGGCAGTCCCCGGGTTAATGGTCGAAAGTACTAAAATACCGTTATTTCTTATGTTAGTTTAACTTAGGTTATCTTGGGTTAGTTAATGAGCAATAATTATATTTTGGCTTATCAACCTAACCCAAGATAACCTAACAAAAAATATACGGATAAAATGGAAGGGGAGTGGCTTCGCTCTCTTCACCTCCTCCGCGTGTTATTTTATGCATATGATGCATTATTAATGATAATGTAAAGGATTTGAAAAAACTGCTAATTACAGCAAGCTCCCGGGGAAACCTGGGGAAGGTAAACTGTAGTCTGGATGTCACAGTGGCCCTGTGTCCCGGGTAAGGAATTACTATCGGCCACAGGCTCAACGATTAAGGATACGGAGATGAGCGCTGAAGCAACGTGCAGCTGTGTTGTATGCCCCCCAATTTATCTTTACTTTTACCTAAAGGTAAAATTTACCCTAATCATTCCTCGCATCACAGACCTAACTAGGGGGGGGGGGGGCACTCAGTAGAGCGCATACCTCCGCCCGAATATTTCATCAATTGGTTGCTATGGCAACAGTTGTGATTATATATATATATATATATATATATATATATATATATATATATATATATATATGCACTCAGTATGAGAGTATACCTCCGGCCGAATATTTCATCAATTGGTTGCCATGGCAACAGTTGTCAATAGATTTCATCCAAAATTAAATCAGTTCTTTCTTATACCAAATAGACTTGGTGTACCGAGTTTGGTCCAAATCTATTCGTAACTTTTCGAGAAATCCTGTACACTAACAAACAGACAGACAGACAGACAGACAGACAGACAGACAGACAGACAGATCGGGGTGAAAACATAACCCCTCCAACTTCGTTGGCGGAGGTAATTAGCCTACCTAACCTAGCCAACAATAGCTTGATATGATGGAGGGAGGGCTTTAACCCAACAAACCCCCTCCGAGTGGTTGTTATTGATCCATGATGCATTACCATGTAAATAAAAGAAAGTAATTATTTTTATTTAGACCAAGACCAACTATATTGTCATAGCTTCACAACTGCACAACACTATTATATGTATGTAGTGACTAGTGAGCAGTCAGGAGTCCCGACTTACGTCTGAGAGCGATGCTGTCCTAAATTATAGAATTACCGGAACATAAATCGTAAATGCAGTTATAACCATGGTCCATCCCTTATAACCCCTAAACGTCGGGCATGGCTGCCTGCAGTCAACTCCCCACACGGGCATAGTTGCAAGAAAAGAGTAGGTACACTTTTTG
>JACEEZ010023000.1:31115-33615 GCA_016584305.1 Chionoecetes opilio | reverse complement strand
AGTCTTACATGCATAATTAATTAGGCCTACTAACAATTAAATTTATATGTAACAATATAAACAGATGATAACAACAAGTCCATAATTATGTTCTTTAGTGTCCCAAAATTGTATGAGTCTCTGTTGTCTGTATACCTGTGTTGCTTTTGTCATGTAGCCCTCTTATGGCCTATGTAATTTTTTTTCCAAAACTGTTTCGTCCTATCAATCATCATTACATCTTCATTGTCTTTACTTCATCTTCCCTGTGTCTTGTGCGCCTTCTATGAAGACTCAAAACTCCCCAGAGTGCTGTCTGTTTAAGAAAGAATTTTGTGTCGGTGAGATATCTAACTAGTTTTGTTTTCTAGATTACTTAAACTGTCAATGAATTAATTTTTTTTTTTTTGTTATACATCTGAAGGAAAAAGTTATATTGCTAATAAATTGCAAATACCTAATTATGTTGGATTGTAACCTTTTAGTGTTAATGTAACTCTTAGAGTACCTGTTTATTATGCTTCAGATGTTACAAATTAAGTCAAGCATGCCTGCCTGTACTAATAATTGTACAATGTACTGTACTATACTGATAATAGTTTTTGTTCTTAGAATGTGGAAACGAACAGTGTGGTTGGAAGGCAAGAAAGAAGAGGAGGGTGTGGTACCATCCAATTGGGTGTTAGAGGGGAACCAAACTTTGCTTTGGCCACATGGTGTTAATGCTGAGAGTGCCCTTCATAATCAGCAAAAACCGGACGTTAAATCATGGAGGAAGTTTCTGTTGAAAAAAAGTTTAAATTACTTCTGGTAGGTATTTTACTCTACCATACTGGTAGCCTCCTGAATGACATTCACTTTCTTTTATGGATGCTCATCTTAGAGTCACTAATTTGATCTCCCTTATAACAGTACCTGAAATTCAATTACTAGCTATTACGGTCATCAATATTAAAATTAAAGCAATATAGGTTAAATAAACACACAAGATAAGGGAAAAAAAAAATATTAAATTGCCTCTAGCCCAGTATATAATGTTGACCAGTATATATCTAGTTTAGACTGCTTTTATTTTGGTCTGCTGAAAAATTGACTTGGCTCGTCATAAGCTATGGAACATCAAGTCTAATACAATCCAGCTCTGTATTGCTATTTATGGCTGTATTATATTTTATGTTTGTAAGATATGATATGCAATAACCTATTCTACATGTTATCTGCTGATTGTGGTTCAATGGCTGTATGTCAGTTTCACCGCCACATGTTTAATTTCGATTTAATGCTCGATTTAGATTGTTCTGAACTACATGAAGATTATTGTTATCTCGGCTAACCTAAACTGTTTTGTTATGGGACAGTTAAGTTAAATACCATCACAAAGTTGAGTCAAGTTATTAGGCAGTGGTTAAGATTTATGGGAAAAAATTTCAGACAGTTTTCAAGAATGTGACAACTACCAGCTGACATCTACCGTGGAGAGTTTAGAGAGCAACAGTGATCCAGATGGTGAAGGTCTACTCTTGCGAGGGAGGAGAAAACGATCCAAGAAGAATCTACCTGAGGACTTTGTCAGCAGTGAAGACTTACATGGTAGGCACCCTAAAGTCACATTTAATAATATACTAAAGATGTCAAACAAAAATTATTTATACAAAAGAATTATGTAAGTGAATAAGATACTGGTACTGTTGTTGTTGATAAAATATGTTTAAATAACAAGTTGAGAGAATTGATAAATTGTTACAGAGAAAAGTATTAAAACATATTGTTTGGAGAGCAAATTTTCCCATCACATTTATTGTTTCCACCTTGTCTAATTGTGGAAAGAAATATAGATGCCTGGTTTCCTAGGCCCCTTCCTATATATATATATATATATATATATATATATATATATATATATAATATATATATATATATATATATATATATAATTATATATATATAATATATATATATATATATATATATATATATATATATATATATATATATATATCTATATATTATTTATATATTTTTTTTTTTTTTTCTTCTCTTGCATCAGCGAAATTGCAAGTTTAGTTATTGAAGTCATTCTGTATTCACTTCCTGTATCTAATAACCTATCTAAAGGAAAATACAAATGATGTGGTAATTTTTTGCTCTCTGGGCTCAATGTATATTGATTTTTTCACAAACGGAAGGGAGATTATTTTGATTTTAGGATTTTCAAAATTAAGGTGTAATGATTAAAAGATATAAAACCGAATAGAATATACGTTATGTTTATATTATTTTTTCTTTATACATATACGTATATAACATTCAGAGTTTTCAATATTGTGCAGACTATGTAAATATCTTGCAGGAGAAGATATTTATAAACCATGCACAGTACTATGTATGGTCCAGTGAGTCTGAAGTCTCATCATTGTGTTGTGACAACCTGTCTGTGTACAATGCGTCCTATCTAGAAAAACTATATATATATATATAATATTATATATATATAGATTATATATATATATACTATTATTAA
>JACEEZ010023000.1:0-30722 GCA_016584305.1 Chionoecetes opilio | reverse complement strand
CACGACCAGCGTGACAGCCTGGCCACCCGAGGGAGAAAAACATGAATAAAACCCCGAAGAGGAAGCCAGACCAGGTGACAGCCCTGACCCGCATGACAGGAGACAACAGAATCAACCCGAAGAGGAACCCATGACCAGCGTGACAGCCTGGCCAGCATGACAGAAGACAACGTGACATACAAACCGAAGAGGAAGCCATGACCAGCATGGCAGACATTATCGAAGAAGAAGCCATGACCATCATGACAGCCCTGACCAGCATGACAGAAAACATGACAGACATTATCGAAAAGGAAGCCATGACCAGCATGACAGGGACGACAGACATGACAGACATAACCAAAGGGGTAGCAAGACCAGAGGGGGATCTCAAGAAGCTGGATGCTACCCTTGAAAACCGTGACCCTTGTAATGACAATGAAGAGGATAAGGAAGACAGTCAAGATGCTGTATAACATGCTTGGTCAGAGGGGAAAGTTACCCTTTAGAAAAACAAAATTATATAGTGTGATTCAGAATAGCGTGCTTCGAAAGTTCTCAGATTCAAGTGTGACAGAAATACAAACGATGGTTGCAGCAAAATTACGTAATGCCCCAAAATTGAAAACAGATGAAAATTTATTGAACTACATTATCACATACACTCAATAATGATCATACGAAGGTGGGCAAACTTACTACCCCATGTCTCATGCATGACCTTTGTGAACTTTGACCTCAACTTGGGAGGTTTGTAAGATGTACTTAACATAAACCTGTGCAGATTATTTTTTAAATCAAGTACAGTATAGAAATCATGAGACCAGGCTGATTTTTATTGTGTTTACTATTAGAAAAGTTTTTATATGATAAAAAAATGCTGGTAAAATTATGATATCAACTAACAGGTTGTGTACAGTTTGTGTCCCGTGATAAGGAGCAGCTAACCCCAAGTGACTTCGTTCCACCCACCATTTTCACAATTTTATATATATATATAATTATATATGAATATATATATATATATATCTATATATAATATATATATATATTATATATATATATATATAGTATATATATATATATATATATATATATATATATATATATATATTTTATATATATATATATATATATAATTTTTTTTTTTTTTTTTTTTTTTTTTTGCATCACTGAAATTGCCAGTTTAGTTATTGCAGTCTTTTCTGTATTCACTTCCTGTATCTAATAACCTATCTAAAGGGAAATACAAATGATGTGGTAATTTTTTGCTCTCTGGGCTCAATGTAGTTGATTTTTTCCACAAAACGGATAGGGAGATTATTTTGGTTTTAGGATTTTCAAAATTAAGGGGTCATGATTAAAAGATGTAAAACCGAATAGAAAAAATACGTTATGTTTAATATTATTTTTTCTTTATACATATACGTATATAACAGGGGTGGCCAACCTTTTGTGAGATATGATCTACTTTTTCTACAGTTACCTGATGCGATCTACCAGCCTAAGATTCAAAACATATTCCATAAATGTAACTGTAACAGTGTAACATCTTACTCCCACTCGAGGTATGAGAGAGAGAGAGAGAGAGAGAGAAGAGAGAGAGAGAGGGAGAGAATATTTTTTTGCAGTAACTGTAACACTGCTACAATTATGATATAATAATTGTTAAAATACAATACAGAGCACACACTTACATTATTAATGAGATGATTGGCACTGCATGCTGTCTGCTAACTTGGTGTAGTTAGGGCTGTAGTTGGTGATTGCTAGCTTTAAGCAGGCATCCAGGTGTTCATCTGACAGTGTTGATCGGTATTTTGATTGATGTATTTCAGGTGTGAAAATGTTGATTCACAGAGGTAGTTTGAACCAAAAAAAGCTGTTAGGTACATGGAACATTTCTGACATTAGGATACTTTTCTTCACTGAGAAGGTTCCAGAAACTGCCTCCTGTTGCCATGGATTTGATCTGAATATCATTTTGCAGTTTCAAAATATCATTTTCAACTTCAGATGTATCCATGTTAAATAATGAGGCCATTTTAGATGCAATATCTTCAACATCTGGGGCCTTTACCAAAGGGAAAACACATGTATGTTGCAACACGTTCCACTGCTGCTATATCTTGAAAACGCCTGTCAAAATCTGAGGCGAGGTTTTTACCTGTTCAGTATAGCGACCACTGTTAAACTGATCACATTGTTTACCTTGATTTTCCAGTTCTGACATCATATTTCTGAAATTTCTCAGTGCATGTTGCTGTAGCTGTGAAGACACTAGTTTTAGTTTCTGCTTGAATGCTGTCACAGCACTAATCATTTCAACTATAGTTTTATCTTTTCCTTGCAAATCTAAGTTCAGTTCATTCAAATATACCAGTTATGTCTACTAAGAATGCTAAATCCAGCAGCCATTCTTCATTGTCAATGTGGGGGTGATGAGAAGGCCGATCTTTTGAGGCCAAAAACACTTTTATTTCAGGTAGCAGATCTCTAAATCTTTGGAGAAATTTACCTCTGCTTAACCACCTGACATCTGTATGCAACAACAGATCAGAGTGTTCTGCTTCACTTTCTTGTAACTGACTTCGAAACAGTCGCCTCTGAAGACTTCTGGCCCGAATTGAATTTACAATTTTGAAAGAAATGTCCATGACTTCTGTCATATTCAACATTTTACCACAAAGTGCTTGTTGATGAATGACACAATGATAATTAAAGAAGTCAGGAAATCTATCATCACCCCTGCAGAGGGAAATGAACCCATTGGTTCGACCAATCATCGCTGGTGCTCCATCAGTTGTCATTGATACGAGCTTGTTTACTGGCAACTGTGTCTTGTTTACAAAAAACACTGAAAGTGTGAAAAATGTCCTCACCTCGGGTTTTTCCTTTTAATGGTAAGAACCTTTTGTAATTCCTCCATTGTGCTCAGATCTTTGAAACACCATTCTAATGAAAATGCACAGTTGTTTATGTATCGATCATGTCAGTAGTTTCATCAAACTGCAATGAAAAGAAGACACACTCACGTATGTCCTTGTTCAGTTGTTCACCCAAATCCTCAGCCATAAATTCACAGCGCCTCATAACAGTGTTTCTTGATAACTGAACTTCTTTAATAGCAGACATAATTTCAGACTTGTTTTTGAAATTTTCAAACAATGATTCTGCTGCTTCTAGAAAAGCCTCCTTGAATGTTTCTCCATCCTGAAACGGTTTTTTGTGCTTTGCGAGTACTCGGCTCACCTTGAACGATGCAATGGTTGCTGCCTTTGATTTTGAAGTCGCTCCTGTAAAAAGGGCTTGTTGTGCTGAAAGCTGTGCCTTTAGTTCTCGAATTTTCCTTTTCGTAGCTCACTTTTGGGAGGAAAATTACGGTCATACTTCTTGTGAAGACTTTTGAAATGCCTTTCAAGATTTCCTTTCTTCGCCAGTGCTGGGGATACATGACATATCAGACACACACACTTCGAATTGTTCATGGTAAAAAAATAATCTTCCTCCACTCACTGTGAAAATGGTAAGTTGTTTACTTTTTTTAGCACTCGATCCAGCTCCAGCACTACTCATTTTGGTTCAGTTGATGTCTAATAACCTGTTAATAACCTGTTCGAAAACGAAAACGTATTACACGGGCGAGTTTTGCTTCAGCACTAGTCACTGATGTGTACTGGTTGACGCTGCTGTTCGCAGGAAATACGTAATGTAAACAGCACTTTACAACTGATGTAATGAAAGTAAACTAAAATAAATGCAGCTTTTTCCGTCCTTAATATTGACTATGTGGAATATTTCATTATTACGTGACTATTTCAAGCCGTCAGAACATTTCTTTACGAGACACTGATCCCAACACCCCTACACGTCCAACGTTTGCTGAAAACTGTGGAGGCTTGCGGGGGGAACAGAGATGCCAATTAATATTTGCGTTGACACTTATCAATATGATTCACGGGTGTGTAGACAAGACACCCTAACTCTGAGTAAACTTTTTATTTAACAGTCATCAGTATTTGTAAACTAACAAAAGCACACACTGGCCCTACAAGTAATGACAATTTATAAATCAGGTTTAACAGCAATCACCTATCACCTTCCTGTTACGAACGCGTACGGTTCCTGTCCACTGGTACGAACGCGTACGGTTCCTGTCCACTGGTCAGTTTCCGCCAATCCCCCCCAGGCTTAAAGGCTGCCAGTGCATGATAACACAGGAGTAGTCTGTCTTTATAAATAATTGTATGCAATGTATGGTGGTCAGACATGTCCATCATTATGAATATAAATATAACTTATTCCCAGAAAAAAAGAGAACTATAATAATCCAAGTATCATGAGTACTTGGATATGCTATTGCAGCTATTTGCATGGCAACTTCTGAAGGACGAATTATTAACAGGTACAGTAGTGTGATCGACATAAAACAGGCTTGTGATCGACCAGTCGATCGCGATCGACTGGTTGGCCACCCCTGGTATATAACATTCAGAGTTTTCAATATTGTGCAGACTATGTAAATATCTTGCAAGAGAAGATATTTATAAAGCCATGGCACAGTACTATGTATGGTCCAGTGAGTCTGAAGTCTGCATCATTGTGTTGTGACAACCTGTCTGTGTACAATGCGTCCTATCTCGTGATACATGTTTCTGTATTATTTGCCTTACCTCACCTGATATACGAAATATGCTATTTCGATTGCCACCATGAGACTCGGCACGGATTATAAAACACAGACATATGTTTGTAAAAACTTATTCATAAGAAGACTTCTCCTCTCCATGTTAATTCATATGACATTTTAGCTGCAATCTTATAACACCATCGCTTTCGAGATTTTTTTTCTATGGGGTGAGATTATTTATTTACTTCTGTATCTATATTCAAGAATCTTAAAATGACAATCACAAGTAAATACTGTTGTGAAGATTTTGGAGTGACTTTTCAGTTATACTCTTTAATTACTTTTTTTTTCTTTTTTTTCTGAGTTTTTTTCCAAACATATGTCTGTTTTTACAAGCACTGCTGAGATTCAAGGTGTCAACCAAAACACCTTATCTAGTATGTATATCAAGTGAGCTAATGCAAATTATACAGAAACAAGTATCACGAGGTTGGATGCATTGTGGACGGACAGTTTGACAAACACGATAATGCAGACTAAGCTCAGATGATTCAAAGATAAGCATACACATGATTTATTCCACCAGATATTACTGTGTATTACACATGAATCTGGTCATGTGTATTCCACGTGCAGAATTTCACATGAAATCAATTTGCATATTAGATCAGATATCCATGTGTGTTCCACGTGTAGAATCCATGTGTATTCCACATGAATTATGCGACATTTGCCCACTGGGTAATCATAATCTAATCATAATCAAGCAATAATAGAAACAATCTAATCATAATCACAAATACGTAGAGCCAAATAATCATAATCAAATCATAATCATAAAAAGGACAAAACGACTAATCATAATCTAATCATAATCAAAAATTATTCCGAATGATAAATCAAAATCAAATCATAATCATTTTTTATAATCATGCCCATGTCTGGTTGTGATGGTAATAGTAAGAACCATTGACACTACGTATAGACCATTTAAGCTGATACAATATAGGCACTGTGGAGTAATATTGGGCTATAAGCTGTATAGACCATTTAAGCTGATACAATATAGGCACTGTGGAGTAATATTGGGCTATAAGCTGTATAGACCATTTAAGCTGATACAATATAGGCACTGTGGAGTAATATTGGGCTATAAGCTGTATAGACCATTTAAGCTGATACAATATAGCCACTGTTGAGTCATATTGGGCTATAAGCTGTAGTGTACTTTTGTTCTTTTGACAGTGGTGTGTGTGCAGTGTTCAGTAGTGACAAGAGTAATGCTGGACTAACTTTTGTACATTGCAAGTTCAGTACAAACCCCACGAACGTACGTAAGTATGGGAGCTCCTGTATTTGCCTCAATGATTACTTTTGTTCAGGTGTAACAACTCCAACTGTTATTAATTCTACTCATGGTGCTTGATCTAGAACTATTTCCATCGTGTTTGAGTTACTTTTCACCCATTGCCATAATGACACTAGCTACCCCCTTTTTAGGCAAATTTCTGCTTTATTGTATTAATGCCTTCATATTTAGGGGAATGTTCACACTAGTACAGGGAGGTCCCGTTATACGAGCATTCGATATACGAGAATCCGATGATACGATATGTGTAAATTAGGGTCTATTTTCAATATACGAGATCGAAAATCCAATGTTACGACATTCAAACTGGGGTGAGTAAAATTACCAAGTTATTTACTAAAGTAAATTACAAGTTATTTACTAAAATTATAAACATTTACTGACTACATATATGATTTTACCTAAGGTTGTACGATAATCAATCTGAAAATAACGTGCAGACTGGCCAACGACTGCTCGAGACGTATTAGCAGAGGTAGGAAGTCTCCAGGCTCGCTTATTATTGTTTGGTATGCTATGAAATATCATTTCTCTAGATGAATGTAGACATATGCTTGCATTTGGATGGATATCATTCATATATATGAGTAAAGAGATGAAATACAAGCAAGGGACTCATCCACGTCTGGCAGCACGGCCTTTGGGTAGCAGCAGCAGCAGCAAGCATGAAGCCTGATGGATCAATGCTGTCAAAGGAGCGAGCCCTTGGGACATGATCCCTGGTGATATCCTATGTCTTCAGCGATGATTGTCAAGGCACAGGTGAGGCGGATGACGGCGGGTTTTTACTCAAAAGTTTTGAGTGGCGGCGCCGCTGGAGCCGCCACAGTAGGTTTGGGCAGGATTAAATGTCTTATTACTCGTTATTATACAACTTGGTGATTATGGTGTGATGTTATATACACGTGTCATTATCTATATCAATGTAGCACCGTGTTTCACCTTAAATAAGGGTGATTTAAAGATGTTATGATGAGGCGCGACTGGCGACTGGCCCCGCGACTGGCGGGGCAGAGTGATGGAGAAAAATTCTTGCCGCGGGGCCGCCCCATGACACGAATATTCACTATTTCAACCCACACACACACCTTCTACCACCAAAACACTAGCAACACAGGCTCCTTACTTATATATCTTACTATCTGATACATTAAAACTCCTTAAAACGCAAGCATTCCAAATAAAACGAGAATTAGTTTGAGATGACGGGGACAAGGCGGAGAGGCAGTCTGGCATGCCATTCTTGCCCGGAAATATGTCTCGCTGACTTGTGATTGGTCGAGAAGTTTTAAAAACAGTTTATCATTGGCTGGTGACTGATGATGAGCTTGATGAAATCATTTATGTTTTATGTTTAATTAATGTGCAGTTATGTTATTTTGTGTGCTATTTTCTCTTTCAGAATGGTTTTTCTACAGAACAGGTAGTACAGTGTAGGTAATATAGACCCTGTGTGTTTGTTGTGTTTGCTATAGTTTATTTTAGCTTGTAAAACATTTTTTTTTTTTTTTTTTTTTTAATTGATGGGGTCCTGGAACCAAACCTATATTTTACCATTAGTTATGTGTTTCGTTATACGAGATTTCGCTTTACGAGTATGCCAGGTGGAACCTAACTGCTCGTATCTTCGGGACCTCCCTGTATACCATGTTTCATCTTTCCAGGATACGTTGATCATTCTATGCAAAAACCTGCATGAAATAGACACAGGTGGAAATATTTATAGCCTCGTTTTTTTTCTAACTTTGTCGCACTGTCTTGTATATTTGTAGACAATTTGGACTTGTCTTTTAATGCAGTTGTCATCACTTTTCCTGCGGCTGTCCAATGATGAAGAGACAAAGTAAGGTTTATGCGATATACATATATGTGACCTGCAGAAAATAGGAGTGTAACTTATGCGTGGAAAGACTGTTTTTTAAGGCAATCAGCAGAAAAACCTTTAAAACCCTGGATACATTTATTGAAAGTCACACCTGCACTGCCAACCCAACAACTGCTGGGGCCATTACTCCCTCACAAAACACAAGGGCACGGCTGCCACCACACATATAACACACTGCCCACCACCACCCATTGCCACACAGGGGCTACATTCAGAGAGGCTTACTTCCGGTCTGCACGACCTAGCGACTTCCAACAGCTGTTCTGGGCAACTTTTGGCATTCTGCAGGCACATTGATGACGTACTTAAAGACATTAAGCTGTCAAAACATAGCGACCACGGTAGGGGTGGCGTAGAGCACGCAATATACATAAAAATATTCATAAACTGAGTATATATGATGTTTTCTGACTCAAGAACTGAACAGGGCAAGTATACAAATGAAATTAGGCCATAAAACTATCTCCTACCCTCGTGGTGAGTTTATTATGGGGTGATGAGCCGAGTGTGAACGGCGGCACCTCACCGAGACCCTGACCGAGACCACCTCGCCTCACCACCCCGGCGGGTAGCTGCCACTAAACCGCCACGCATCAGACTGAAGGTATAATGGCTCCCTTTTCCTTAATAAAACCACAAGCCCTTGTCCATCCAGCCGTGATGGGTATCGGTGTTAGCCGGGGTTTGTGACCCGCCTCCCGGGGTGGTTGCTTCCCCCAAATGGCAGGAAGACCAGTTACGAATAGAGAGATTATCAAACGGAAAAATCACCCATAGTGACACCGTAGCGCCACTGCCATATCTCGTACCAGAATCCCCGCGACTTCCGGGTTGTACAAATAGAGGACAGTTAGTTAAGCTAAACACCGTGCCCTTTAAACTCTTTCTGAATGTCTGCCCAGGACACACTCCCACAGGCACGGGTACAAAGACACTTGTCCACACAACACACCCACCTCAAAAGTGGATCTTCATGTGGCTGGCATATTACCCTTTGTCTTGAAACACTTGCTACAAATATCACACTTGAACTCCCGCAAGCCAGTGTGTCTAAAGGTGGTTGGGTGAGTTCAGAACGGGTATAAAACCTTTTCCCACACTCTAGGCATTCATGGTTCTTAACACCACTGTGTGTCAGGGTGTGTTGGGTGAGGTGACTCTCTCTAGCAAACCTTTTCCCACACTCTAAACATTCATAATTCTTAACACCACTGTGTGTCAGGGTGTGTTGGGTGAGTTCAGAACATGTATAAAACCTTTTCCCACACTCTAGGCATTCATGGTTCTTAACACCACTGTGTGTCAGGGTGTGTGGTGAGGTCACTCTTTGTAGTAAATCTTTTCCCACACTCTAAACATTCATAATTCTTGACACCACTGTGTGTCAGGGTGTTGTGGTGAGGGAAACCCATTGTAGTAAATCTTTTCCCACACTCTAAACATTCATAATTCTTAACCACTGTGTGTCAGGGTGTGTTTGGTGAGGTTACCCATTGTAGTAAATCTTTTCCCACACTCTAAACATTCATAATTCTTATCACCACTGTGTGTCAGGGTGTGTTTGGTGAGGTCACTCTTTGTAGTAAATCTTTTCCCACACTCTAAACATTCATAATTCTTCACCACTGTGTGTCAGGGTGTGTTTGGTGAGGTTACCCATTGTAGTAAATCTTTTCCCACACTCTAAACATTCATAATTCTTAACACCACTGTGTGTCAGGGTGTGTTTGGTGAGGTCACTCTTTGTAGTAAATCTTTTCCTACACTCTAAACATTCATAATTCTTATCACCACTGTGTGTCAGGGTGTGTGTGGTGAGGTCACTCTTTGTAGTAAATCTTTTCCCACACTCTAAACATTCATAATTCTTAACACCACTGTGTGTCAGGGTGTGTGTGGTGAGTTCACTCTTTGTAGTAAATCTTTTCCCACACTCTAAACATTCATAATTCTTAACACCACTGTGCGTCAGGGTGTGTTTGGTGAGGGAACCCATTGTAGTAAATCTTTTCCCACACTCTAAACATTCATAATTCTTGACAGCACTGTGTGTCAGGGTGTGTGTGGTGAGGGAACCCATTGTAGTAAATCTTTTCCCACACTCTAAACATTCATAATTCTTAACACCACTGTGTGTCAGGGTGTGTTTGGTGAGGTTACCCATTGTAGTAAATCTTTTCCCACACTCTAAACATTCATAATTCTTATCACCACTGTGTGTCAGGGTGTGTTTGGTGAGGTCCCTCTTTGTAGTAAATCTTTTCCCACACTCTAAACATTCATAATTCTTCACCACTGTGTGTCAGGGTGTGTTTGGTGAGGTTACCCATTGTAGTAAATCTTTTCCCACACTCTAAACATTCATAATTCTTAACACCACTGTGTGTCAGGGTGTGTTTGGTGAGGTCACTCTTTGTAGTAAATCTTTTCCCACACTCTAAACATTCATAATTCTTATCACCACTGTGTGTCAGGGTGTGTGTGGTGAGGTCACTCTTTGTAGTAAATCTTTTCCCACACTCTAAACATTCATAATTCTTAACACCACTGTGTGTCAGGGTGTGTGTGGTGAGTTCACTCTTTGTAGTAAATCTTTTCCCACACTCTAAACATTCATAATTCTAACACCACTGTGCGTCAGGGTGTGTTTGGTGAGGGAACTCATTGTAGTAAATCTTTTCCCACACTCTAAACATTCATAATTCTTGACACCACTGTGTGTCAGGGTGTGTGTGGTGAGGGAACCCATTGTAGTAAATCTTTTCCCACACTCTAAACATTCATAATTCTTAACACCACTGTGTGTCAGGGTGTGTTTGGTGAGGTTACCCATTGTAGTAAATCTTTTCCCACACTCTAAACATTCATAATTCTTATCACCACTGTGTGTCAGGGTGTGTTTGGTGAGGTCACTCTTTGTAGTAAATCTTTTCCCACACTCTAAACATTCATAATTCTTAACACCACTGTGTGTCAGGGTGTGTTTGGTGAGGTTACCCATTGTAGTAAATTTTTTCCCACACTCTAAACATTCATAATTCTTAACACCACTGTGTGTCAGGGTGTGTTTGGTGAGGTCACTCTTTGTAGTAAATCTTTTCCCACACTCTAAACATTCATGATTCTTAACACCACTGTGTGTCAGGGTGTGTTGGGTGAGTTTAGAACGGGTATAAAACCTTTTCCCACACTCTAAACATTCATAATTCTTAACACCACTGTGTGTCAGGGTGTGTTCGGTGAGTTCACCCTTTGTAGTAAATCTTTTCCCACACTCTAAACATTCATAATTCTTAACACCACTGTGCGTCAGGGTGTGTTTGGTGAGGTCACCCTTTGTAGTAAATCTTTTCCCATACTCTAAACATTCATAATTCTTAACACCACTGTGTGTCAGGGTGTGTGTGGTGAGGTTAGACTTTAGAGTAAATTTTTTCCCACACTCTAAACATTCATAATTCTTATCACCACTGTGTGTCAGGGTGTGTGTGGTGAGGTCACCCTTTCTAGCAAATCTTTTCCCACACTCTAAACATTCATGGTTCTTAACACCACTGTGTGTCAAGGAATGTGCCTCAAGCCAACTCTTGCATTTGAGTGTTTTGTCACACTGCTGGCACTTCAGCTCAGTGTGTGCCTTGTGGCCTGAGCTGCCTGACTCCAGGTGATTCTTGCCATCACCCCTGTGCCTCCCCACCCCTGAGGCAGACTGATCCTGCTGCTCCCGGCCACTCATGCTGCTGCCCGGCCCCACAGCCTCCACCGCAGGAACACTCGGGCCACCACACGCGACGGCCGGTCGACTGACGATGTACACGAACACAGATGTGATGATACCAAGCAGCCTGGAACGGAGAGATTATTTATCAACTAAAGATCCAGGCGTGGTGTGTCTAACAGACTCCATGCTTAGAAGACCAAGTGTTGATAAGTAATAACTACAACATGTGCAGAAGGGACAGAAGTGGTGGAGTTATGATAAGGACAAAATATAAGGGTGAAAGTATAAACAAAGTGGAGTATGGAGAAGGAAGAGCTGCAATAGTGAGTATACCAATAGAAGTCACAACTAGAGAAACACAGACTATAGTGGCGACCTTTGTACCACCCAAAACAAAGACTTGGAGGAAGGAACAACATGAGAAAGTACTAGAGACCTTGACAAGTACTCAAGGGTACATTTCTAGTGTTTGCCCAGACTCCCACTTCCCCCAAACAAGCTTGGGGACCTGTGGCAATGCGGGGTTTTCGGGTGGGGAACAAATTATGCGTCGGAAACACATAATTTAAGAGTTGTGTAGGGGGTAAAATTCCCTAAATCTAGTAATTTTAATTATATCTTGGTAATTTTCTTGTATCTGGAGAAATTTGCCTAACCAAAATTAACGTAACCTAACCAAATCTAACCTAAGCTACACAAATACGTATAACCTACCCTAAGCTACGGTAACCTCCTAGCGGGGATTGGGGGGTTCTCGACACTTGGGTCATCATTCTGTGAGGATGGTCAGGTGCACACGTCTCTGGACTCAGAAGAAATACAATGAATGTTCCCTGGATGTAGGGAATGTTTTCAACAGCCCTAACTCACAAACTATGATGTTGGTAGGCATGTTTTGTAGCCGGGGCCTTAATCCCGCATTGGCCCAGGTGGCCCAGCTTGTTTTGTGGGAGAGGGGGAGTATGGCCAAACACTAGAATAATACCTATTGAAGTATAATAAAAAAGAGTAAGGAGTAATCAGTGCAAGGAAGTAAAATGGGAGACCTTTGAAGGAGGAAATGTGTGGCTGGAGTGTTGAGGCTGACAATGGCTGACACGATGACTCAGTGGCTGACAGAAAACACAAGATAGAGGGTAGCTATGTGGCAAAAAATATCAAAGTTGTTAAATGCTATTGCAAGAGGTATCAGTGGAAAGGTCTTGAAACAAACTTTCCAATGACACCAAGATGACCCTCCTAGGACCTAAAATAAGAAAGTTACATCAAATAGAAGTTCGCCTTTTGGGCATATTTTTGTCTTATAAAAGCAATAGGATGATTGTGACCGATAAAAATTTGGCATAATGAACACTCAGCCAAGAACACTCAGGTTAGGTTAGGTTTCATTAAAACACATAAGGTTAGGTTAGGTTTCATTAAAACATATAAGGTTAGGTTAGGTTTCATTTTTTTTTTCATTTTTTTTTTTTTTTTTCCATTTTTTTTTTTTTTTTTTTTTTTTTTTTTTTGCGCAAAATAAAACTAGCACCATTAGAACAAGCACCTATTGTAGGCCAAGAAAAAGTAGTTGGTGTCTCTGAAAACGAACGTGAAACTCTCCTCCATAATTACCAAACAAACAAACAGAACGAACGAACAACGAAATGAAAAACAGTGCATTGACATCGATTACAGATAGCCTAATAAAATTGTTGCTACTCGATAAAAACTTATCAAATTCGACATATAGACGGACAAAGAACTAAAGAAACTTATTTTATTAGTTTCAAGATTGATTTGACTCGCCTTCAGCAAAATTGACGAGCGTTTTGGCGACCTGTCACGAAACACATCTTCATTTTCGCGGAATGTACGTGATTTCAGAAATGTTCCGAGAATTTTCGAGAATTGTTTCTGCAACGAGTCGAGGGGTCAATGTGTGTACTACGTCATCAAATCATGTGTAAGCTCGTGCAATCACAGGAAAACACACAAAAAACTGATTTCTTAGGGGGTTCACAACACAGCTTTAGCGCTAAATTTTGCCAATTTCGATGAAAAGAAAACGGGGCCGAGCTGAAATGTTGACAAAGTTGTCAAGCGTGAAATCGGAGAATATGCACATACCTATAGAGGGCAGGGCCCATACTTATAAAGATTTAGGATTCGTCTTAGACTCGCTCGAGTCTTAAATATGGCGGCCGGCGTCCTAAATCATTTCGAGCGCATCCTAAATCGCTAAGACTCGTCCTAATTTCGAGGTTTGGCTAGGACAGGGTGTGAGGTGTCCTAGCGAGCAGGGCGGCGGCTAAAGCCCCGTCCACACTACCACTCACCACCGTCGGTGCTTGCCGTCGGTGCTTGCCGACGGCAAGCGCCGTTGCCAGGGTTGTGTCCACACGAACGGTTTTGTTCGGCGGTCAGTGCGCTTCCTGATTTCAAAGTGAGTCATGTTTTCTGCATATCGTGTACTCTCACTCGAGATTATGAAATAACCACAGGAGGTTTAGAAAAACTGACCCAACTATCATCTTCATGACACATTTCTGCATATCATAAGCAAGAAAAATATACGAAAACCTTTTTGTGTATTCTAAAAAATATAGCAAAAAGAAATAGTGTATAAACATTTTTCTCACTTTTTTGTCTTCAACTCGTTGCAATTTCCCGACCATTTCTCCCATTTAATTTTTTATCACACACTCGTAATCAGCTGACTTTCTTGGTTCTGATGGTATACGGTACATAGCAATGCAAAAATATCTAGATAGTGAAAACTGCCGATAACTTGAAGCATGTGTTTGGCGCTGACCCGTGAGTGACGGGCATGCCCGCCCAATATTAAACCTGCTGAATGTTGGCGGGCAGCGCCGACGGTTACATTTTGCTCGTCGGCATCGTGTCCACACTGCCACTTTTGAGTGACGAACACTGTTCGACGGGAAGCGCCGACGGCGGTGAGTGGTAGTGTGGACGGGGCTTAAGACTCGTCCTAAGGACGTAAACATGGAGTGTTCCACCCACTCCTGAGAACTTTTCGTGACAGGATAGATGTACTGGACGGACTTGTTGATACATAACTAATCAAGCGATACCGCTTGGACCGAGAAGGGATTATATATGTGACAGACTAGTGGGAGATGTAATATAAAGCAACACTGAACAAAATACGGCGATCAGTGCATGACAAGTCACGAGTGTGTTATTATTCACTCTTTGAGGTAGTCATGTTCCTCCTGCCTTGATATCATGGATCGTGATACAGATTGAAGTGCATCCCCACCAAACTGTTGATGAAGAATGGTATCATGTTGAGAATAAAAGCGATTTAGAGTAGGCTCACTATAAATAAAAATGTAAAAAATGAATAAGTCGTGATTATTAAGCCATGGAAAAAAACCATATAACTCAAATTTCTTTTCCCACTGCGTAGTCTTGTTTATTTTCTTATTTGTTTCTTGATATACTGTTAATATCCCAAAAACCCCCACCTCTAACCTAACTTAAACAGTTTTGGTTAAAAGAACTGATTCTAGGTAGTATATGTTCAGCATTATTATTCAATTGCGCCATGGGAAATTGGGTTTTTAAAGACTCAAAGAAGAAATCTACACTATGAACAGGTTAGAATTGTCAGGCCCCGAGGATGACCCTAACCAAACGGTAAATATTCCGCGGGAGTTGGCGGTGCCAACCCCCGGACAATCGCGCACATCAAATTAGTTTTTTTTAACCTAAATAACTAAAATTTAACCTAACCCAATCTACCCTAAGCTTAACATACCTAAACAAACCTTAACAAACTAATCTAACCTAACCAAACTAAAGAAACCCCCTAACTCAGAAATTTTGGTAATAATGGACGATGACTTCGCGGTCGTTTTCCCAGAGACACCGACTATTTTTTCCGGGTCTTCAATAGGTCCCATTTTCTAAGGGAGATAGTTTATTTTGCGCAAACCCAAATTAAAAAAAAAAAAAATCAACCGAATTTTTTGGTACCGTTTCCATAAAACCTGTATCTCCATCAAAAAAAGCCTTAAACTTGGCTGGGAGAAATTAGTCAGGGCCCTTTTGGTTTTAAGGGAAACCCTAACCTAACCTTTAGGTTTTATGAAACCCAAAACTAACCTGGAATATTTCCAAATATGGGTACCAATGTTTAGTTTTCACTAACGTAAAGGAGGCCTCCCCCCATCTTTATAAGTATTATTAACGGGAGTCTCACTCCCACTCTTCCACAGGCTGACATTTGGCCTTGACGCAAAGGGCCCGCTACATGGTTTTTTAGTGGGGACACACAAAACCACTCTTACTCTTATTTTCCCCCCTATTATCTTCCATGTATAATTATAAGTATTCAGCGGTCTATTACCTAAGTGAAGGATATGTATAAATAAGGTTCAGAGAGGAAGGTGTATGCTCCCCAGAGCTTACCTTCTTTTCACGGGGAGAGCTTCCCGTATCAGATGGTAAAGTTTTTCATTATATCAGATTAGAGTTTTTCCGGTGTTTGAGATGGAGAGTTTTCTGATTTTGGGATTAGAATTATATGTTTGTCTGTGATCTAAAAACAAGAGGACATACTACTTCAGCATGAATAAATAGGATGATGTTTTCAAAATATAGTTCTTGTGTTTATTATAAAAACCCCAGGTGATTATTCTGGCGTTAGGACAGTAATTCCCCACACTTCCAAAAGAGTCAGCCTTACTCGGTATAATTCCACGTATCAATCACGAACTACCAAGATAAATCTAAGTTTAAAATATTATTCAAACGCGCCCAGGGAGTAACCCAGAGAACTACTCGCTTGAGCTGGGGGCAGCATTCCCCTTAACTCTACCCTTTCCCTTAAACCTAAACTCCAAACCCCTTCCCCTTAAATTCATCCCCATTTCAGTACTCTCCGCAGCGAGAAGTGTTCATACTAAAAATCACATAGTGAAGTCATACGACTAGTTTTTCAATTCTCAACTAAAGTTGTAATCAAATGAAAAATCATAATCAATTAAGATCATTAAAAGTAACATTGACCAGGCATAAACTCTAACATCGGAGTTCTGGCATCACCACTGGTAAACTAAGCGGTGGTATATTATTTCCTAAAAATAACAGCAACAGAATCTCACTTGGGGAAAATAAATAGCAAGATAGTAAAATTTCGGTAAATTTTCTTTACAGTAATCGATCATTATAGTAGGCTCATTAGATCTTTCCCCCATAAAACCAAACACCCTACACACATGAACCATGACCATGTGGCAGTGAGCTGTAAAAAAGCGAGCCGACACAGCCAGCCGCCGCCGCAGCCTGCCGCGCCCTTCACCACTTCAGCCAGGCCGCATGCCGCGCGCCCTCAGCTCCGCCGCCCTTCACAGCCGGCCCCCCTTCACCGCCGCCACGGCCTGCCGCGCATCCCCGCCCCGCTCGCCTCAGCTCCCCCCGCCCTTCACAGCCAGCCGCCGTAGCCGCTGTTCCTGTAGCCGCATCTAGCCGCCACCCACACGCCTCGACACCGCCACATGTCGAAGAAAGGACGTGAAGCCCGCGTCGGGAGGGAAGTCCTGGATCTCTCTCCCGCCTACCCACTGACGTCGTCATGAGTTACGCTAATAACCCAAGCGCTAAGAACATGTATATCATCGCCGCTGTGAGCGACATCGTGGACCGCCACCTCCAGAAGGGTGACACAGACTCAGGCAAGGATACGCTCTTAGTTTCCAAGATCCTAGAGGAGTTTTCCCGACAAAAATGGTTACCTTCTCGGGTTTTTTCCCGTCGCCTAAGGTAGCCGAGCCATACAGCGCCATACTATCCATCCACCGGCTGACCAAGGACGCCAGCGACGTTTGCTGCGTCCCATAGCAAGGAGCTCGACGACTCTGCTTCCCCACCTCAAGCTTCAAACCCGACCTACGGGACCTCCTAGAAGACTAATCGAGGAGTGTTCAGTGCAGTGTTTTGTTATGCATTAGTTAAATGTTAGAAAATCGAGGAAGAATTATTTTGAACATGAACATTGAAAATTTATTTTTATGAACTTGAAGGTTAATACCTACTCTGTTTAGGGTAGTTGTAGTGTCACCCGGTTATTACTCTTGGGGAAATCAATTTCGAAAAGTGTTAAATGTAAAACAAATTTACCAGGATTCAAAACAAATTGAGGGTCAGTATGTTCTTAATATTCCAGGGAAAAGGTTGATTGGGATACCAGTCTCTCATTTAATTTCATTAACAGACTCAGTCTGGTTCGGTGAGTCTTCAAGGTATTTTAATTCAAGTTACAATCAACACGACCTGAGGTTATTCAGGTGAAGATTAAGCGAAAAGTGTTAAATGTAAATTATTGAGTCAAGGGTAGTGTAGGTCAGACTAGATGAAACAATTTGGTTTTAGGAGATTTCTCATGTCTAGAAGTCGGAGTGTCTGGTTTTCACGGGCTCAGCTGGTTCAGTGGGAGGAGTATTTTAAATTTGGATAGTAGTACTGCTTCTCACTTCACAGTCAACCAGCTTGCGGTTTTGGCGGGCATTCAGGACTCGTAAGGCTCTCGTTATCTAACCTGAGAGTAGCCGGCGAGCACCCATGGGACGAACCTTTTTGCGACGAGAATGTAGGGACTGAGTCAGGATTTGACAACCAAGTCACTACCCAGGTAAATAGGTTGATTGGGGTACTTCCTTTCATTGAATATTCGTGTAATCTAAAAACAAGCAGACACCCGTTTTCAAAGAACCCGGGAAAAATTTCCATTAAATTCACTTTAAATTTTGTCCATACACACCTCCTCTTGACCGCAGCTTTAAAACGGAAACAACAGATCCGTTTAGTAGTTAATCTGATATTGAAGAATTTAATTTTCCCGGAGAATAGGACTGTGTAATGCCCGTTATTCAGGGGAGATAGGATGATAATTATTATCATATAATTCCCGGGTTATGCCCCGTAAGCAGTTCAATCTTTTAGTTTTCTCAGGTGAGTCATCTTCCTTCCTTCCTACCCGCCATTTCTTTCTTCCTTCCGTCCCTTTCCCTTCTCTCACTCCCTCCCCCCCCGACATTCCGGTTGCGAGACAACATTCGTGGATACTTAATTTAGCGATCAGTGATAACTAATGGATTCAAAACTTTCATCTTCCCCTCACCCTGCTATCAAATCAAGGAAAACCCCCCTAGATTCTTAATGTCTTTCAAAATAGTTCCCCATAGTGAAAGATCACGGTCATACATGGATTTTGTTTTGTAAAATTATTCGCTAAATTGAAAGTCTACCAAATTTCTTACAAACTTCCATACCCTGTCGCTTCAAAAGACGCGTTCGAACCCTGAAATTTAAAAGAGATAACACCTTCCTCGGATATTAGAAATTAAACGTATTAAATTCTTCTTATCAAAGTACAACTGTTTATAGGCAGCCCTTTCTTGGGTAACGAGTTTCATTATTTAATTATTATTTGGGATTATAGCTATTCAATAGAGGCCAAGTCCAGGGTATTAAAACAATTCCCCTTTTCTCCCGCGGGCTTTTGGGTAACCCGAGAGACGGCAGTCTCACTTCCACTTTTCCACGGGTAAAACGTCCCCTTTTTTCCCCCTATTCTCCCCCCCCCCTTTCCTTGTTGTAATTTTGTTATCTATATTTCCAAATATGGGTACCGATGTTTAGTTTTCACAAACGTAAAGGGGGGCCTGCCCCCCTTTATAAGTATTTTTAAACGGGAGTCTCACTCCCACTCTTCCCAGGCTGACATCTTTTCCTTGGGCGCAAAGGGCCCCCCTACTTGGGGTTTTTAGTGAACCCAAAACAACACTCTTACCTTTTATTCCCCCTATTATCTTCCATGTTAATTTTAAGTATTCAGCGGTCTATTACCTAAATGAAGGATAATTTTCAAAAAGGTTTAAGGGAAGGGGATCTCACCAGAGTTCCCTTTATTTACGGGGAGAGCTTCCCGTTCAATTGTAAAGTTTTTTCAAAATTTATCAGATTAGATTTTTTCCCGGGTTGAGATGGAGGGGTTTTTTTTGATGTTTGGATTGAACTTTAGTTTGTCTGTGATCTCAAAAAAAGACATCTCTTCAGCATGAAAAATAGGGTGATGTTTTTAAATATAGTTCTTGTGTTTTTATAAAAAACCCCCGGTGATTATTCTGCGTTAGGGCAGTAATTCCCCCCACTTCCAAAAGAGTCAGCCTTACTCGGTATAATTCCACGTATCAATCACGACTACCAAGATAAATCTAAGATTAATATTATTCAAACGCGCCCAGGGAGTAACCCAGAAACTACTCGCTTGAGCTGGTGGCAGCACTTCCCCTTAACTCATACCCTTTCCCTTAACCTAAACTCCTACCCTTCCCCTTAAATTCATCCCCCATTTCAGTACTCTCCGCAGCGAGAAGTGTTCATACTATAATCACATAGTGAAGTCATACGACTAGTTTTTCAATTCTCAACTCAAGTTGTAATCAAATGAAAAATCATAATCAATTAAGATCATTCAAGTAACATTGACCAGGCATAAACTCTAACATCGGAGTTCTGGCATCACATTAGGTGATAAGGGGGTAGGGGATGGAAAGTCACCCCCATATCCTCCCTATAGGGCCCCTCCGGCAGGAAGGAGGGTCTGTGCCTATATTTAAGTTGGGGTATGTTACGGTGCCGGGGGGACTGTTGGCGCCTTTGGGGTTTGGAGGAAGGGGACCCACTGATAGTGGGTGGACGGGTGGGGGTGACGCAGCCAGCAGCCAGCTGGACAACAGTAATGGAGGGGCTCATAGGATGGCAGGGGGCAGGCCTTGGATTAGGCTGACAGGCAGGGGGAGGCCCTGGAACAGGCGGGCACGGAAGGTGGCGAGTAGGGGAGGACGGCTCCCGTACAGGGGGCCCCCTTGGACGGAAGGTCCCAGGGTGGATGCCCCTCAGCTTCCTCTTCACATCCGAGATGGAACAGGTGGGCTCATGTTGAAGGAGTTGCACCTGCATCGCCTGGAGGTAAGCCGGGCACTGCTTATCACAAAAAAGGTAGTACACCGGCCGGGCACACCCCTCTGCAACATGAAAACCGCTGCAGTTACTGCAGCGGATCTTCATGTTGCAGGTGGCATTACCATGGCCAAAAAGGAGGCAGCGGGTACACCGGAGGACAGGGAGGGTGTGGGGCCGGACCCGGTACACTGCGTTGTCTAGAGAGACCCGGTCTGGAAGGGGGCCCCGAAATTTGACCCTGATTGCCATGTTTGGCCTCCGACTCACCGTCCCGGACGGGAGTCGGGAGTCTAAGGGCACTAACAATTACTGAAGGGGAGCCGTCAAGTACAGTAAGCTCAGCCAGAATTCTCGTCATTTGTCATTTCTGGGGAAACAGGAAAATTCTCCCGAACATGTAGGTCGGGTCGTCGTCCGATGCAACTCAGCACTTCACGGACCACTCCCCCAGCGTTGTGACAGACTCTGGGGCTGGGCAAGGTTTTCAAGGTTGGCCACCTCGAACTTGATACCTCTGCCCCCCCCGTGATGGTTAGAGTGCTAGACACAAATTTCTTTTGAAAAATGGATTAAAAAACTGCCCTGGACACCTTCCCGGGGTTGATAAATGACCTGAGTCCCTCAGCTGACCTGACGATGATGAGGCGATTAGGCTCGGAAGACAGAGAGCAGGCGGATTCAGAAGCAGCAGAAGTGGTGGGTATAGCATCGCGTGGAGGGGAGGAGGCAGTGATGGAGGCGAAGGAGCGTGCAACCTTGCAGGTCTTATCAGGCAGGTAGGTCTCACCAGACGGAGGGGAAGGCGAGCGGAACTCTTGGGGACAGATGAAGTGGTGTCCATATCCACGGCAGCCGGCTGGCGGCCGTCGTCGTCAGGCGGCATCAATCACGGAATAGGGGGACCAGGGCACATACATACACCGTCACCACACAGCAGAATCAGGCACACTACAACTTAGTGTAGTGTCGTGGTCGGTGAAGCGATAGTAGCGGTTATACTTTGGTGGAGGAGCTGGAGCACAACGTCCTTGTCACCACCACGGTAGCTCAAAGAGTAAATATTATCTTTTCTCGTCGATAGAGCGAAGACAATGTCAATGTTTGTGTCTTTTGAACGGAACGTTGCATATCTGGTACAATTATTCTTATAGATGAATTCATTCGTTGTAGTCTTCAGCAATTATCATAGAAATATTAATCTTGTGTTTTTTTATATTTTTTATACCTTTCTGATGACTCTTAGTAGTGATATTTCATGAAATCCAAATTGGACTCTTGCTAAATGTAGCGCTCAGCGCTTCGTCCTAAGCCGCCGTCTTAGGACGCGTCTTAGACTTTCCTCGAACCTTAGGAGGCAGGGTTAGGACGAATCCTAGGACGAGTCCTAAATCTCTATAAGTATGGGCCCAGGCCCTATGTATGTACCGTTTTGGGTGCTGTGTTCCAGCGGCTGATATGTATCACTGGTGGCTGCTATGTTCCATCCAAGGCTGCTATGCACTGCGGCTGCTGTGGACCATCAGCGGCTGCTATGGTTAGGTTAGGTTAGGTTAGGTATACTTTGTGGTTAAGGTTAAGGTTAGATTAGGTTAGGTTAGGTTAGGTTAGGTATACTTTGTGGTTAAGGTTAGGTTAGGTTAGGTATACTTTGTGGTTAAGGTTAGGTTAGGTTAGGTATACTTGTCGGTACATAGCAGCCCTGCAATGGTACATATAAGCCAAAGCATTGGTACAAAGCAGCCGGTACATATCAGCCGACGGTACATAGCAGCTAGGAAGCCAGTGTAGTATAAAAAAAAACTGATCGCACGCTGAAAACTTTGCAGATATGAAATACAGTAAGTGTAAATATATGCTGCTGTAATGTCCTTCAGATAAGCTTAATTGGAGGGTAAATTTTCGGATGAACCACCGAACTCACTTTGAGGCGTATTTTTGTGCGTCCCTTGGAAGTAAAATTATACTTATTTAAGCTCCGCCCCTGCTTGCCATCACAAAATACGATTGTAGCGCTGCCAGACGCTTCTACAGACGGAGCCGAAGGAAAATGTATCGTACATTCACTGGGAGAGCCAGACAGACCTCGCTCTCACAACCTTAAAAAATTACCCAACTGTAATTCGAAGACGTACGGAATCATGGTACATCATGTTGCCATCATGGAAGACAGCAACAATTTATCATTTACATATATCACTTTTCCTCTCTTCTCTTTTCTTCCTTTCCCTTCCCTTTCCTTTCTTTTTCCATTTCTTTCCTTCTTTCTCTTCCCTTTTTTTCTCTCTTCTCCTCTTTTCTCTTTTCTGCTCCTGCCTCAAATCTCCAGGCGTTCGCCCTTTTCGGCAGACCGCTATAGGTTAGGTTAGGTTAGAAAAACGTTAGGTAAGGTTAGGTTAGGTTAGGTAAGGGTTTCGTAGACGCCAATGAGGGTAACTTTGTGTGGGAATCACAATGAGGTTATTTTCAAGAAAATCCTGTGGTTAGTTTCGGAGCTACAGTCATGCGTAGAGGGCCGCCAGCTGCCGAAATCGGCGAACGCATGAGGAATCCTCAGAGCACCTCACCTCGCCTCACTGGAGGACTGTGGAGGTGTTCGTATATCCATTATGTACATTTTGTAGGTGATATTCCTGTGTAAGTTATGACAAATGTACCAGTTACATTGCATTTTTAAGTAATCATAACTACTACTAAAGAGACTGTTTATTATTTTGTGTATTATGGGCCAACTTACAAGTTTTATCGTGCTAGCCACAAGTCTTAACAAGGGTTCGGACGCATTGAAAGATTGGAGGGAGTGGAAAAATTGTTCCCAGATGTCGCTGGAGAATTTAATATTTGTGACATCATTAACTGTTGAGTTGTTGTATATATCCGATCAACGTGTTGAACCTATTCCAAATTTAAAATACAGTATCCTTTGCATGTCGTGCGCATGTAATGAATGTTGAATTGGATGAGAATTAAGGAAAAGAGAAACATTTACGGGAGGAGTTCTGATAAGATTTTCTCATGCGCGCGATCTGATTGGCCAGGCTCTTGAAACCACCACCCACACCCACAACTGTATAATTTTAACAGGAAAAGAGTAAAATTCGCTGCCGGGAGAGTCTCTGCTCAGTTTTCTGTACACGCAAAAGAGTAAAAAATAAGTGGGCGGAGCTTAAGTAAGTAAAATTTTACTTGCAAGGGGACGCACAAATACGCCTTTGGTGGACGAAACTATTTTTTTCTGGTGTGTTTTTTGTGTTTTGAATGAATCTGCTAACCGTTTTCTGCCGCAATTTTTTTTTTTTTTTTGCAAAAATGACAAAAAAAAAAAAAAAACTAAACCTAGCTTAATGTTTACCTATACCTAACCTAACCTAACCTATACCTATACCTAACCTAACCTTTACCTAACTAAAAAATGTACAAAACTATCTACCAAACCTAAAAAAAAAAAATAAAAAAAAAATTTCCGACATAAACGGTTAGCAGATTCATTCAAAACACATAAAACACACCAGAAAAAAGTATTTTTCGTCCACCAAAGTGAGTTTGGTGTTCATCTGGAATAATACCCAAACGATTATTGATCTGACGAGATAGTCACCTAAAGCTTGCCCTGAACACTATCTTACCAATGGACAGAGAACATGACTTACGTAAAGTGTATATACTACATGACCACTCGATTCACTACCAGTTTGGAAAAAACCCTGAGAAAACACATTCACACACTCACTCGATTCACAGCCGAGAAGTCCCGGGTTCGATCCCCGGGCGGAGCGGAAACAGTTGGGCTGTTTCCTTAAAACCCGAGCCCCTGTCCCACCCAGCAGTGAATGGGTACCGGGTGTTAGCCGGGGTTTGTAACCTGCCTCCCGGGGGGGTCCACCGAAATATGCCAAAACCACAGGTTTTGGCATACTTTATGCCAAAACCCCAGGTTTTGGCATAAAGTAATCAAAAACCTTTGGCCCAATCAAAAACCTTTCTGAGCGCCATCTGGCGAGGACAATGCAACCCTCAGAATTTATTACAAAACCTGTTCCATGCTAAATAAATATATATCAAAGTATATACCTCGATCTACCAGGAAAAATAGCATATAAACTTGTTATTCTTATATATACAAAACCAAGAATATTGTTATGCCAAAACCCTTAGAATGTATTGCAAAACCTGTTCCATGATAAATAAATATATATCAAAGTATATACCTCGATCTACCAAGATCTGATTGGTTTTTGTATTATTAATAAGAATAACAAGTGTATATGCTATTTTTCTGGTAGATCGAGGTATATACTACTTTGATATCTATTTATTTAGCAGGGAAACGGGTTTTGCAATACATTCTAAGTGTTTTGGCATAACTTCTGAGGGTTTTGGTATACATTCTGAGGGTTTTGGCATAACAATATTCTTGGTTTTTGTATATATAAGAATAACAAGTTTATATGCTATTTTTCCTGGTAGATCGAGGTATATACCTTGATATATTTTTTTATTTTAGCATGGAACAGGTTTTGTAATAAATTCTGAGGGTTGCATTGTCCTCGCCAGATGGCGCTCAGAAAGGTTTTTGATTGGGCCATAGGTTTTTGATTACTTTATACCAAAAACCTGGGGTTTTGGCATAAAGTATGCCAAAACTTGTGGTTTTTGGCATATTTCGGTGGACCGTCCCGGGTGCTGGCTTCGGCCAACACTATAAGACTAGCAGAGAGCTCTCTAGGGATAGTTTGTGAGAGAGCTGTCTGGTTACAGCGGAGATCCATCTCAGCTGCGTCGATACGACGAAATTATTCAAACATCAAACTCAAACAAATCAGTCAACAATACGTAGACAACTTACGTGGGTCAGTAAATTATGAGAAGTGTATCTTGCATTTGGTGTTGAGGGCTGCGAGGATTCCTTGGGAACACTATGAGCCCTGGTGATGTCCTATGATGCTATCACAGGCGTGGCAGTTGACCTGTGTTCCTCACGAAGGCACAGGTGAGGCGGATGAGGGCGTGTTGCCGGGAGTGGTGGAACGCCAGCCGCCGCCAGCAGGGTGGGCAGGTCAAAAGGTGACCACTTTCAGGGCGAGGAGTTGAGACTGTAGCACTACACGATGGGCGTGGAAGCGCGGACACTGCAGCAACAAGTGTGCAATAGTTTTCCGGAATATTCCTGCGTTTGTGCACTTGTATTACCTTGTAAATACAGAAGTAGATCCTGAAATCCAACCATTTTCACTCGAGTCGTGATACAACACTTGTGTTCCACTTTACTGAGCCTGAATATGAATAATGACCTTTGAAAAACACCACTAGTCTACCGGTAGTATGTATGATTTCACTAAATAAAATAAGAAAACAATATCAATTGTCTTAATGTTCTTTAATTGCCATATTCAATTACGAATGGCAATTGACAATTATTTTTATAAGGATACCAACATCTTTGCGTCACCCAGAGACCGAGCCCATTTCTTTACTGTAGATAGGCAAATATCGTTTTGTACACAATTTAATTTACCATACGCACCATTACCTTATACTTACTTGCTTACAAAAAAATATAGTAATTTTAAGGTCAATTTACTGTATTTTTTAGTATTGTATTAATTAACGTAATAAAAAATATACTTATAATATGGGCAGCCCATGTATATCCCATGTTTACCCATACACACACACAGTCTATCTCTGCATAGAAATCTCCAAAACATAAAAGTTCATCGAAACTTATTAGTATTATTTCCTCAGCGATAATATCGCAATCATTCAGACAGTCAACTACATATGTTTGTGGAATGGTGGTAAAAATGTATATCTATATGGGAAGCCCACATAGAGCCCAGGTAAAACCCATTTAACATTCCTCTACTAAACCATGGCTATATATTTGAATAATTGCCTCAAGGTTTATTTTCTCAGTCGATTGGACGATTTGCAATGCAATTTTGTCATTAATTAATTGACGTTATAAAAAATATACTTATAATATGGGCAGCCCACGTATATCCCATGTTTAACCCATACAAACACATTCTATCTCTGTGCATAAAAATCTCCAAAACATTCATGTCTATCGAAATTTATTAGAATTATTTCCTCAGCGATAATATCGCAATCATTCAAACAGTCTACTGCATAGTTGTGGATGAGGGGTAAAAATGTATATCTATATGGGAAGCCCACATAGAGCCCAGGTAAACCCATTTAACATTCCCTACAAAACCATGGCTAATATTTGAATAATTGCCTCAAGGTTTTTTTTTCTCAGTCGATTGGACGATTGCTATGCAATTTTGTCACTTCGGAAAATGGCCATTATTGGGGGGAAACCCATATGGGTCCCATCTATAGCCCATGGATTTGCCCATCCTTTACCCTGCCCACCTAGCCCCCCAAATTCCCATGAAAATCTCACATGGGTCCCTGTAAGTGTGCTGGCGGGGGCGGTGTCCGCTCGAGCGGAGTTGCCAACTGTGCTCAGTTTACCACAAATACCACTCAAGCGGTGATGATGGTGACGTCATTGTTGAGCGGTGTTTGCTGTAAGACGGCCGTACAAGCGGGTGATGGGAACCGGCCCCTTTAGACACTTTATTATTAGTGTGACGTCACCGTCCTGGGTTGTGAAGTTTTGTAGCAACATTATCGTACCGAGCCACCAGAATTATCGTATTTTCAGATAGATTATCTTACAACCTTAGGTAAACTAATATAGTCAGTAATTGTCTTTATACTTCATTGAATTCAGCATTCCACTATAAAAAAAATTTCCTCTTTTCACCAAAATAGATAATAGCTACCTAGACTCTAAATCCAAACATGCATGACACACCTTCAACATGTTGACCGTTCTAATCCTTCAAACTACCGTCCTATAGCTTTGACTTCCTGCCTTTCTAAAAATTTTGAATCTATACTTAATAAGAAGATTCTTAAGCATCTATCTGCTCACAATCTTCTATCTGATCGTCAGTATGGTTTCCGTAAAGGGCGATCTATTGGCGATCTTCTAGCTTTCCTAACTGAATCTTGGTCATCCTCCTTTAGGGGTTTCGGTGAAACTTTTGCTGTTGCCCTTGACATATCAAAAGCTTTTGATAGAGTCTGGCACAAATCTTAATATCCAAACAAACCCTCATTGGGTTTCTACCCTTTCTCTCTGTACCTTCATTTTAAGTTTCCTTTAAAAACCGTTCTATTGCAGCTACTGTAACGGACATTTTTTCTTCTCCTAAATCTATCAATAGTGGTGTTCCCCAGGGTTCTGTCCTATCACCCACTCTCTTTCTATTATTCATTAATGATCTTCTAAGTCTAACTCAAAGCCCTATCCACTCCTACGCTGATGATTCAAACCCTGCTTTTTTTAAAACGTCGTTTATTAGACGTCCAACCCTCAATAAGAACTAAGTGTTTTCACGGAGAGATGCCACCGAGCGCCTAATTTCTGATCTTTCTATAATTTCTGTTTGGGGGCAAAGCAACCTTGTTTTTGTTCAATGCCTCAAAAACCCAATTTCTTCCCCTATCTACTCGACAAAACCTACCAGATAACTATCCCCTCTTCTTCATGACACTCAACTGTCTCCTTTTTACAATGAACATTCTAGGACTATCCTTTACTAAAAAACTGAACTGGAAATCTCACATCTTATCTCTTGCTAAAACAGCTTCTAAGAAGTTAGGTGTGCTGTGGCGTCCCGCTCCTTTTTTTTCTCCCTCCCAACTGCTTGCTCTCTACAGGGGCCTTATTTCCCCCCATGTATGGGGTATGTTTTCACATGTTTGGGGAGGATCCACTCATACAGCTCTCTTAAACAGGGTTGAGTCAAAAGCTTCTCGTCTCATCACTCCTCTCCTCTGACTGACTGTCTTCAATCTTTAATCACGGCCGCAATGTTGCTTCTCTTGCTCTCTTCTACCGTTATTTTCATGCTCACTGCTCTTCTGACCCTTTCTAACCTGCATGCCTCCCCCACTCCCCGACCTCGCTGCACAAACTTTCTACTCATTCTCCATCCCTATTCTGTCCATCTTCCTAATGCAAGAGTTAATCAGTATCTTTACTCTTTTCATCCCCTTCACTGGTAACTCTGGAACTCTCTTCCTGTTTCTATTTTTCCACTTTCCCTATGACTTAAAACTTTTCAAAAGAAGAGTAACAAGACACCTCCCGAAACTAAATTGGCCTACCCCTCTGTTTTTATTTTATTCTCTTACTGTCTTCTTTATAGGGACTGGCAACTAAACGGGCTTTGTGTTAACCATTTTTGTTGTGCCCTTGGCCAGTTCCTTGTGATGTAAAAAAAAAAAAAAAAAAAAAAAAAAAAAAAAAAAAAAAAAAAAAAAAAAACTCTCCTAAATAAATAGAATCAAATAATACAAAAGCAAAATATAGTACTCACAAGAAGCTGAACTCTACGGTAGAACTTTACGTAGCATATATCATCCTCAAAAGAAAAGAGGTTCCTCCTCTTCCTCCTCTATTATTATATCCCCTGTGTCAGCTGGCGCTTATATTATAATTATAATGTGTCAGTTGTCATCGACTTATCCTATCATCTGCAGGGATGAAAGTAACACAATCTACCTTTTCCCTTACAAAATGCGCTGCTGGAAGAGAACCAAGTAGAGTTCCCGTCAGAAATATAATTCTTACCTTTGTTTTGGTAAGGTTAAGCTTTCTAAATACCCTCTCATAATCTGCGTTCGAATGCAGCAAGCAACGCTCCAAGTAGTTAGGCGGATATGTGGCCAAATATAGGAGGATTGTGGCTTTGGTGGTAAAAGCACGAAAATTGGCACATTTGAAGGTTAGTATATACTAAACGATTTCAGATATAGGGCCAAGCTCAATTTTTCCCTTTGATGCCCAGAAATGACAAAATCCAATATGGCCGCCTAACAAATTGTAGAAATTATGAGATTACAAGAAATATGCATTAACTTAAACTCTTCGCCATTTAATATTTTGCTCGAAAACTTTTTAACATGGAGAATATCAAATAAAGCAAAATTTAATTAGCTCTCCATTGATATATTTCGTTTAGTCATAAATGAATTAGCAGCATGCATAAATTAGCGTTAACTAAATATTAAAAATCATGAAATCGGGTAATTTACTACCTAATATATGTTTATCAGTATAAACGATATACTGTTATCGGTGGAAAGGATTGTTCTATAATATTTTCCAATAAAAAACCGTAAAACACACTAAAGAAATGCCATTATGAGACTTTCAAGAAATATGCATTAACTTAAACTCTTCGCCATTTCGAAAAAAACTTTTTACATGGAGAATGTCAGTAGAAGCGGAATTTAATTAGCTTTCCATTGATATATTTTGTTTTCTGATAAATTAATTAAACTATACATAAATTAGCGTTAACTAAATAAATAACCTCATCAATCGAGAAAAATTACCCGATTTCAAGATGTTATTTATTTAGTTAACGCTAATTCATGCATGCTGCTAAGTCATTTATCAGAAGAAAAAAACATATCAATGGAAAGCTAATTAAATTCCTCTTCTATTGATATTCTCCATGTAAAAAGTTTTTCCGCAAAATATTAAATGGCGAAGAGTTTAAGTTAATACATATTTCTTGATAGTCTCATAATGGCATTTCTGTAGTGTGTTTTACGGTTTTTTATTGGATAATATTATAGAACAAACATTTCCAAAGATAACAGTATATATTTTATACTGATAAACATATATTAGGTAGGAAATTACCCGATTTCATGATTTTTAATATTTAGTTAACGCTAATTTATGCATGCTGCTAATTCATTTATGACTAAACGAAATATATCAATGGAAAGCTAATTAAATTACGCTTCTATTGATACTCTCCATGTAAAAAGTTTTATAGCAAAATAATAAATGGCGAAGAGTTTAAGTTAATGCATATTTCTTGAAAGTCTCATAATGGCATTACTTTTGTGTGTTTTACGTTTTTTTATTTGATAATATTATAGAACAAACATTTCCGAAAATAACAGTATATCCTTTATACTGATAAACATTATATTAGGTAGGTAAACTTGTACGGGGAGCGGAGCGGGTGAGATCTAGATGGTGTGACGTCCACGGGCGATGTATCAGGCCTTGTCATCTCGGTGGCCTCGCTTGTAGGCCCGGATTCCAGGGACATTAAAGCCA
>JACEEZ010022999.1:32500-44823 GCA_016584305.1 Chionoecetes opilio | reverse complement strand
AGGGTTGGGGGGGCCGGGCCCCCCCGGTGGCCTTCGATGAACTTGCGTCAAGGTAGGGGTTTATGGGCAGGGCATGTGGGTTTTCTTAGGCCCCCGACGTGCAGAAAGGTTTTTGGGTTTTTTGGGGGATCAAATTGGGGTCACCGAAACGCCATGGGAGACTCTAACCGTCCGCACCCCTCCCCCCGAAGAAACCAACCCTCTTTTTTCCCGACCTCCATTTCCCGGATTCGGATTTGCCGGGACAAAATCCGGGTCCAGGTTTCAAGTCCCGGACAATGCCTGGCCCACCCCGAAAAATTACAAAGTTGTCCGGGCGGTCCGAGCACCCCTGCACCCCTGTCGTTCCGGCCTCCCCGGGGTGGCAGAAAGGGTCACGGTCGTTTGTTTACTTTGGGCAAAAGAAACACCCCGGGTTCCCCTGCCGCCTCCATCATCCCCTGACCCCCACTGCCCCGGTGCAAAACGCCCCTCTGAGACTATTGAACACTTTCTCTGCGTGTCCGCGCTTCCCCCCCCCGTGTATGCTACGCTCTCAACTCCTCACCCTGAACGTCGCCACTTTGACAGCCCACCCTGCTGGCAGGGGCGGGTGCCACCCGGGTGGCAGCTTGGTCACGGTCGTATTGTTTACATTTGGGCACAAACACTCACGGTTCCCTGCCCGCCTTCGTTAGCCCCCCCCGACCCCCACTCCCCCCTGGGCGGAATGTCTCTGAATATGAACACTTTCTGCTGCAGTGTCAGCGCTTCCACCCCCCACCGTGTAGTGCTCCTCTCAACTCCTCACCCTGAACGGCGGCGGGCTCCACCCCCCCCGGAAACACGCTGTCATCCCCTCACCTGTGCCTTCCCCTGAAAAACGGGTCAACTCCAGCGCCTGTTAGTTGGGACATCCCGGGGCTCAAAGTGTTCCCCAAAGGGATCCTCGCAGCCCTAAAACAACAAAAAAGTGACAAAAAAGCCCCGGGGGGTTTTTTATATTGGCGGTTGCCGGCGTAAACTAGAGTAGGATAAACCCGGGGGTGGTAAGGTTCGGACTTTTGAAATTTCCCACGTTTGGGGTTTCCCCGGGACCATGCTCCCCCTATTAGCCCGGGGAAAACGGGGTTTTGGGGATTTCGAATACCATAGACTTAAAATCAACTATCTTCCTCACGCTCTGTTTCAAACGGTACTGGCGAAGCCTTCCCCCTTTGGGCAGATTGGCGCCAAAAACCTGATCGTCCTAGTGTTGATTATCTTTACCACCAGCTGTCAAAAAGTAACACAACTCTTTTCAGTCCGGAAATGCACCCGGGGTAAATTCATCAAAACGTGTTTGTACTGTTTGTTCTTTTTTAAAAATTTTTTTATAAAAAATAAAACCCCTTTAGAAAATGAAAGATTTTGTATAGTTACTTACCTTTTACAATTTTTTTATACGTAACCCTCCTTTTCACGCTATGCGGTTTTGCGCTGATCCTAAATTCTTCCCATCCCGACTTTCGCGCCTTATATCCCCGAGTTTTGTGCTGCTTCGTAATTTTTTTTTTTTTTTTTTTGTTGGTTGTGTGTGTTGTGTGGTGTGTGTGTGGTGTTGTGTGTGTTGTGTGTGTTGTGCCTCAGCGCCGTTGGGCCGTGAACTCCAGGGGGGATGGTGGGCCCCGGAGGTTCACTTGGGGGTTGATGGTTACCCCTCGCCCGGGGGGAAACCAGCTAATTTCTATAGTGACGCCGTGTTAGAGGCTCATGCCACCCCCTGTGTCCTCTGATAAACTCGAAATCGAAGGTAAAAGTTAAGGGGCAGCGTGTGGGTGTTCTTAGGCCCCTCGACGGGCAGAAAAGATTTTAAGTGGTTTTTTACAGCCCTCTCAAGGAAAAAAAAAAAAAGATAGGAAACACCTAAAAATAATAGCCCTTTTAAACCCTTTACCCCCCGCGTTCCTTACTTATTTACCACAAATACTCCTTTATAATGATTAACCATGACGTGTGGGGTATGTGGTTTCGGGGGGACTGAGGAGACAAGAGAGAAGAGGAAAGGGCATTTGACATTTTTTTATTTTCGTATAACACTGTCCACAACCATCAGCTGGCCCCTCACTCATCCCCAAAAAAAATGAAATTTTTTAGTATCCCCGGTGAAATAAAAAGGAAAGAGTTGACAAATCTGTTAACAAAAACGAAGTTTAAAGAAAACCTATGAAGCGTACAAAAGCTCAAGGTCAAAAAAAGAAGACAAATCGAGAGAGAAGAGAGGGAAGTTTTTAACAGAAAAATCCCTTCACCTCCCTTGTCAACAAAAAGCACCCCCCCTACATAGACGTGTCAGAGCTAATCACCTTTCTTGCTCTTAAAAACTAATCACTACACAATGCTTTCCCCCTTCTCTACGGTACCTCCAATGCCTTCCTCTCTTCTCTCCTGTCTCCTCCAGTACCTCCAGCACCACAGTACCACACACGTCCTGGTTAATCACTTAAAAAGGGGTATTTTGTGGTAATAAGAAAGGTCGGCGCGGGTGTGAGGGGCGGGGGTACTTATTTCGAGTGTTACTTATTTTATGCAACACCGGGTTTAAAGGTCTGGCCCAGGGGGGTAGTAGGGTCTTGAGACATTGGGGGTTAGCCAGCCCACAAAGTTCGATTTTCACTGATAATTTTTTTAAGTTTATTTAGAGTAAAATGAATATAATATTTAAGCACTGTGCTCTAAAAAAGTTCCAGTCAGGTCTTAGGGAACTTTCGCAAAATGAAAAAAAGTATAATCTGGTTGTGAACTTTTGACAAAACTGTGTTAAACTCGTATCTGTGCCTATTTTATCTATACTCCCTCTTTTACCCCTCCCGAAACTCTTTTGGTGTCTCATATATCTGTCACAAACCTCTCTCTGCTTTCTCCTCTTTTCTCCTGTTTGCTCATAAAAATGCAAAAAGCACATGTTTAACAAAATCTACCAAAAAATCTCTTTTTTTATTTTGATCAGATCTAAGCCTGTTATTTATCAATCATTTTATGCAAAGACAGACTAACAAATTTTTTTTTTTTTTCCCGAGGAGGAAGGGTCGGGTGTGGCGTCTCTATTTTTTGGTCGGGGAAAAGTTCAACGCTTTGTCATAAAACTCAAATAAAAAAAAAAATTTAAAGGGTTCCAACCAACTTCTCCGATTGACAGCACTGCCCCTGGTGTCCTAAGCCCCGTATTTTGTCGACAATACACTTGGCCCCTCCGGGGTATGATGAGGTCGAGCGATGAACGTGAACGACAGAGGAAGGGAGCGTAAAAGGGGATATTTTTTTCGGAAAAAAGAGCGCGCGAAAGGGCGCACAAAACGGGGCCCCGTTTTTCGTGCTGACCTTCGACCCTCGTCGCTGCTTTTTTTGTTCCGAAAAAAATCCCTTTTACGGGGACCCTTCCTCTTCATTCGTCTTTGTCGCTCGACCTTCATCAAGACTTGGGAAGGGGTAAAAGTCCCTCACAACTGCAACTACTAAACCCGGATATAAGAGCACCTTAAGATTTTCTTTAGTGTTTAACTCTTGGGGGCAAGGAGGTTTAACACATCAAGGGCTGCATGTCTTCTGGGCCCCTTCCTCTCAAAAGCTTTTCGCCACATGACCCTTCTGGGACTATTGGGTGATCATCAGAAACATCATCTAGACCACAAAAAAGTACAGAAACACTTACCACAAAATAAAATTTTTTTGGTTTTCCTTTCCCCTTTTATTGCTTGTGTAAACCTTTTTGGGAAAAAAGTCAGCCAAAGTGTGTAAAATGTCCTCACCTAAGTTGTGCCACATTCTAGGAGAGCTGCCCCAGTTTTAGTAGAAACTTGTGTCCGTCTCCTCCCCCTTTTCCCTTTTTATTAGAGGCTTTAAGCCCACAAAATTTTGGGGATTTAAGTCAGGACTGTTTTTCGGCCATCTTAAAAAATTGTGGCCAATTTCCTAACCCCTCCTTCATTTGGGCCCACGCTTGAATGGTGCACCGTCTTGCATGAATGTCCAGCATTTCACTTTTCAATTAAGCACTCCCTAAATTTCAAAAAGTAAAACGGATATCTTTCACCATTCTATAAAACCCTTTTTTCTATAATAAATAATTTCCCAAAACCCCTAATAAGAAAAACGGCCCCAAAAACCATCATTTTTCAGGATGCCTCACATTTGTCTCCACAAAATTTTTGGTCTTAGCGATCAGCACATTTTGGACGCGAACGCGTTTCCCTTTGGGGCCCCTTCACAATGAAAATATTTTCATCTGACCAAAATAATGGGAACCAACTTTGTCAGTGGCCCGGTAACATTTATCTGGCAAGCAAAAGCATTTTCTTTGTGGGCGAGGGGTTTAAAGGCTTGCTGCACACGCTGGAAAGGGAAGTGCAAGTCCTTTTGAATTATTGAAAGCAGTTCTCCAGCACATTATGCAGTAAACTTACCGCCTTGGTTTAAAGGGGAATAAGGGGTCTGATCACTTTTGAGTTGTGGTTTACGCCCCTCACCACACTACCTAACCAGGCTTCCAAAGTATCGCTCATTTCACAATATCTGGCGCACAGACAGCAAAATGACACTCACCCGTCACCTTACTTAAACACTGACAGTTGCAAGGGGGTAAAGCAAACCCCCTCTTATGGGTAATTTCCACATATGAAAAAAAATAAAAAAAATTCACTTTTTTAAAGGGTTTAGGGGATTTCTGAGAAGGGAAAAAGGCGTCAGCCTCGCTCCGCCAAATCTTTGACTTGTACTAGCTATACTCAAATCCATTCGTGGCCTTAAAAAATACTTGGTGTGCCTTTTGCAACAAAAAGTTTTAAACACTTCGCTAACTGTCTACTGGCCTCTGCTTCCCAACCTGCTGACTTGTAGTTGTAGACAAAGTCGGCAGCGGCAATCTCTCTCCGGGGGCATCTGCTGTTACACTAGAGAAGGGGGTACTCTTCCTCCGCCTACTCTGCCTACTAGGCTGCACTACATTTCCTTGCCACCTTTTTTTTTTGAAAAGATTCTTATAGCCTACTGCATCTACCCCCAAAGTCAAAAAACCCCGTAACCTGTGGCCTCTGCTCTCTTTCCCCTCGCTCACAAAACCCTGCGTGACTCGTGTGGCTGGCCCCGCTGCCTTCTCCCAAACTCAGCGCGTTTGGGGGGCGCCAAGCTGATTGCCAGGTATGAAATATGTACACTGCGTGACTGGTGCCCGTGACGGGGGGCCGTTGGCCGTTAATTGTATGGAAGTGACCGGCGGGGTCAGCCGAATTTTCCGTTCGAGACCTTCAATTTTGTATTAACCCATAAAAAAAATGTTTGGCCCGGTCGGGCTATTCTTATTTTTATAAAAAAAAAAACTATTTGAGATCCGGGGCATTCATAAAACATCCGGGGCTATAGCCCCCAATGCCCAGGCCTAACTACCCCCCTGGGCTGGCCTATAAAGAATAGGCAACCTGAAAATATCAAGTTCAAGGATCGTTCGTAGGACAGAAAAACTGTGTGGGGAGAACGCGGGACTAAAGGCTTTCACCGACAACATCCGCTGGGTGACTCCCAAACTCAAGCTCAAGCTCAAGCTCTTCTTCCTCCTCCTCTCCTCTACGTAGTGTTGGCCGAAGCCACGACCCGGGAGGCGGGTCACAAACCCTTGGCTAACATCCGGTACCCATTCACTGCTGGGTGGACAGGGGCTTGGGGCATTTTCAGGAAATATTTTGGGGTAAAAAGTGAGTCTTATAAGCTGTAAAATACGGTAGGTACGTACACCTCACACCTGACTAAATAAGCATTTTTACAGTGTTTTCAATACCAGAGTTTCGCGAACCGCGAGTTTCGCGCTATGCCTATGCGTGGGTACACTCAAGCTGCATATTCCTGAACCCCAAACCTGTCCTTTTTGCACTCAACTTTCCACCTTCTTCTGATCCCAGCTGGATTAAAACCCAGCGGCATTTTGAGGGTGGTGCGGATTGTGAAGGAGATTAAATCAAATATTTCTCACCTGCTATACACACACCTCTCTCTCTCTCTCTCTCTCTCTCTCTCTCTTTTCTCTCCCCTCTTCTCTCTCTCTCTCTCTCGTCTTCCTCTCTCTCTCTCTCTCTCTCTCTCTCTCTCTTTTCTCTCTCTCTCTCTCTCTCTTTCTCTCTCTCTCTCTTTCTCTCTCTCTCTCTCTCTCTCTCTCCTCTCTCTCTTCTCTCTCTCTTCTCTCTCTCTCTCTTCTCTCTCTCTCTCTCTCTATCTCCTCTCTCTCTCTCTCTCTCTCCTCTCTCTCTCTCTCTCTCTCTCTCTCTCTCTTTTCCCCTTTCTCTTCTTCTCTCTTCCTTCTCTCCTCCTTTTTTCTCTATCCTCCTCTCTACTCCTTCCTTTCCCCTCTCTCCCTTTCCCCTTTTCCTCTCTCCTCTCTCTCTCTCCCCTCTCTCCCCTCTCTCTCTCCTTCCTTTCTCTCTCTCTTCCTCTCTCTCTCTCTCTTCCTTTCTCTTCTTCTCTCTCTCTCTTCCTTTCTCTCTCTCTCTCTCTCTCCTTCCTTCTCTCTCTCTCTCTCTCTCCTTCCCTTTTTCTCTCTCTCTTCTTCCCTTTTTCTCTCTCTCTCTCTTCCTTTCTCTCTCTCTCTCTCTTCCTCTCTCTCCTCTTCTCTCTCTCCTCCTTCTCTCCTCTCTCTCCTCTCCTCTCTCTCTCCTCCTTCTTCTCCCGTCCACTTCTCTCTCTCTCTCTCTCCTCTCTCTCTCTTTTCTCTCCTCTCTCTCTTCTCTTTCTCTCTTCTCTCTCTCATCCTCTCATTCCCCTTCTCCCCTCTCTCTCTCCTCCTCTCTCTCTCCTCTCCTCCCCCCTCTCTCTCTCTCCCTCTCTCTCTCTCTCTCGTCTCTCTCTCCTCTTCTCTCTCTCTCTCTCTCCCTCTCTCCTCTCTCTCTCTCTCTCTTCTCTCTTTTCCCCTCTCTCTCTTTCCTTTCTCTCTTTTTCCTTTCTCTCTCTCTTTTTTCTTCCTTTTCTTCTTCTTCCTTTCTCTCTTTTCTTCCTTTCTCTTTTCTCCTCTCTCTTCTCTCTCTCTCTCTCCTCTTCTCTCTCTCTCTCTCTCTCTCTCTCTGCTCTCTCTCTCTCTCTCTCTCCCCCTCCTCTCTCTCTCCCCTCTCTCTCTCCTCTCTCTCTCTCTCTCTCTCTCTCTCTCTCCTCTCTCCCCCCCCCCCCTCCTCCACCATCAGCTGTCTCTCTTCTTCTTCCATGTGTATATACATGTGTATATTTAAAATGTATTTACAAATGTATTTAAATACAATTGATGTATTTAGTATTTAGTATTTAAATACATTCGTAAAATGTATTTAGTTTTTAGTATTTAAAAACATTTCACCCATGTATTTAGTATTTATTATTCACTAGCTGCAAAGCCGCCCTCTGGGCGGCCTTTTTGGCTAGCTCCTGCGGAGGGCTATTGGTGGGCCTTCGGCCCACCACCTGTGTTTGGTGGGAGGTTAGTATTATCTACTTTTTATTATTAGTATAGGGTAGTTGCAGGGCTATTGGTGGGCCTTTGGCCCACCAATAGCCCTCCGCAGGAGCTAACCAAAAAGTCCTCCCGGAGGGCGGCTTTGCGGCTAGTAGACCATATAACTCAAATTCGTATATTAAAAAAATATTTTCATATTGTCACGGCGGACTCTCCCCTTAATCAAACTAAATCTGATCTGAAAAACACTGTCATGGCTTGATTTTAATTGTCTTTTTAATAGATTAGTACGTAGTAATGACTCTAAATTCAAAACAGCTAAAGCTTGTCATAGGAAAAAACTGTGTTCTCTAGGCATTTCTCTGGAACACTAGTCAATAAGGATAAAGTCGTAATTAATCTTTCTAATCGTTCGTTAACTCCTGCTGAAAAACATTTACTTTTCCTTGGATTACCCATTGCCTTACCAAAATTTAATATTAACTATGTCAAACATTACTTTACATTTGAGAAACTTATTAATACACTTAAATATAAAGCTAAATTTTTTTTTATTATGGATTGGGATAACTTGGTTCAAGGCATTTCTACTATTGCTCATTCATCATATCGCGAATTTAATTAATTCAAACATTCGTTCGCAAAACTTCCACAAATTCAGTTTGATGCCTTAAATGATCTTAAATCTGATAATACTATCTTAATCACTAGACCCGATAAAGGACGCGGTACAGTAATTTTAGATAAAACTGAGTATATTAACAAAGCTGAATCCATCCTTGGTGACAAAACTAAATTTAAAGTCCTCGCTGATAATACATTTTCTTTCATCACTAAAATGGAGGACAGACTTATCTGTCACCTTAGAGCATTACTTAAATTAAAAGTTATTACTAAAGAAGTTTTCAATTATATATTTCCTAGCGGTTCCTCCTCTGGTGTCCTCTATGGATTACCGAACTCATAAAATAGGTAACCCCTTACGTCCTATCCTTAGTACTATTGGCACTTTTAACTATAACTTAGCTAAATACTTTGTCCCGATAATTGACCCCCTAACTACCAATGAATACATAATTAAAAACTCTTTTGATTTTGCACATGAATTAAAAACAAGTAACATAAACAATGCGGTAATGGCTAGTTTTGGCATCCAATCACTATTTACAAATATTCCATTAGATGAGACTATTGAGATCATCACTAATAATTTATTTCATAACGTTACCACTTTTCTTAACTACACAAAAAAAAAATTCTCTGATTTATTAACTCTAGCTATAAAAGACTCTCCATTCATATTTATTAAAAAACTTGATATCCAAACTGATGGGGTTTCCATGGGGTCCTGCTTGGGTCTTTCCCTTGCCAATGCTTTCCTATGTCATCATGAACAAATTTGGCTGTCTGACTGTCTTACCTCTTTTAAACCTTTTTATTATAAACGTTACGTTGATGACACCTTTTTACTTTTTAAGAATGCTGAACATATTCCCTTATTTCTGAATTACCTTAATTCTAAACACCCAAATATTAAGTTCACATATGAAGTTGAAAACCAATTATCACTAGGTACCATTTCTAGATATCTTAGTTACACGTAAAGATAATTATTTTACTACCTCAGTCTACAGAAAACCTACCTTCACAGGACTTGGAACTCAGTATCTATCATTCATCCCTAACCTTTTTAAAACCAATACTATTAAGACCTTACTACACAGATGTTATAGTTTCTCTTCCAACTGGTTTGCCTTCGATAATGAAATTAAATTCCTTACTAATTTTTTCCAAAATAATGGCTATCCCCTTAAATTGATAGAAAAAACAATTTCTAGTTTCTTAGATGAAAAGTTCAACCCTAAGTCGAATCAACCCGAACCTATATTAGACACACATTATATTAAACTTCCATTTTATGGCCATCTTAGTTATATCATTCGTAAAAAACTCAATGATCTACTCAAGTTACACTTTCCTAACTCAAAATTTAAATTTGTTTTCACTAATCCATTTACTTTAAGAACACATTTCAAATATAAAGATCCTATACCTAAAACTCTTATCTCCAATATAATTTATGAATTTGAATGTTCGAGCTGTAACGCTCGATACATCGGCGAGACGTCAAGAAACTTAACCCTTAGGTTCAAAGGTGTTTCAGCCCGTACCGGCCGAGTTATTTCTACCCCTTCTCAATCTGCTATTCGCTCACACTCCCATGATCTTGATCACCCATTCTCTATTAATGATTTTAGAATCCTATCAAAGGCAAACTTCTCTAATGACATGAATTATTAGAATCCGTACACATCAAGCACTTGTCCCCTGATCTTAATAATCAAGTCACTTCATACCAATTACATATACTCAAATGATCACACTGTTTCGATCGTCAGACTCGTTTCGATCGCTCCATAGAAACCGAACTGCTACCTGTAAAATTATTGTTCATTCAGTCCTCTGCCAACCTAGACAGCATACACACCAAGGTTTGTTAAGTATAAATTGTGTTTTTAGTTTTTAGATAATATAGGATTATTTTATTGCTTTAATTTTTTTTAGATGTTTGCTTTTAGCAGTTTTTTTTAGTATTTTAACATATAAACTATTTTAGCCTGATGATGCCAAGTGCCATTGGCGAAACGTTGCACGCACATAAAGAACCCCAAGAATGACGAGTGTCTTTGCCACCCTGAAAATCAACATATATTATATATAATATATATATTTTTTATATATATATATATATATATATATATATATATATATATATATATATATATATATATATATATATAAATATAAAATAAATATACCGTTTTTGCCGCGCATAAGACACACCTCCGCATAAGAAAGCACCCTTTTTTTACAAGAAGGTTTTGAGAAAAAAAAATATTGTGTTTTTTGGGGAAAAAAAAAATCGTAAATTTATCATACTTATTAAAAAAAAAGGATTTGTAGGGCAGCAATATTTTGACATGTACCTAAATACAAAATTCACATGCATTGAATGGAATGAAAATTATACTGACTAGTTAAATGTAAGGGAATGACAGGGTAACCAATATCGTCATAATATATTGCAGGATGCCCCCACGAAATTTATATTCTAATATTTTGCTACCTATTGAATTATACTTAGATTTTAAAGTAGTAGGTATGCTTTGTTGCTTTTCTGCAATGTGTTTAGACTTTTGGAAAATTGCGTATATATTTTGGGTTTTTATTTTGGTAGGGGTTTTTCAAAGTCAAGGACCTTACCTCAATATCGGTAGCCTTTCTTCATTCTGAGTATTTGGCCCCATTTTCCATGGCGCAAAAAAATAATGATGGCCTTACAGAAATACCAAAAATCCCAAACTGTTATTTCAGCCAAAAATTAAAGTTAGGTTAAATCAAAATTAGGTTAGAGATTAGAGGTGGGGTTTATGGTTTAGAAACAGATGATTGAGAAAAAAAAGAAAATTAACAATACATGGCAGTTTTAAAACGTAGCAATGTTGCGGCCCCGGCGGACCTGAAGGGGCAGGTTGCCCACCCCCCCCATACACATAATAAATAAATTTTTTCCGACAAAAACGAGAGCAGTTTAATTCAAAACACATCAAAACTATCAGGGAGGATTAATTTTTCGGCCTCGAAATCGGTGGTTGCCCAATAATACAAATTACGAAGATATTTAGGTAACCCCTATAAGGTAACCATCTCTACCTTGTTTTTTATTGTTGTAATTGTTGAAGGGCACCATTGTCGGGGGTCGACGATATTAGCCCTGGTTTACACCTATGAATCTATCACCAGTCGCGAGGGTTGATTAGTCTTCTTCCAGGAAAAGGTACAGTTGAAGGCTGGGTTTAACACCCCTGAAATCACGGCCCGCGTTCCGTCACCGTGCCCCTTTTATTCACACTATTCGTCACGGTTCCATCATTTTCTGCAGTTCCTGCTCACCCACTAAGCAGACATGGTGCCTCAGAGGTTATGGTTGAATAAAAGTGCATTAATAGCACTTCTGTTGGATGAAGAAGAGGGGTTGAACTCTAACAGACACTGTTTTTGGGTACATAAAGCCTTGAGAAAACGACAATTATTCAGCACGGCACAGTCTCATTACGTTAAAATATTCTTCCCCCAGAAACCGTTACGTGACAGGACAGTGATGTATTGGAGCCGTGACGGCGGTTTCAAAAAGTTTAGTGTAACACGTCTATTTGTTTGAATGTAAGAAATTCTAACGGATGTGATGAGCGGTGCCCTGTCACCAATTTCACCATGATGGTATGGTGTGATTCGGCCTTGAGCCGGGGCGGTGTGGCGCCGTGATGGTCTTTTGGTCCTTGGTGTACAGTGTGGAAGATTTTTGTCCTGTCTACAGGTACCATTGCAGCCTTTTTACTAGCACTCTTTCATACAGTTTCCTTATCCGTAGAGGTACAGGGGTGAGGATTGAGGGGTCAAGGTGGTACAAAAAGGCCTTTTGCTGTCTCCTATCCCCACCTTGCTTACCACTGTACGGTGGCAAACACACACACGCACATACACACCTGCATCGGCTTGGGCCACCCCCCTGTCTGGGACCAGGATTAAGGAAACAGGGTGACCTGACGCTGACCTGACTTGTCCTCGCTGACACAACTGCAACATCATCCATGTAATTCAGTCAGGCACAGGACACAAGAGACACACACCACCGCACCTCTTGTCCCCACGTTTTTACAATGATCACCTGTCAAATAAACTACAAAGCCACAACGCCCTTTCTCCATCCTTGTGTGTATAGACAGACTCCCCCAAAATACTAAAACCTCCCTTCACCGCTCACACTCCTTCAAATAAACTAACACGCTCTTTGTTCACTATTCCATTTATCAACAATACTATTTTCAGCAAAAATTCC
>JACEEZ010022999.1:0-27500 GCA_016584305.1 Chionoecetes opilio | reverse complement strand
AGCACCAGGAATTTCAACGTATAAAAAAAAAAAAAAAAAAATCTTGGACTCTGACATATTCCCGGACCTCGGATTTTGTCCAGCAAATCCAATATCCGGGAAATGGAGGTACGGGAAATCGAGGTTTGTGTGTACTTTATTTTTGGCAAATTTTTTAATGTTTTTTGACGCAATTCGCGTCAAAAGCTAAGATGTACACGGGCCCGTCTTGACGCGATCGCGTCACCGTGCGTGAAGGAGTTAATAGCACTTCTGTCGGATGAAGAAGAGGAGTTGAACTGTAAAAGACATTGTTTTGGGTACACAAAGCCTTGAGAAAACTACAATTATCAGCACGGCGCAGTCTCATTACGTTAAAATTTTCTTCCCCAGAAACCGTTACGTGACAGGGCAATGATGTATTGGAGCCGTGATGGCGGCGCACTGTTTAGTGTAACATGTCTATTTGTTTCTGAATGTAAGAAATTCTAACGGATGTGATGAGACGGTGCCCTGTCACTAATTTCACCATGATGGTATGGTGTGATTCGGCCTTGAGGGGGACGGTGTGGCGCTGTGAGGGGTCTTGGCTTTGGTGTACCGTGTGGAAGACTTTTGTCCCGTCTACAGGTACCATTGCAGCCTTTTTACTAGCACTCTTTCATACAGTTTCCTTATCCGTAGAGGTACAGGGGTGAGGACTGAGGGGTCAAGGTGGTACAAAGGCCTATGCTGTCTCTTATCCCACCTTGCTTACCACTGTAGCGGCGCTAACACACACATGCACATACACACCAGCATCGGCTTAGGCCACCCCCCTGTCTGGGACCAGGATTAGAGGCCTGAGGGTGACCTGACGCTGACCTGACTTGTCCTCGCCGACACAACTGCAACACCAGCCAGGTAATTCAAGCAACCAAAGGACACACAGAGACACACATTTTGTGCACCTCTTGTCCCCACGTTGTACAATGACTCGCTGTCAAATAAACTACAAAGAAACGACGCCCTTTTTACATCCTTGTGTGTATAGACAGACTCCCCAATATATTACACCTCCCTCTCACCGCTCACACTCCTTCAAATAAAACTTTAACACGCTCTCTTTTTCACTATTCCATTTATCAAAAATTTACTCATTCCACCCAAAAATTCCAACATTTATTTTCTGCCCCCCTTCTATCATCTCATTTCAACTGTTGTGCAACTTTTTGGGCCCAAAACGAATGCGGGTTAGGCGACATCTAATATGCGGGATGTTGTCTTTCCATGGGTGGGGGAGGAGTCTGAGTGGTAATGACCCATGGTGGGTGTGCGGAGGGCGTCGCCGAGATGTTTTATAAAGACGATTTACAATGGAGAGCAGCAGGGGGGGTGGATGATGTTTACATCTAAACACGCCCCATTTTGGCAGCAACAATCGCTATTTTTGTTGCCCCAGCTCTTATTCTCTTAAATCCAACCTTTTCTTAGTATTATGCATTACTGTTGATAACACGCTACAAATTTTGTGCTCAGTAAAACTACTGTCAACACAGATAACTCCAAAACCCCTTTAGTAATATACCCCCCGGCTGTTCTGCATTCTCTGCCCGACCTCTCATGCGCTAATATGGCCGCATTAGCGCGGGGTGAATTTTTGCTTTCCCTTTTTTTAAGGGAAAAATTGCGTCTTATGTGCTGGCAAATACGGTAATATATATATATATATATATATTATATATATATATATAAAAATATTATATATATATATATATATATATATATATATATATATACACACACAGTGGGTGCCCGTATATACTGGGCCCCTCCCTCACCCACGTGTGGCGCATTTGAAGGGCACCAGAAAATATTGCCAAACCACCCTCTATGGTTAGATTTGGCATATTTCGATGACATTGGGCATCACTGTAGGATCTAGTGTACCTCCTGGAGGTGATACGTGAGTCAGTAGCTCATGAGTTTTCAGAGTGGGAGGACGTTTGTTCCGCTGAGTGATCACAAGCTCGCGACTATTTTCTCAGCCCACCTTTGTACCCAGCTGTGTCCATAACCAGTGAACAGACATGGGCCCTACCCAGCTCAGTGATGTGGAGAAGGCTCGTATATTTGCTTTACGTGAGGAAAAGTGCCGTCAGTGAGTTAATGCGTCGTACAGGTCGTGGCAGGTCCACCATTCTGCGGCTGTGTAAGGAGGCAAGGGACCTATCACCAACAGTTGTTCCTCAGTATAAGAAACGACCTGGGCGTAAGAGAAAAACGTCACAGCTTACAGACAAACTCCTAAAGCGTGTAGTGACTCGGAATCCAAGATTAACTGCAAAAGAACTAAACTCCATGTACCCAGAGCTGCTAAAATACGTCGCCATCCGAAAAGTACAGCACTGCCTCAAACACCATCTTGACCTTCAAAGCAGGGTAGCAGCCCTAAAACCGTTACTGACTGACAGAATGCGCCGCAAACGACTCACATTTGCAAAACAACATAACTGGAGTGTAGAACAGTGGAAAGGAGTATTATGGTTCGATAAGAGTAACTTTCGTGTAGTTACTTCCCACCGACTTCGTGTGCGGCTGCCGCTGAAGCGAAACAGATACGACCCCAGACACACAATAAGCTACTGCTACTGACTCACGTATCACTTCCAGGGGGTAGACTAGAGCCTACAGGGTTGCCACATGTCATTGAAATATACCAAATCTAACCATAGAGGGTGGTTTGGCAACATTTATTGGGGCCCTTCAAATGCGCTACGCATGGGTGTGGGGCCCCAGTATTTACTGCGCCCACTGTATATATACCCTCGTGGTATAGTATAGTGATTAGTTAGTAAGAGCAAGGCATTGAGTGCTCTAGCTCTGTACACGTTTTATGTCTATGTTAGTGTGCTTTTATGTATGACAAGGCAGGTGAAGAGATTATCTTGTTAAAAACTTCCATCTCTGTCTCTCTCGATTCGTCTTCTTCTTGTGACCTTTGACGCTTAGTATCGCTTCATAGGTTCTCTTCAAACTTCGTCTCCTTTGTTAACAGATTTGTCAACTCTTCCCTTGTCTATTTCACCTGGGATACTAAAACATTTTCATTTGTTTTGGTCTGAGTGAGTGAGGGCGCCAGCTGATGGTTGTGTGACAGTGTTATACGACAATAACACTGTCACAATGCCTTCCTCTCTTCTCTCCTGTCTCCTCCAGTACCTCCAGAAGCCACAGTACCACACATGTCATGGTTAATCACTTATATAGGAGTATTTTGTGGTAAAGACGTAAGGAACGGCGGGGGTGTAAGGTTTAAAGGTGCTACTTATTTTGAGGTGTTACCAATCTTATTTAATTATCCTTGATGAGGGCTGTAAAATCCACTTAAAATCTTTCTCTGCACCATCTAGTGGCCTAAGAACACCCACACGCTGCCCATTAACTCTACCTTCGATTGCGAGGGCATCAGAGGACACAGGGGGTGGCATGAGCCTCTAATCACAGGCGTCACTATAGAAATTATGTCTGCGTCACCACGGGCGAGGGCTAACCATGACAGCCCTCAAGTGAACCTCCAGGGCCTACCATCCCCTGGAGCTCACAGCCTAACGGCACTTTAGGCACACACACACACACACACTGGCAAAGACAGAAGAATATAAGAAAATATGGATAAGAAAAGATATGAATGAGGAAGAAAGAGCCAGTTTGAATGTACTGTTTATAGAAGCCAAAGAAAAAAACGAATTGAGAACGGAAGAGGAAAACCAGAAATTCCATTGGAGAGTTTTAGACCAAAAACTGAAGAAGTGGTATCTAAAAGGNCCTTTTAGCAGACATGGTGCCTCAGAGGCTATGCTTGAAGAAATTTGCATTAACCTTCACGCACGAAAGTTTAATAAGTTTTCCGTCCATTGCGACATCAATTTGGGGCTCTCTAAGGAGCCCCGCGGAATGGCCTGACTGTGCGGCGAATGTTTTGTTTATGTTATCAATTTCAACCACGATTATTCTTTTTTCCTGGCATTATTATATTTTGTTGGTTTTCGCAAGAGATTATTCTGCCTTATGAAAGACAAAAATAACAAGAAATGCAAATAAATAGCGGAGTTTAACGACTTCGAGAAAACATTGAGTAAAGAGAAATAAGAAATACTTACGTTCACCACTTCGTAGCTCGATACTTCCTGAGTCTACTTTTTATGGCTTATATGCCAATGAAAGCGAACTTTTATGAGGATTCCAACGCTACCATTATAATTTTCATATGGCCAGTAGATTTTGAGAAAATGGAGGAAAACTGAAACACATGTTGGAAGACGGATGGCTAAGAAGGCGGGCTAACACGCTGCCTGCTGAGAGTGAACTGGGACAAGGGCCCTTATCACTTCAAATCCATTCGCACGAGCGAGTTGACAATTAGTTTATTTTATAGGCCTAGCTTGGATCTTTTATGCAGAAAATTTTGACGCTATTCTGATAAATACGCACAAACCTTGATTTCCCGTACTAATAGGGGGGAACACTGGTCCGGGAACCGCAAAAGTTCGGGAATCGCAACAGTCCAGGAATTATCCTCTAAAAAAAAATAATAAAAAAAAAAAAAAAAAAAAAAAAAAGTCCGATGCCATTACCCACCCCCGGACGTTTATCCTACTCTAGTATTTACTCTCCGGCAACCGCCAATATCAACTACCCCGCCGCGGACTTTTACGTCCGCTGAGCATGCTGCCACCTGGCAGGAGGCAGCAGAAAGTGTTCAATAGTCTCAAGAGACGTTCCTGCACCAGGGGCAGTGGGAGTCAGGGGACTAACGGAGGCAGTGCAGGTGAACCGTGAGTGTCGTGTGTCCAAATGTAAACAATACGACCGCTGAGGATGCTGCCACCTGGCGGGAGGCAGCAGAAAGTGTTTAATAGTCTCAGAGATGTTCCTGCACCAGGGGCAGTGGGAGTCAGGGGAATGACGGAGGCGGTGCAGGTGAACCGTGAGTGTCGTGTGCCCAAATGTAAACAATACGACCACTGAGCATGCTGCCACCTGGCGGGAGGCACGGACACTGACCAGGGGTGACAGGAGACGCTTGGACCGCCGGACAACTTTGTCAATTTATGACCAGCACCAGGAATTTCAACGTATAAAAAAAAAAAAAAAAAATCTTGGACTCTGACATATTCCCGGACCTCGGATTTTGTCCAGCAAATCCAATATCCGGGAAATGGAGGTACGGGAAATCGAGGTTTGTGTGTACTTTATTTTTGGCAAATTTTTTAATGTTTTTTGACGCAATTCGCGTCAAAAGCTAAGATGTACACGGGCCCGTCTTGACGCGATCGCGTCACCGTGCGTGAAGGAGTTAATAGCACTTCTGTCGGATGAAGAAGAGGAGTTGAACTGTAAAAGGGCATTGTTTTGGGTACACAAAGCCTTGAGAAAACTACAATTATCAGCACGGCGCAGTCTCATTACGTTAAAATTTTCTTCCCAGAAACCGTTACGTGACAGGGCAATGATGTATTGGAGCCGTGGATGGCGGCGCACTGTTTAGTGTAACATGTCTATTTGTTTCTGAATGTAAGAAATTCTAACGGATGTGATGAGACGGTGCCCTGTCACTAATTTCACCATGATGGTATGGTGTGATTCGGCCTTGAGGGGGACGGTGTGGCGCTGTGAGGGGTCTTGGCTTTGGTGTACCGTGTGGAAGACTTTTGTCCCGTCTACAGGTACCATTGCAGCCTTTTTACTAGCACTCTTTCATACAGTTTCCTTATCCGTAGAGGTACAGGGGTGAGGACTGAGGGGTCAAGGTGGTACAAAGGCCTATGCTGTCTCTTATCCCACCTTGCTTACCACTGTAGCGGCGCTAACACACACATGCACATACACACCAGCATCGGCTTAGGCCCACCCCTGTCTGGGACCAGGATTAGAGGCCTGAGGGTGACCTGACGCTGACCTGACTTGTCCTCGCCGACACAACTGCAACACCAGCCAGGTAATTCAAGCAACCAAAGGACACACAGAGACACACATTTTGTGCACCTCTTGTCCCCACGTTGTACAATGACTCGCTGTCAAATAAACTACAAAGAAACGACGCCCTTTTTACATCCTTGTGTGTATAGACAGACTCCCCAATATATTACACCTCCCTCTCACCGCTCACACTCCTTCAAATAAACTTTAACACGCTCTCTGTTTCACTATTCCATTTATCAACAATACTCATTCCAGCGAAAATTCCAACACTATTTTCTGCCTCCCTTCTATCATCTCATTTCAACTGTTGTGTCAACTTGTGTGGCCCGAAACGAATGCGGGTTAGGGCGACATCTAATATGCGGGATGTTTGTCTTTTCCATGGGTGGGGGAGGAGTCTGAGTGGAAATTTGACCCATGGTGGGTGTGCGGAGGGCGTCGCCGAGATGTTTTATCAGACGATTTACAATGGAGAGCAGCAGAGGGGGGTGGATGATGTTTACATCTGACACGACCATTTTGGCAGCAACAACGCTATCTTGTTGCCCCAGCTCTATTTCTCTTAAATTTCCAACCTTTTCTTAGTATTATGCATTACTTTTGATAACACAGCTACAAATTTGTGCTCAGTGAATACTGTCAACACAGATAACTCCAGACCCCTTTTGTAAATTTTACCACCGGGTCTGCATTCTTGCGCCGAACCTCTCATGCGCTAATATGGCCGCATTAGACGCAGGGTGAACTTTGCATTCCTTTTTAAGGGAAAAAAGTTTCGTCTTATGTGCTGGCAAATACGGTATATATATATATATATATATATAATTTTATAAATATAAATATATATATATATTATATATATATAATATATATATTAATATATATATATAACACCACAGTGGGTGCCGTAATTACTGGGGGCCCTCCCTCACCCACGTGTGGCGCATTTGAAGGGCACCAGTAAATATTGCCAAAACCACCCTTATGGTTAGATTTGGCATATTCGATGAAGTGGCATCACTGTAGGATCTAGTGTACCTCCTGGAGGGATACGTGAGTCAGTAGCTCATGAGTTTTCAGAGTGGGAGGACGTTTGTTCCGCTGAGTGATCACAAGCTCGCGACTATTTTCTCAGCCCACCTTTGTACCCAGCTGTGTCCATAACCAGTGAACAGACATGGGCCTACCGGGTCATGATGTGGAAAAGGGCTGTATATTTGCTTTACGTGGGGAAAAAAATGTGCCGTCAGTGAGTTAATGCGTCGTACAGGTCGTGGCAGGTCCACCATTCTGGGCTGTGTAAGGAGGCAAGGGACCCTTTTCACCAACAGTTGTTCCTCAGTATAAGAAACGACCTGGGCGTAAGAAAAAAACGTCACAGCTTACGGGAAAAAAACTCCTAAAGCGTGTAGTGACTCGGAATCCAAGATTAACTGCAAAAGAACAAAACTCCAGTACCCAGAGCTGCTAAAATACGTCGCCATCCAAAAAAGTACAGCACTGCCTAAAAAACACCATCTTGACTTCAAAGCAGGGTAGCAGCCCTAAAACCGTTACTGACTGACAGAAATGCGCCGCAAACGATCTCAAAATTTGCAAAAACAACATAACTGGAGTGTAAAAACAGTGGAAAGGAGTATTATGGTTCGATAAGAGTAACTTTCGTGTAGTTACTCCCACCGACTTGTGTGCGGCTGCCGCTGAAGCGAAACAAAAATACGACCCAGAAACACAATAAGCTACTGCTACTGACTCACGTATCACTTCCAGGGGTAGACTAGAGCCTACAGGGTTGCCAATGTCATTGAAATATACCAAATCTAACCATAGAGGGTGGTTTGGCAAAAATTTATTGGGGCCCTTCAAATGCGCTACGCATGGGTGTGGGGCCCCAGTATTTACTGCGCCCACTGTATATATACCCCCGTGGTATAGTATAGTGTTTAGTTAGTAAGAGCAAGGCATTGATGCTCTAGCTCTTACCGTTTTAGTCTATGTTAGTGGCTTTTAGGTATGAAAAGGGGCAGGTAAAGAGTTTATCTTTTTAAAAACTTCCATTTTGGTCTCCTCGATTCGTCTTCTTTTGGTGCCCTTTGACGCTTAGTATCGTTAAAGGGTCTCTTCAAACTTCGTTCCTTTGTTAACAGTTTTGTAAACCTTTTCCCTTGCTATTTCACCGGGATACAAAAAACTTTTTTCTTTTGTTTTGGTCCTGGTGGGGGTTTGAGGGGCGCCAGTGGGAGGGGGTGGACAGTGTTATACGACAATAAACACGTCACAATGCCTCCTCTTTCCCCCGTCTCCCCCAGTACCTAGAAGCCACATACCACACATGTCATGGTTAATCATTTATTGGGATTTTTTTTTGTGGTAAAGAGTAAGGAACGGCGGGGGGGGGAAGGTTTAAAGGTGCTCTTATTTGGGGGTGTTACCAATCTTTTTAAATATCCTTGATGAGGGCTTAAAATCCACTTAAAATTTTCTTCACCATCTAGGGCCTAAGAACACCCACACTGCCCCAAAAATTTTCCTTCGATTGCGGGGCACGAAACGGGGGGCTGAGCCCCCAATCCCCCCAAAAAGTTTGTTTCGCCCACCCGGGGGGGGCCCTCCCCAAGGAAACCCCCCGGGCTCCCCCCCGGGCTCCCAAAACCAAACCCCCCACCCCCCCCACCCCCCCGGCAAAAAAAAAGAAAAAAAAAAAAAGGGGGGGGCCAGGGCCCCCCCCCCAAAAAAAAAACGAATTAGAAAAAAAAACCGCCAAGGGTTTGGGAAAAAATAAAAAAAGGGGAAAAAAAAAAAAAAAGGGGCGCAAAAAGGAAAAAAAAACCCCCCCCCCCACAAAATTTAGGCAACTTTTCGAAAAAACAACCAGCCAAAAACGCCTTTAAAGGCGGGAAGCGGGGGGAAAAAACCAGGGGGGGGGGAAAAAAAAAGTTAAAAAACCAAAAAGGGAGGTGGGTAAGATGTTAAAAAGGGAAGGAGTGGTAGTGGGAATGGGGAAAAAAAGGGAAGGTATGGCAGAGGTGTTGAAGTAGATTTTGGTGATGAAAAAAAAAAGAATAAGAGACTTTAGTATCGTTAAATTCAACCCAAAAGACAAATTTCCGGGGGAGGAGGAGATGGAGCATGATAAGAGACACAAGCAAATGTTAAAGAATAGAGGGAAAATTTGAGAACATAAATTTGAGGGAGATCTAAACTGAAAAGAATTTTTGCGGGGAAGAATGGTTACTGAAGGAGGAGAAGACCCATGGGGGGGTACTTTGTTGGATTGGAAAAATAAAAACATATGACCGGGGTTTTAAAGAAAACAAGTTTCAGAAGAGGAAGAACCATTAGACTAGATCTACTATGACAAAAGAATGGAAGGAATTAGAAAGAAAAAAATTATCGTGCCATTGGAAAAGAGTGCCCATGTATATTGAATTTAAAGAAAATGAAAAGCAAAAAAGAGGGGAAAAGGAAGAACACAAGATGGAAGTAAAATTTATGGAAAAGCAGATTTTTGACGGTTTAAGAACTTTTTTTGGGAGGACAGACTGGAGTAGTTTATGCAAAAAGGGAAACCCCAAAAAAAAAAGGGATGATTTTACCCGAATTTAAAGAAGGAATAAATATTTAGTTCAAGGTAGTTATCAGAGAAAAGAAAAAGAATGAATGGAACAGAAAATGGAATTAGCAAGACTAGAAAAAAAAAAAACAGGGAATATTTGGAGAAAAAAAGGAGGTAAAACCCTTTGGGAGAAGTCCCAAAAAAAATAGAAATGAATATGTAAGAATCCAAAGAGAAGAAGAAAGTAACTATGAGAGTAATTAATAAAAAAAGTAGAATGAACCGAAACTTTTTTTATAGAATATAAAGGGGAAAAATAAAAAAAACAAGGAAGGAATGATAAGCTGAAGGTAGAAGGCATAGTGTAGGGAAGATGCACTACAACAGGTGAGGTAATGAATAAGTGTTACAGACTGATTTACAAAGAAAGTGAATTTAAAACGAAAAATATAATAGCAAAAGAAAATAAAGAAGAATAAAAGTAGACGAATAGAAGTAAAAAGGCTAATGGAAAGAAGATGTGAGAAAAGCCCCGGGTCCAGATGGAGGTAAAATTTGGATAAGAAGAGTCAGAAAACCAAGTAGCAGGAAAGTTACATAGTGTAATGAGATTCATAAAGGAGAGCAGAGCCCTTGATTGGAAAAAGAGAAATATTGTGCAAATTTCAAAAAGGAGGAGAAAAAAAGAACCTTTAAATTACGGGCAGTTCAAAACAAGGAGTGGCAAAAATGTGTGAAAAAGTTGTGAAGGAAAATGGTTTAAATATTTGGAAGAGAACACACTGCAGGTGGCCCGTTTGATTTAGAGGAGGAATGTCATGTAAAAATTTTTTAAGCTTTTTCCGAGAGTGACATGTGACACAGGAAAGAAGGGGTGGGCGATTTATAACTTGGACCAAAGAAGCATTTGACAAGGGCCTCATAAGAGATGCTTTTGGAAGCTAGAACATGTAGGAGGATTGAAGGGGGGTTTGCTGAAAATGGATGGAAGACTTTTGAGCAACAGAGAGATGAAAACAGTAATAAAAATCAGAAATCAGAGGTGCAGTGTGATAAATGGAGTTCCCCAAGGCCCTATTTGGGCCCCCGTGATGTTTTATGTAAATGATATGACAGAGGGAAGTGAACGTTATTGAGTTTTTTCACTGATGATGCAAATTTTAAGAAAAGTAAAAGTAAAAAGGACTGTAAGGATTAAAAAGGATCTAGATAAGATTTTCAGATGGAGGCAAAATGGGAAATGGGAGTTTAATGCTAAAAAGTGTAAAGTGATGGAAATGGGCAGGCAAAAAGAAAAAAGGAAAGTATTTGAGGGAAACGAATGGAAATCCAAAAAAAAAGGCGAAAAAGTCTGGGTTGGATAAGGACAATTTTTTCACCTGAGAAGAATTTAAAAAAGATCACAGGAGTAATATCAGTTGCGAGAAATAAGAAGGCATTCAAATATCTGGATGAAGAGAGATTAAAAAAATAAATAAATCTTTTTATTCGACCAAGGTTGGAAATCGGCATGATTTTGGCACCATAGACCACGTATACCTGGAAAGCGAAAGGAATACGGCCTGTTGCAATGGGCTAATTGCCCCCCAAGTGGAGGGCCGCTCGGATTCAATAATATATATATATATAATAATATATATATATATATATAATATATATATATATAAATATTATATATAATATATATATATATTATATATATATATATATATATATAATATATATTATATATATATATAATATATATATATATATATATATAAAGCATCATATAGATGGTTTTTCGTCATTAAAAATACGTAATTTTGTAAAGTTTGTTCTATAATATTATCAAATAAAAAAACAGTAAAAACACGGTAAAGAAATGCCATTACGAGACTCTGAAGAAATATGCATGAACTTAATATTCACTTCAACTCTTCGCCTTTTAAAAACTTGCAAGCAATTTTTATCATGAAAGGTATCAATAGAGCGCAATTTATTAGCTTTCCATTGCTATATTTCTTTATCTGATAAATTAATTAAAAACCATGCATAAATTAGCATTAAATAAATAAATAAAATCATCAATCGGAATAATTTTTCCCCGATTGATGAGGTTATTTATCTAGTTAATGCTAATTTTTTACATGGTGTTAATTAATTTATCAGAAAACGAAATATATAAGTAAATAAATAACATCATCAAACGGGAAAAATTACCCGATTGATGATTTTATTTATTTATTAACGCTAATTTATGCATGGTTCTAATTAATTTATCAGATAAACGAAATATAGCAATGGAAAGCCAATAAATTACTCTTTTTTTGATACCCTTCATGATAAAAGTTGACTCGCAAATTTTTTAAATGGCAAAGAAGGTTAAGTGAATATTAAGTTCATTCATATTTCTTCATAGTCTCGTAATGGCTTTTCTTTAGCGTGTTTTACTGTTTTTTATTTGAAATATTATAGAACAAAACATTACGAAGATTACAGTATATCATAATACTGATAAACCAGTCTATATGATAGTCCATAGCCCCACTATATCTCTTTGTCGGGCACCCCGCCAGGCCCCTATGCAGCCCCGCAATTCAAAACATTAGTCGCGTGTGCAGTCCAGGTATACAGTGGTTATGGGTCACCACATAAAAAGAAGGATATAAGAAAAGATTGAGAGAATACAAAGAGCAGCCACAAAAATGGCCCCAAAGCCTGAGAGATTTAACATATGAGGAACGACTTTCAAGACTAAAACTCCCAATCTTGAGAAAAGAAGAGAAAGGGGAGATTTTATAGCAGTGTATAGAGCATCAATGGTCTGGAAAAAATGTTATAGAAGATCTGTTTGGTGGGACGATTGAAGTGCAAGAGGGCATGAGAAAAAATTTGAAAAGGACAACATGCAAGCGGGACAAAAATAAATACAACTTCCCTTTATAGAAGCATAGAAGCCTTGGAAAACCTTGATGCAAAAGTGATTAATGCAAGAAGTATTCAGGACTTCAAAGGGGCAAGTGGATAATAGTAGTTTTGGAGACGGGGACAGTACGAGCATAGCTTTTTTCCTGTATGTACAAACTAGGTAAATACAACTAGGTAAATACACACAAGGGGTTGGAGACATGATAAGAGACACAAGCAAATGTTTAAAGAATACGATGGAAAATTGTGAGACATAATTATGATGGGAGATTTTAACTGCAAAGAAGTTTGGGGGAAGAATGGTATACTGAAGGAGGGGGAAAACTCATGGGTGGTACATTGTTGGATTTGGTAATGAATAATATTATGGCTCAGGGATTAAGAGAATACAAGATTCAAGGTAGCGAAAAACCCATCAAAAATTAGATCTACTATTGACGAAAGAACTGGAATTTAATTAGTAAAGTAAATTTTTCAGTCCCCACTTGGAAAGAGTGACCATGTACTTTTTGAATTTTAAGTAAATGATAGCAAAAAAGAGGGGAGAAGAGAAAGAAACACAAGAAAGGAAGATACAATATGGAAAAGCAGACTTTGACGGATTAAGAACATTTCGGAGGGGACAGACTAGAGTAATTTCCATGCAGCAAGGAGTCCCCAGAAAAAATGGGATGATTTCATCCGAATTACACAGAAGGAATAAATAGTTATGTTCCAAGGATATTTATCACAGAAAAGAAAAAGAATGAATAGTTTAATAGAAAATTTTGTGAATTAGCAAGATTAGAAAGAGAAAAAACATGGAATATTTGGGAGGAAAAAAAAGGAGGTATCAACCTTTGGGAGAAGTAGAAAAACAATAGAAATGAATATGTAAGAATCCGAAGAGAAGAAGAAAAGTACTATGAGAGAAATATAATAGAAAAATGTAAGAATGAACTGAAACTATTTATAGATATATAAATGGGAAAAAGAAAAACAAGGAAGGGAGTAGATAAGCTGAAGGTAGAAGGCATAGTGTACGAATTTTCATTAAACAGGCCGAGGTAATGAATAAAGGCTTACAGACTGTATTTACAAGAGAAAGTGAATTACAAACGAAAAATATAATAGCAAAAGAAAATACAATGGAAGACATAAAAGTAGACGTAATAGAAGTAAAAAGGCTAATGGAAAGTCAAGATGTGAGAAAAGCCCCGGGTCCAGATGGAGTGTCGAACTGGATAATGAAAGGGTGCAGTACCTGCAACTAGCAGGAAAGTTACATAGTGTAATTGAGAGTTCACTCAAGGAGAGCAGAGTCCCGCTTGATTGGAAAAGAGCAAAAAATTTTTGGCAATTTACAAAGGAGGAGACAAAGAAAAAACCATTAAATTACAGGCCAGTATCATTAACAAGTGTAGTGGCAAAAAATGTGGTGAAAAAAATTGTGAAGGACAGATGGTTGAAATATTTTGGGAAAAAAAAACACAATCGCAGGTGGCCAGTTTGAATTTAGAGGAGGAATGTCATGTACAACGAATTTATTAAGCTTTTACTCGAGAGTGATCGAGGTGGCACAGGAAAGAGAGGGGTGGGTTGATTGCATATACTGGGACCTAAAGAAGGCATTTGACAAGGTTCCTCACAAGAGATTGCTCTGGAAGCTAGAACATGTAGGAGGATTGAAGGGTGGTTTGCTGAAGTGGTGGAAGACTTTTTTAGCAACAGAGAGATGAGAAAAAGTAATAAATGATCAGAAGTCAGAATGGGGCAGTGTGATAAGGGAGGTTCCTTAAAGATCAGTATTGGCCCAGTGATGTTCTTGGTCTATGTAAATGATGTGACAGAGGGGAGTGAACAGTTATATGAGTTTATTCGCTGATGATGCTAAATTACTAAGGGAAAAATAGGAAAGTGAAGCGGACTGTGAGGATTTACAAAAGGATCTAGATAAGATTTCAGATGGAGTCAACTATGGGAAATGGAGTTTAATGCTAAAAAGTTTTTAAAGTGATGGGAAAGGGGGCAGTAGCAAATAGAGACAGAGAGGGAAAGTATTCGATTGGAAAAGAATGGATAATCAAAACAAAGGTCGAAAAAGATCTGGGAGTATGGATTACGGATAATTTGTCACCTGAGAACATATAAAACAAGATCACAGGGGATACATACCAGTTGCTGAGGAATATAAAGAATGGCATTCAAATATGGATGAAGAGATGATTAAGAAATTGATAAATCTTTGATTTGACCAAGGTTGGAATATGCGGCAGTGATTTGGTAACCACATAAAAAGAAGGATATAAGGAATATTAAGAGAATACAAAGAGCAGCCACAAAAATGGCTCCAAGCCTGAGAGATTTACCATATGAGGAAAAGGTTCAAGACTAAAACTCCCAACTCATGAGAAAAGAAGAGAAAGGGGGGATTTTTAGCAGTTTTTTAGAGCAAATTTAAAGGGTCAGGAAAAAAAATTTATAGAGAAGATCTGTTTGTGTGGGACGATAGAAGTGCAAGAGGTCATGAGAAGAAAATTGAAAAGGACAACATGCAAGAGGGACATAAACAATTACCAGCTCCCGTATAGAAGCATAGAAGTCTGGAACAACCTTGATGCAAAAGTGATAAATGCAAGAAGTATTTAGGACTTCAAAGGCAAGCTGGATAATAGTAGATTTGGAGACGGGACAGTATGAGCATAGCTCTTTTCCTGTATGTTTCAACTAGGTAAATACAACTTCTGGGGAGGTGGTAGCGGAGTGGTTAGCATCCCCGACTGGCGTTATCGGTGACCCGAGTTCGATCCCCGAAGAAAAGCAAAACCTTTCTGCACCGTCGAGTGGCCTAAGAAATACCCCATGCCCTGCCCATCAAAATCTACCTTCGATTGCGAGTGCATCGGAGGACACAGTGGGGCGGCATGAGCCTCTAATCACAGGCGTCACTATAAGAATCCTGCCGGCGCCACCACGTGCGAGGACCAACCATCAGAGCCCTCAAGTGAACCTCCAGAGCCTACCATCCGAGCCCTGCGACACCACTGCCTACAGGCGCTATAGGTATATAATATAATACCACAATCACCACTGATAAGTGCAAAACACACGACTCACGGTATGTGGAGAGCACCGTGAAACACCCAGATTCACTTATGGTGTGGGGTTGTTTCTCTGGCAGAGGTTTAGGCAAGCTTGTAGGTATGTGCATATTCTCCGATTTCACGCTTGACAACTTTGTCAACATTTCAGCTCAGCCCCGTTTTCTTTTCATCGAAATTGGCAAAATTTAGCGCAAAAGTTGTGTTGTGAACCCCCTAAGAAATCAGTTTTTTGTGTGTTTTCCTGTGATTGCACGAGCTTACACATGATTTGATGACGCAGTACACACATTGACCCCTCAACTCGTTGCAGAAACAATTCTCGAAAATTCTCGGAACATTTCTGAAATCACGTACATTCCGCGAAAATGGAGATGTGTTTCGTGACAAGGTCGCCAAAACGCTCGTCAATTTTGCTGAAGGCGAGTGAAATCAATCTTGAAACTAATAAAATAAGTTTCATTAGTTATTTGTCCGTCTATATGTTGAATTTGATAAGTTTTTATCTAGTAGCAACAATTTTATTAGGCTATCTGTAATCGATGTCAATGCACTGTTTTTCATTTCGTTGTTCGTTCGTTCTGTTTGTTTGGTAATTATGGAGGAGAGTTTCACGGTCGTTTTCAGAGACACCAACTACTTTTTCTTGGCCTACAATAGGTGCTTGTTCTAATGGTGCTAGTTTTATTTTGCGCAAACCAAAAAAAAAAAAAAAAAAAAAAAGATGAAAAGAAAAAAAAAATGAAAAAAAAAATGAAACCTAACCTAACCTTATATGTTTTAATGAAACCTAACCTAACCTGAGTGTTCTTGGCTGAGTGTTCATTATGCCAAATTTTTATCGGTCACAATCATCCTATTGCTTTTATAAGACAAAAATATGCCCAAAAGGCGAACTTCTATTTGATGTAACTTTCTTATTTTAGGTCCTAGAAGGGTCATCTTGGTGTCATTGGAAAGTTTGTTTCAAGGCCTTTCGACTGATACCTCTTGCAATAGCATTTAACAACTTTGATATTTTTTGCCACATAGCTAAAGCTTGTTGTGCTTCCTTAAAACCTTAAAGTGAATCAAGCTGTTTACCTGGAGCTGCTTTGTGAACATTTGTCAGATTCTTTCAAGCTCACACGTGCCAGTGTGTTTCAACAGGACAGTGCTCTTGCTCACACTGCCAAATCTGTCACTCAGTGGCTTGATGACTGCATGGTACCCTTCATAAAGGATTGGCCAGGTAACAGCCTGGACCTCAACCCAATTGAGAACCTGTGGCACATGGTCAAGAAGGATCTGCAGGGGAAAGACGTCAGCTCCATACCTAAGCTCAAAAAGGCCATCCGTGAGTCCTGGGTAAACATCTCGCCTGAACACCTAAGAAACCTAGCTCTTTCACTACCCCGACGTCTCCAAGCCGTGAAGAAGAGAAGAGGCCACCCAACCAAATAATAAAAGTTAATTATAATACATTGTTTCTATAAATTTCCTTATGTATTGTTTGTTGTGCGGGGGCGGGAGCAGGGCGCCGCATACTTTTGACGAGTACTGTATATACAGTCAAACCCCGATATAATGGAATAAAGGGGGGAGGAGTGGTCCGTTAGAGCCGATTGTCCGTTATAGCGAGGGTATTTTCCCAAGGGTGGAAAAATATATGAAAAAAAAAAATGTGAAATAATTGAGAAATAATCACACACAACCAGACTGTGTAGCTATGTTGGGAGGTAAACAGTTACTGGCACTACATGCTGAATTTGGTCTGCTCCTACACGTGAAATAAATGAGAAATAATCTCAAACACAACCAGACCATTTAGCTATGTTGGGAGGTAAACAGTGACTAGCGCTACATCAGGGATTTGGCACACTCGCCCACGACTGTTCGGGACTGGTATTAGGAGAGGTAGTAAGTCTCCAGGCTCGCTCATTACTGCTTGGTATGCTTTGAAATTTCATTATTCTAGTGAATGTAGGCATATAATCACATTTGAATTGCTATTATTCATACATATGAGTAAAGATATGAAAATACTTTCAAGGCGCTCATCCACGCCTGGCAGCACGGCCGCGGGAGCAGCATCAGCATCATGAGACATTATAATCACCCCAAAATAGATAAAAAGGAAGAAAAAGTCTCCCGTAAAGTGATGGGTTATCCCTAAAATATTGATGCTTTCTCTCACCGTCTGGCTAGTCAAGCTCAAGCTCTAGTGAAAGGTAAGCAAACTACGAGCCAGATTCAGCCGTGGCTTCCAAAGGTATTGCTTATTATCATGACTAATGCTCATTATTATATATATTATATGGTTGTGAAGTGCAGTTCTATACACGTGTCACTATTTAGGTCAGTGTAGCACTACATGTCACCTTAGATAAGGGTGATTTAGGGTGTTGAGGTGACAGGGAGACATAGCAGCGGCCACGCCATAACACTAATAGTCACTATTTTAAACAATACACACCTTCTACTACTAAAATACTAGCAACACAGGCTCCTTCCTTATATATTTTAATATGTGATACATCAAAACTCCTTAAAACCCAAGCATTCCAAAGAAAAATGAGAAAATAATACAATTATGTTGAGTTGACAATTCGAGCGGCGATAAGCGGTCTGATATGAAAAAAAAAAAAAAGAAAAAAAAAGTCACGCAAATGGAGTCCGTTACATCCGAAGTCCGTTACATCGAAGTCCGTTATACCGAGGTTTGACTGTCTATATATATATTATATATATATATATATATATATTATATATATAATATATATTTATTTTATATATATATTATATATATATATATATATATATTATATATATTATATATATATATAATATATAAAATTATATATATATAATATATATATATATATATATATATATATATTATGGTAGCATAGTTATAGTCTCATTCAGTTAGGTTGTTCATAGTTCAAAAGTTGTCATTAATTTTGTCATTTCAGAATCAAAAGGTCAGCTGGAAGCAGAGGAAGGCACATACACCTCACATATAACACAGACAGAAATTAAGAAAGCAGTGGACCTCACATCAGCTGCCAAAAGCTTTGATCTTGTCCTTGACCAGTTTGGACCATATAAGTAAGTGAATCCTATTGAAACTGCTTGCTTGTCTGCATATTTCATCATGTTGTGTTTTGGACTGGAATTTGTTCAAAGTATGATCATAATATACTAGGATTCATTAAATGAGAATCAATTATATTATATTGCACCCGCATTCACTGCACAAGGAATTTGCTCGATGATAGGAGTATGTTGATACCTAGCTACATTTATTTTCAAAATTGTGGTTCCTGTTTAACCTTCAAATGGTTCAATACCGTCAATAATACTAAAGTCGCCAGGGCAATATTTCTTTTTGATTTACAGACATTTGGTGGCGTTCAAACTTGCATATCTTCATTCATGAATTCAGGAAAGTTAAAAGGGGCTATCTGGAGAGTGTGTAATTTTGTGTCTCCATCTCTGCAATATTACGGTTATAAATGAACAAATTACCAAACAATCAGCCGAGTGGCGACCTTGGTAACATCTACACTAAGGTCGCCAGCTAGTGTTTTAACCCAATACTTCAAGTCGCCACTCGTGGGGAATTCAGGGAAATCAGAGGTAAAGTAAAAGATGTTTAAAGATGCTTGGATGTAGAAAGTTCCTCCTCCAATGCAAAAACAAATTCCATCAAAGTTTGAAAGGTCTGACTAGTCTTATCATTTATGTCCTCCCGTCCAAAGGTGATGAGCTGGCGTCTGTCGTCCCACAAAGAAATTACGAGTAATGAAATGTGAAACACTTTATACTTGCAGATACAAAGCATAGATCAACACTGAAACAGAGTAGATTATACAGTCACAATATAAACTACTGTGTATGCCTCTTCAGTGGCACATACAAATCAGTAGTGATGCTAAAATTTATAATAAATGACGCCTGGCGACATCAGTGCAGTGGCGACTATAGTGTTATTGATGGTAAATATTTGTCTCTATATTTGTTCATGTGAGTGTTTATCCTTACTAGAAAGTAATGCATATGTCATCTGTTACGTGCCCATTGGTGTGTATGGATGTACAAATGTGGGTAAGTTAAATGGCGGTAGCAGCTTCACTGCAGGCAGTACCACATACATGTTGATTTTCATCATCTATGTGTCTATGTATACGTGAATTATTACAATACTGCATACCAATTGAAGAATGTTAAAATTACATAGGCACAAAAGAATGAAAATTAATCAATTGTTACAACAAAACACACCCAATACATTATACTAAAGGCTCATTACTCTCTTGTTGCATGTCGCAGCATTGTTTCATATTAGTGAGGACGTGCAAGAGTTGTACCTTTGCAGGTCAAAATGAGACACAAAGATAGGATCAAAACACTAATTGTCAGATGGCCTGAAAAGGGCAGATGTGCAAGATGTGCAAGTCACAAACTGTAGGCAATACCTGGAGAGGCTTGTTTGCCGCAGCACAGGATGGTACGGGTAGACCTCAAAATCAAAAAGATGAAGAGGATAAAGATAAAAGGTGTGAAAAGGATAAAACAATGGAAGCTGAAAGAGACCAACAAAAGACAGGAGTTTGAAGAAAACTTTGCAACAAAGATGGAAGGAGGAGAGGGAGACTGGCACCACCTACAGGAAATTATACTGAGAGCTGGAGATGAGGTGTGTGGACTAACATCTGGAAGAAGAGGTAGAGAAAGGGAGACTTGGTGGTGGAATGAAGAGGTGCAACAGAAATTAGGGAAAAAAGAATCACATTCAAACAGTGGCAACGATCAAGATGTGAGTGGATAAAGGAGTGTATAGAGAAAGGGTAAATAAAGCTAAGAGGCAAATGGCAATAGCAAAGAAACAAGCATCGGAGGAGTGGAGTCAGAATTTGAACCCAGCATAAGGAAGGCAGATGTTCAGAGTAGCAAAGTAGATGAGAAAAGACAAGAAGGATTTACAAGGAGCAAAGTATGTAAGGTCGAAAACAGAAAAATCAAGGTGGTGGAAAAGGGAGGTGAGAGATAAATGGAGAGAATACTTTGAGAGACTACTGAACATAGAAAATAACAATGAGCTGGAGCAAATTGAAATGGTGGAAGGTCCAATGGAAAATATAATAGAAGAAGAGGTAGAAAGAGCATTAACCCGTAAACTGCGGATACCTGTGTGAAATATCTCTGTGTACGCGGGACTTTTGCCAGAATTCTTATAGTCGCTAAACAAACTTGAATGTGTATCAATGTATTCGCCAGATATTTGTGCAACCGCTAAAATTTTTTTTTTTTGCTAGTCATGTGGTTATTCTATGATTGTACTTGCAAGATGAAGAGCGTCGAGGTTTATGGAATCCATGGTACAGCTCTTTCACAGAAAACAGGCCGCAAGGGTCTTCCTCTCTAATCTCTCTGCCCGCGATAGGGAGAGACCTGTCAGCACCTTCACCTTCCATGCTGGTCACTGGGTCACTGAGCCTATGTGTGACCCCTGGGTCATTCTCAGGGAAAGTAGAGTTGCCTGATTTCACCGGCCCCAAAAATTAGCCCACCTTTTGAATTTGGCGGCCACCCAATTGGGCATACTCGCGTTTTCTTAGTGAGAGACGAAATGGGCATAGCCGCGCTTTACGGGTTAAAGGGGATGAAAGATGGAAAGGCACCAGGTCCATCGGGTGTAAGTAGTTATAAGCTGAAACTAGTAGGAGGGTCAGGTATTAGAAAACTTACTGGAATTTTTAGAAAGATTATGAGGGGGAGAAAGGTCCAGAAGAATGCCAGGATAGTTTTACCTTACCACTGTTTAAAAGAAAAAGGGGTATGCACTGTCATGTGTGTGGTACAGAGGTTTGAAGCTGTTAGAACATGGGATGAAAATTTGGGAGAGGGTGTTGCGTGAACGGCTTACAAGAATCATCAATATCGATGACTGCCAATTTGGGTTTTTGGCTGGCAAGTCAATTTCCGATGCAATCTTCATCACAAGACATCTCCAGGAAAATATAAGGAGAAGAAGAAATGGCTGTATCATGAGTTTGTTGATCAAAGGAGTGCAGAAAAAAGAGATCCATGGGAGCTGCTATATGCAGATGATTTAGTCTTGACAGCTGAGACAAAGGATGAAGTTGAGATGAGATTTTTATATATACAGTCAAACCTCGATATAACTGACTAAAGGGGGGTAGGAGTGGTCCGTTAAAGCCGATTGTCCGTTATAGCGAGGGTATTTTCCCAAGGGTGGAAAAATATAGGTAAAACACAGTAAAATTTGTGAAATAAATTAGAAATAATCACAAACACAAGCAGACGTGTAGCTATGTTTGGAGGTAAACAGTGACTGGCGCTAAATGCTGGATTTGGTATGCTCCTGCATGCTGTGTAATAAATGAGAATTAATCACAAACACAACCAGACCGTGTAGCTATGTTGGAAGGTAAACAGTGACTGGTGCTACATAGCAAGCTCGCCCACGACTGCACGGGAGTGGTATTAATAGAGGTAGTAAGTCTCCAGGCTTGCTCATTACTGCTTGGTATGCTATGAAATACCATTATTCTAGGTGAATGTAGACATATAATCGCATTTTAATGGCTATTATTCATACATATGAGTAAATAGATAAAAATACAAGCAAGGCGCTCATCCACGCCTGGCAGCGCAGCGCGGCCACGGCAGCAGCAGTGTTGTCGTTAAGACATACAGTGGGCGCCGTATATACTGGGGCCCTCACCCACGCGTGGCGCATTTGAAGGGCACCAGTAAATATTGCCAAACCACCCTCTAGGGTTAGATTTGGCATATTTCGATGACATGTGGCATCACTGTAGGATCTAGTGTACCTCCTGGAGGTGATACGTGAGTCAGTAGCTCATGAGTTTTCAGAGTGGGAGAACGTTTGTTCCGCTGAGTGATTTTTTTTTTTTTTTTTTTTTTTTTTATTGATTTACATCTATTACATAAATATATATACATATACATATACATATGCACATACATACACATACACATACATACACATACAGCCAGTAATAAATGAGCGGGCATCAGCCCGCCGCTGTAGCCGCAGCCACAGTCAGGTCACAGGTGGGCGGGGCGTGAGGTCACTCCCGCTCCTTAGTGTTCATCGGGGGTGGGGCGGCACGCGCCACCTCCAGCAGCAGGGGCAGATTTTTCTGAAACTGCCGTACGAGGGCGGCCGCGCTTTCCGGGCCGACGCACTGTCTGAGCCGCTCTGTAGCGGGACAGGAAAGCAGGTAGTGGGTCAGGGGATGGGGGGTCATATGAGGACAGTGCTCACAACGGCCGCTCCTCAAACCCGTCCCTCAGCTCATCCAGGGTTACGTAGCCAAGCCGAAGTCGGTGTAGAACGACCTCCTCGGCTCGGGACAGCTGCTGGGTGGGCTGCAGCCGCTGAGTGATCACAAGCTATCGGCTATTTTCTCACCCCACCTTTGTGCCCAGCTGCGTCCATAACCAGTGAACAGACATGGGCCCTACCCAGCTTAGTGATGTGGAGAAGGCTCGTATATTTGCCTTACGTGAGGAAAATGTGCCTGTCAGTGAGATACAGCTAAGTATTAATTATCCGACCTTGGGGGGACCGAAGGTAGGTCGGATAATTGGAATAGTCGGATGTTCGGATATCCCCAGTAACCGTAAACACAAGGACAAAATGGTATAGAACATAAAAGATGCAGCTCTTGAAGGCCGATCCTGTGGTATACGCGAAAGTAAAATTCATGCATAAATAAAGCCACAAATCAATGTTTTCTAAAAACTAAAAAAAACTAAGTAAAATAAATGGCCAAAACAAGACACAATGTGGTGGTGAAAAAGTCGGTTGTTTGGACAAGTCGGATGTTTGGAGGTCGGATGTTGGGAATTTGGCTGTAGTGCGTCGTACAGGTCGTGGCAGGTCCACCATTCAGCGGCTGTGTAAGGAGGCAAGGACCTATCACCAACAGTTGTTCCTCAGTATAAGAAACGACCTGGGCGTAAGAGAAAAATATCACAGCTTACAGACAAACTCCTAAAGCGTGTAGTGACTCGGAATCTAAGATTAACTGCAAAAGAACTAAACTCCATGTACCCAGAGCTGCTAAAATACGTCGCCATCCGAAAAGTACAGCACTGCCTCAAACACCATCTTGACCTTCAAAGCAGGGGAGCAGCCCTAAAACCCGTACTGACTGACAAAATGCGCCGCAAACGACTCACATTTGCAAAACAACAAAACTGGAGTGTAGAACAGTGGAAAGGAGTATTATGGTTCGATAAGAGTAACTTTCGTGTAGTTACTTCCCACCGATTTCGTGTGCGGCTGCCGCTGAAGCGAAACAGATACGACCCCAGACACACAATAAGCTATTGCTACTGACTCAGGTATCACTTCCAGGGGGTAGACTAGAGCCTACAGGGTTGCCACATGTCATCGAAATATACCAAATCTAACCATAGAGGGTGGTTTGGCAACATTTATTGGGGCCCTTCAAATGCGCTACGCAAAAGTACGCATGGGTGAGGGGCCCAGTATTTACGGTGCCCACTGTAAGACACAAGTTATCCATTTACACATGATGACATGATCCTTTCCTATCCTTACTTGCATCAACATTGAATTTCACAGCATATTCTCTGAGTTTGTCCTTAGCCTTGCGAATATCACTCACTGTTTGTTTCTTTACACCATACTCGACACACACCCGGGCGACAGAAACACTAGACTCCACCTTCTTAATGAATTCTAATTTCTCTGCAATACTTAGATTCACACGCTTCCTTTTGTCACTTCCCTTCTGTTTCGATGCCATAATGACTTCACTGCACTGAACAAGTCTAAATAAGCATATAAAACAACGGAAAACAGACGAAAACAGCTTAAACTGAGTTTGTAAGCAAGTGCTCCGACTGTCATATATATACCATGCGCTCTGACTGGCGGACACTTTTGTAAAGGCGCCGTCACATTAGCTCCTTTTCCGTCGATCTCAGACGACGAGTCTGACGAGTTCTGACGAGCCAATCATGAACGCATCCATGCACATTTTTAGCTAGTTATGCTTGTCAACGATTGACAATATACATAAGTAAGTGTATAGCAGCGATAGCCTGCCTGGGTGTCGGAGCCATGTTTGTTGACATTCGACGTGCAAATAGTGCAGACGAACAGCTTTGTGTGTGTGACGCTGTGCAGTCTCCCGGGATAGAAGCTTCAGCTAACACTAGAGGAGAGGAGGAGGAGGAGGAGGAGAGGAGAGTAGAGGCGAGGAGAGGAGAGGACCTACGAAGCGAAACTTAAGAGAAAGAGGTCACAAGAAGAAGCCAAGAAATTGTAATACGTACTAATATTCAATATTTTAACCCACATACACACCTTCTACAACTAATCACTAGCAACACAGGCTCCTACCTTTATATCTTAATATCGGATACATTAAAACTCCTTAAAACCCAAGCATTCCAAAATAAAAAGAAAAAAATGATGTTGAGTGGACGATTCCAGCGGCGATAAGCAGTCTGATATGCCATTCTTGCCCGCAAATTTGTCTCGTAAATGGAGTCCGTTAAATCGAGGTCCGTTATATTGAGGTTTGACTGTATATATTGTAACACCTGCCACGGGCCTGGCTGGTGTGTGTCCTTTGGTGAGTGAGGAGGAGGAGATGAGGAGAGAGAGATGGGGGGAGGGAGGTGCCCCCGCCCCTGTTGGGTCCCGCCCTTTGGTGGGCGTCGCTCGGGTTAGTAGAGGTCTGGCCTTAAAAGCGAACACACGTGCCGCTCTGCTCCGCAGCCTCTTGCTATCCATCGTCGTTGAGTTGCTGCGTTTTGGTAGTTGTTGAGTCTTTGTGTAGGAAGTTTGCCCTGCATTCACTTGAGTCAGTGAATAGCTAGAGGGTGTCTGAAGTTGTAGTATTTCTTGCGTAGTATTGAAAACACGTGGGTTCCACCATTTGGGTGAGGCTTTCGGGCTGACCACGTGCTAAGTTTAGTATTAACGGACGGAAGGCGGGAAACGAATGGTTACCGTGTTTTGGAGTTTTGGCTAGCACAGGAGACACTGACACACACACACACATCGCCTGTACACTAATTAACCTTTGTTCTGCGAGGCCAGCTCACAACACGAATACCAGTTTCCCGTCCTTCTGGGTAGTGGGATGAGAAAGGTGGGAGGTGCACTCCAGTAATAATGTAACAGGGAGGAACTTTCCATCACCACTGTTTAACCGCCCATAGATACAATCGCGGTAGCATTTTGAAGCGTTACGTAGCATATTTCTTCAAGTATCACTTAGAGTGGAGGTGAGAGCAGAGGGTGCTCTCACTCTTGTTTGTTTAGTGATACAGCCGGGCCTGTCAGTAGCCTAGGCTGTAATGGGTTAGTAAAACGTTTGTATCTGAGCAGGAGAGTAGAAGAGAGGTTAGGCCCCTCTCTTTCTCTGGATACAAGCTGGAGGGATTCTTCAGTTCACGGTTAGTGAACAGTCTGTTTGCGCTTGAGCCCGCAGTCATAACAATATATAATATTACAGGGAGGTCCCGTTATACGAGCATTCGATATACGAGAATCCGATGATACGAGATGTGTAAATTAGGGTCTTTTTTCCCAATATACGAGATCGAAATCAATGCTAGACATTCAAACTGGGGTGAGTAAAATTACCAAGTTATTATAAAGTACAATTTATTTACTAAAATTATAAAGTCATTTACTGACTATATGATTTTCCCTAAGGTTGTACGATAATCAATTTTGATGGTGGTGGGGGTTTGGTGGTATTTCAAAATTTGTTATTCTTCCTCCTCTCTGTACCCACGGCTGAAATGGCATTTTTAACACCTCACACACACCCTACCACGTATATAACACCACGCTAACCCTAAAATAACACCTATAACGGCATTAGAAACACGAGTTATAGGGGTTATATGAGGCCTAACACAAGCGGCCTGCCTCTCGGCGACGCTATAAGACACTGTTGTTGTGAAAGGGTACGAACACATTTTATTTCCACTGCATTAATGCACTACTTTCGCCCTGCACTAATGTCGCCAGGCACAATATATTACGAATTTTTGCATAAATGCTAAAAGCTCGCTTTGCTCGCTGGACAATGAGTTAAGAGACGAAATATAACTTTCGTGCCAAATTTCTTCCTTTGCTCCTGTATCTTTCTTGCCCACAGATTCGTGGAAACATTTTACAAGCCTATATGACACCTGATTTCGGCTGAACCCCAACAACACAACAAACTCTCAAACTCTCAAATATAGGGGTCTATATACCACACCACCGCCCACCACAACCACCACACCACCACACAAAACACAGTGAATTAAGAGTGTGACAGCACAGTAGGAAGAGCACAAAAAAGTCCAATAAGCACATTAAGTAAACCAGCAAATCACTAAAAACGACTCACAAGGCACAATACATACAAGCAACAAGACGTTTTTTGTACTCTTGGGGACGCCGCGTGATACACTAGACTCGAGAGGGTACGGTAGGTAAGGGACAAGGAGGGGTGCGCAGACCCTCTTCACTGGCCCCCAACTCGTCTCTGTGCATCTGAATCATTGTAAAATTGTCCAGGGTGTGAATTTTTGTAGGCCACATAGTCCCTACCGAGCCACCAGAATTATCATATTTTTGTTCCAGCGAGCGAAGCAAGCTTGGCTCCTATTTCCCGCCGAAATCAGGTGTCATATAGGCTTGTAAAATGTCCCCCGAAACTGTGGGCAAGATACTGATCCTTGAGGAACTCCACTTATCACACTGCACCATTCTGACTTTTTTATCTTTTATTACTGTTCTCATCTCTCTGTTGCTCAAAAAAGTCTTCCATCCACTTCAGCAAACCACCCTTCAATCCTCCTACTGTTCTAGCTTCCGAGCAGTCTCTTATGAGGTTACCTTGTCAAATGCCTTCTTTAGGTCCAAGTAAATGCATCGACCCCCCCTTACCCCCTTTTTTTTTTCCGTGCCAAAGATTTTTTTTATCCCTTAA